>BTHU01000023.1:26672682-26727682 GCA_036184795.1 Tokudaia tokunoshimensis | reverse complement strand
CCAGCCCCAGTTTCTTTTTCTTGAAGGGATGCACTATCATTCCTTTTCACTCCCCTATGGTTGTCCAGTCCCCTTCTCAATACTGGGGACACTAGTATTGAGTCTAGTATTATCTACATTGTGACCCTCCTTTAAGGCCCCAGGAGTCTCTCTCTCCCCACATTGACTATTTTCACATTCCTATTTATTTTCCCTTGTTTTATAGCAGTTCTTATTTCTCAGTTCTCTCTGCTACTCTCCCTCCTTCCTATTATTTTAGGGAGAGATTTTTTTAAACTTCGAGGCATTTAAAGCTCGTATCCAGGTCAAGGCCATATTTGGCATCTCTCACAAAGTAAAACTATTTGTTGACCAGGCAACCGGGCATACGTGTGTGTGTGTGTGTGTGTGTGTGTGTGTGTGTGTGTGTGTGTGTGTATAGTCCCTAGCTCAGATAAAAAGTGGGAGCCTGTATACACCTCAGTGAGAACCAGGCTCTGAGCAGGGGTGGGGATTTATTTAGATGGTGGATGGAGTATTGGGTAGGGATGGTCCCCAAAATCCTCCTTACTCCTAAAGAGAACTTGCCAGCCTTCCTGTGGTAACAGAATCTATTATTCCAACTTAGGTGGGGAGGAATGCTTTCTCTCTGAATTGGTTGTGTTTAATGATCCAGCTCACATAGTCTCACATCCCATGGCTTTAAATGCAGTGCTTGCTGCCCAGTGTATGAATCTAGCTTCTTGATGTATGCAGAGTTTCTCCATCTAGCCTCATTTGTGGTCTGTACTAATACATACACTGCATTAATAATGAATTGGCAGCTTTCACGCTACCCAGACTTTCTCTTGATTGTACCATGCCCATGTATAATACTCTGTGGTGGCGAATTGTTAACGCCATATGCTACACAGCTCACATTGTCCTTTCAGTCATGTTGTCAAATAAAATTTCCATGTTCGGGTGGGGAGGGGAATGCATGTGTGCATGCGTCTGTGAATGTGAGCGTGTGTGTGCATGTGTGCCCATGCTTGTGGAAGTCAAAGGTCAACCTTAGATGTTGTTCCTCAGGAACCATCCAGCTTGAATTTTGGAGCACAGTCTCTCAGTGGAACCAGGGGCTCACTGATTAGGGTAGGCTGGCTTCAAGGGTCTGTCTGTCTGTCTCCACTATCCAGCTCATTTCAAACATGTGTTACCGTATTCACATTTTTTTCTCTGGATGCTGGTGACTAAACACTGGTGATTCTCATTTTTGCATTGTAAGCACTTTACCAACAGAGCTGTATTATCTATCTAGTGCCCAATTTTCTTATTATATTAAATGACACAAAACAAAATCAGTTCCAAACCTCACAGAATTATGTTCATCACGATTTCCCCATATTTAAAGTCTTTTGAGAGTCTTTGTTTGAGAAAGGGGATGGCTAGCACTGCTCTTTGACCACTTTTGTTCTTGTGACTATTTAGGAGCATCTGTGAATCAAGGCAAAGGCTCGGATTCTCCTCTTCATGTAGTGGCCAGAGTGTCTAGCGGGGAGCTGGTGCATCTGCTCATGGACTTCGGAGCAAATGCTCAAGCCAGGAATGCTGATGGCAAACGTCCAGTGGACCTGGTGCCTCTGGAGAGTCCTTTGATCCAGATCTTCTTGCAGAGAGAAGGTGCCTTTCCATTGCCCACATCTAAGCCCTAACCCATAGAGACCCCTTTGATTCCTAGCGTGAGGCAGGTACTTATTCTGTCCTGACTTCCAAGTCTACAAAGATCACTCTCTGCCTTCACCATGCATGGGGAACCTGAGATAATTCAACAAGGCACATCGTTGCTAATGGAGTAAAACTTAGCTTTTTGTTGTTTGATATGTTGGAGTTGGGCTGTTTGGTCAGTTTTTAAAGAGATCAGCTATTATTTAAACATATTTGATATTAAAATCAAATGCAACATGCTTTAGAGTAGTGGTTCTCAATCTCCCTAATGCTGTGACTCTTTAATACAGTTCCTCCTGTAGTGGTGACCCCCAACCATAAAGTGATTTTTGTAGCTACTTTATAACTAATTTTGCTACATGTATGAATCGTAATGTAAATGCCCATGTTTTCTGATGGTCTTAGCCGATCCCTGTGAAAGAGTCATTCAACTTCTTAAGGGGTTGAGACCCATAGGCTGAGAACCACTGCTTTAGAGTAATTCTGCATTTGCCTTCTAGATATTGTCTGGTTTCTCAAGATGTCTGAACTGCTCCTTATACCAGCCAAATCACTGAGTAAGTGATTGCTGGGATTGCTAACTAAGACTTTAGGGTATTTAATGATTTACACCAATCAAGATATATTTACTCTTGCAAGTTTACCACACTCCTCCATAAATAAGAACTCACACTCATCATACAAATTACTAAACAGTGGTCTGCACAGGAGAAGGGGCATTTCTTGGAGCAAAGGCCCCTTTAGGTTGTGAGGAAACCTGATTGCATTTTTAGTTGTTCTACCAGAGTGTTGATTGTGCTTTGTTTTTGGACTGTGGGACTCTGAAGTAGGCCTTCCTATCTGAAGGAGTCTGATGTCAAGTAAGCTGGTTATTTTCTGCCCACAGGCTGTGAAGTAGGGCTGGATCTGGGTAGAATGATAAAGTGGTTCAAGGACTTCCTACTCCATTGCCCTAGGGCAATTTCCATCCTGCAGTTGCCTGCACACCTTAGCATTGCAGGGCAGGCTAAGAAAGACTGATGTAGGCAAAAGGAATCAACTAGAGCTCTCTTTCCATTAAACCGTGGGATAATCACTGGGCATTTCTGTCTGTATCTTGATGATTTCTTGTTTTGAAAAATTTCTATGTATACACATAGGGCTACTTTCTCTTACAGTTCCTCAGGGCCCACAGAAATATTTTAATTCTATTAAAATATATTAATTCTATTAAAACAGAAGAAAGATGAATAAAACCTAACCAGAATTATATTCATCTTTATACTAACATAGTTCTAAAATACTGGTTTTAATATTTTTATTGGGAATGTGATATACAGAGGCAACTGTGCCTCAGGGTCCAGCAAAGTCACATAGTGGGGTGAATATATCCTTTTCATATCATCTTATAAGATTTTCAGATTTTCTTCACTGGTATTTCCTTTTTTCTTCCTTCCTTCCTTCCTTCCTTCCTTCCTTCCTTCCTTTTTTTAAGGCAAGGTCTCTGTGCCTAGTCTTGGCTATTCTGGACCTCACTACATAGATCAGGCTAGCCTTGAACTCACAGAGATCCCCTTGTCTTTGCCTGACTGTTAGGATTAATGATGTGCACCCCCATGCCTGGCTTGGTGTTTTCTTTCTACATTATTCTCCAAGCAGTTGTTAGAGACCTAGATTTTTCTTAATTTCTTTATTTCACACGTGACATGGCAACAGTAAGGCCCATGTATTTGCTGGGAGAGTATATGCTTCCTATAATGAAATGCTCTAGGTTTCATCCTGAGGAACTCCAAACAAAGTTTAATTTGCCACTGAAGAAAATCACCTCTGTTTTGCCTTTAGGAGCCACTTTTAGGATTCGAGTGAGGCATTTCTTAGCAGTTCAATTGCCCACAAGAAATGGTCCTAGACAAACACAAAAAGTTAGACCTGCAGATAGAACACATCAGTTTCTGTTTCTGGGTTTCTTTCATGATTCAGCTTACAGTGCTCTGTGCTCAGGGAGGCAACTTAATTAAATTGCTGTCTTTCTTCAAGGGTATGGGAACTTGGGAGTATTAGCTGAAACTTAACTGGGTTCTGAGTTGGCAGTGGCATGGAAGTTAGGAAAGGTGGAGCTCTCCTCCCATTTTCTGGAAGCTAAAAGGAAAAATTTCAAGAATATTATCTCCCACCTCTCCCGTGCTTGGCATCTAAAACATGTTTTCTCATGGCACAGATTGAAAACGTGCAATGACTCCCAACAAACTTGCTCTGAAGTCCTCTTCTTCATTGACCTTTATGAGGACCTCCCAGAGTTAAGTTAGGTTAACTTCCATTTCTATCAAAGTGAGTGCTGTAAAGTTTGCTGGCTTGTGCCTTGAACATAATCTGATGGTGCCTTCACTTGGAACCATTCCCTTTTGGAAAGTGCTGTTAGGGCTCCATCTAGAGCTTGCACACATTCCTTTAACTATATTCATCTTCAGTTCTTGTTCCACATCACCGGGGAGGTACATAACTAAGTTTACCTGTAGCTTGTGGTAAGGCTACAGGACAGTAGAAGCCACAGTATCATTTCAGCTATACTCTCAAGACTGACTTCACAAGAAAATGACCTGGGGCCCATGCTTTAACAAAATCCAGATGTACGACACAAACCAACAATAATTGAAGCAGTGTCTCTGGAGCAGGACACTGCATCATATAGTTTAAACTTCTCCAACTCCAGCCAAATCTAAATTTCACCATGGATAGAGAGCTACTGTCTTATGAAATTTATTATGACTAGTTTTCTGTTTAAAAAAAAAACAAAGAAGAATTTCCATTTTAATTTGGTGCAAGGAGTGGGGTTGAGGATGGTGATTATACCTTACCTTTTATAACAGTATAATAGGGATTCTAAACCTTGGTACCATTGATAGTTGGAGTTAGTTAGGAGCAATGCTGTGCACAGATGCTAGCAAGTAATGCTAATATTTTCTTTTTTTTATTTTCTAAGTTTTTTTTATTTATATTCCAAATCATTTCCTCTTTCCCGCTTCCTCCCTCCCCGAAAGTCCCATAAGCCCCCTTCCCTCCCTCTTTTCCCCATTCAACCCCCTCTCGTTTCTCTGTCCTGGCATTCCCCTACATCCAGTCTTTCCAGGACCAGGGGTCTCTCCTTCCATCTTCTTAGAAATCTATTGATATGTGAAATGTGTCTAGGGTATTCCAAGATTCTGGGTTAATATCCCCTTATCAGTGACTGCAGACCATGTGTGTTCTTTTGTGATTGGGTTACCACACTAAGGATGATATTTTCAAGATCTGATCATTTGCCTAGGAATTTCGTGAATTCATTGTTTTTAATTGCAGAGTAGCATTCCATTGTGTAAATATACCACATCTTCTGAATCCATTCCTCCATTGAGGGACATCTGGGTTCTTTCCAGCTTCTGGCTGTTATAAATAAGGCTGCTATGAACATAGTGGAACATGTATCCTTATTGCATGCAGGTAAATCCTCTGGGTATATGCCCAGGAGTGGTATAGTCAGATCCTCCGGGAGTGTCATGCCCAGTTTTCTGAGGAACCGCCAGACTGCTTTCCAGAGTGGTTGTACCAGCTTGCACTTCCACCAGCAGTGGAGGAGTGTTCCTCTTTCTCCTCGCCAACAACTGCTGTCTCTTGTGTTTTTGATCTTAGCCATTCTGACTGGTGTGAGATGGAATCTCAGGGTTGTTTTGATTTGCATTTCCCTAGTGACTAAAGATGATGAACATCTCTTTAGGTGCTTCTCAGCCATTAGATATTCTTCAGGTGAGAACTCTTTGTTTAGCTTTGTACCCCTTTTTTTAATAGGGTTACTTGCCTCTCTGGAGTTTAACTTCTTGAGTTCTTTGTATATATTGGATATTAGCCCTCTGACGGATGTAGGGTTGGTAAAGATCATTTCCCAGTTAGTTGGTTGCCGCTTTGTCTTTTTGACAGTGTCTTTTGCCTTGCAAAAACTTTGTAATTTAATGAGGTCCCATTTGTCTATTCTTGATCTTAGAGCATAAGCTATTGGAGTTCTGTTCAGGAAATTCTCCCCTGTGCCCATATGTTCAAGGTTCTTCCCTAGTTTCCTTTCTATTAGTTTCAGTGTGTCTGGTTTTATGTGGAGGTCCTTGATCCACTTGGAATTGAGCTTAGTGCAAGGAGATAAGAATGGGTCAATTTGCATTCTTCGGCATGTTGACCTCCAGTTGAGCCAGCACCATTTGTTGAAAAGGATATCTTTTTTCCACTGGATGGTTTTAGCTCCTTTGTCAAAGATCAAGTGACCATAGGAGTGTGGATTCATTTCTGGGTCTTCAATTCTGTTCCATTGATCTACATGCCTGTCACTGTACCAATACCATGCGGTTTTTAACACTATTGCTCTGTAGTACAGCTTGAGGTCCGGGATACTGATTCCCCCAGAGGTTCTTTTACTCTTGAGAATAGTTTTAGCTATTCTGGGTTTTCTGTTATTCCAGATGAATTTTTGAATTGCTCTTTCTGACTCTATGAAGAATTGAGTTGGAATTTTGATGGGGATTGCATTGAATCTGTATATTGCTTTTGGTAAGATGGTCATTTTTACTATATTAATCCTGCCAATCCATGAGCATGGCAGATTTTTCCATCTTCTGAGGTCTTCTTCAATTTCTTTCTTCAGAGACTTGAAGTTCTTGTCATACAGATCTTTCACTTGTTTGGTTAGAGTCACGCCAAGATACTTTATATGGTTTGTGGCTATCGTGAAGGGTATCATTTCTCTTACTTCTTTCTCAGCCTGCTTATCCTTTGAGTATAGGAAGGCTTCTGACTTGCTTGAGTTGATTTTATATCCGGCCACTTTGCTGAAGTCGTTTATCAGCTGTAGGAGTTCTCTGGTGGAGTTCTTTGAGTCGCTTAAGTATACTATCATATCATCTGCAAATAGTGATAGTTTGACTTCTTCCTTTCCAATTTGTATCCCTTTGACCTCTTTTTGTTGTCTAATTGCTCTAGCTAGAACTTCAAGTACTATATTGAAAAGATATGGAGAGAGAGGGCAGCCTTGTCTAGTCCCTGATTTTAGTGGGATTGCTTCAGGTTTCTCTCCATTTAGATTGATGCTGGCTACCGGTTTGCTGTAAATTGCTTTTACTATGTTTAGATATGGGCCTTGAATTCCTGATCTTTCCAAGACCTTTAGCATGAAAGGATGCTGAATTTTGTCAAATGCTTTCTCAGCATCTAATGAGATGACCATGTGGTTTTTTTCTTTGAGATTGTTTATATAGTGGATTACGTTGATGGATTTCCTTATATTGAACCATCCCTGCATCCCTGGGATGAAGCCTACTTGATTGTGTTGAATGATTGTTTTGATTTGTTCTTGGATTCGGTTGGCAAGAATTTTATTGAGTATTTTTCATTGATATTCATAAGAGAGATTGGCCTGAGATTCTCTTTCTTCGTCAGATCTTTGTGTGCTTTTGGTATTAGTGTAATTGTGGCTTCATAGAACGAGTTGGGTAGTGTTCCTTCTGTTTCTATTTTGTGGAACAGTTTGAAGAGTATTGGTGTTAGGTCTTCTTTGAAGGTCTGATAGAATTCTGCACTAAAACCCTCTGGACCTGTGCTTTTTTTGGTTGGAAGACTTCCAATGATAACTTCTATTTCTTCAGGGGTTATAGGACAGTTTAGATGGTCTATTTGATCCTGATTTAATTTTGGTATTTGATATCTGTCAAGGAAATTGTCCATTTCCTCGAGATTTTCTAGTTGTGTTGAATACAGGTTTTTGTAGTAGGATCTGATGATTTTTTGAATTTCCTCAGTTTCTGTTGTTATCTCTCCCTTTTCGTTTCTGATTTTATTAATTTGGATACTGTCTCTGGTTAGTCTGGCTAAGGGCTTATCTATCTTGTTGATTTTCTCAAAGAACCAACTCCTCGTTTTGTTGATTCTTTGTATGGTTTTATTTGTTTCTACTTGATTGATTTCAGCCCTGAGTTTGATGATTTCCTGCCTTCTACCCCTCTTTGGTGTATTTGCTTCTTTTTGTTCCAGGGCTTTCAGGTGTGCCATTAAGCTGTTAGTGTATGCTGTCTCCTGTTTCTTTTTGGCGGCACTTAGGGCTATGAATTTTCCTCTTAGCACTGCTTTCATTGTGTCCCATAAATTTGGGTATGTTGTGCCTTCATTTTCATTAACTTTCAAAAAGTCTTTGATTTCTTTCTTTATTTCCACCTTGACCAAGTTATCATTGAGTAGAGCATTGTTCAGCCTCCATGTGTACGTGGGTTTTCTTTTGTTTTTGTTGCCATTGAAGACCACCCTTATTCCATAGTGATCTGATAGGAGGCATGGGATTAGTTCTATCTTCTTATATCTGTTGAGGTCTGATTTGTGACCAATTATATGGTCAATTTTGGAGAAGGTACCATGAGGTGCTGAGAAGAAGGTGTATTCTTTAGCTCTAGGATGAAATGTTCTATATATATCTGTTAGTTCCATTTGGTCCAAGGCTTCAATTAGATTCACTGTGTCCCTGTTTAGTTTCTGCTTTCCTGAACGATCCATTTCAGAGAACGGGGTGTTGAAGTCACCCACTATTATTGTGTGAGGTGCGATGTGTGCTTTGAGCTTTAGTAAAGTTTCTTTTACGAATGAGGGTGCCCTTGCATTTGGAGCATAGATATTCAGAATTGAGAGTTCTTGTTGGTGTATTTTTCCCTTGATCAGTATGTAGTGTCCTTCTGTGTCTTTTTTGATGACTTTAGGTTGAAAATCAATTTTATCTGATATTAGGATGGCTACTCCGGCCCGTTTCCTGGGACCATTTGCTTGTAAAATTGTTTTCCAGCATAATGGATTCCGGGAGCAGAGGTCGCCAAAGGGAGGCTGGTAGGCTCCTGCCCTGTGCAGGGGTGTGGTATCTCTCCCAGAGTGGGTGGGGGGAGGGGGCGTCCCTCTGCAAGGCAAAAGTCCCACAGCAGAGCTGGCGTGCTGGTTACTGCAGATCTGCCCAGCTCTTGGGCACACAAACCGCCCGAGTCCCAAGTGATATTATGCCTGTCTGTCTCCGAGCTTGGCAGTCCCAACTACCTGGCCATGGAGCAAAGATGGCGGAGTGCACTCTGCACTCTCTCGGTGGCGCTGGTCACCCTGCAGAGGGGATGGCCTACAGTAGATCTGGCGCCCAGACGACCACAGCGCTGTCCTGTTCTTGGGAGCAGACGGAAGCCCCAACAGGCCATGTCCCAAGCGATGTTATATTGGGGTGAACCTGGATACCTGTCTCTTCAGTGCAGTCTACCGGAACAGAGGTCGCGGAAGGGAAGCTGGTAGGCTCCCGCCCAGTGCAGGGTCCCTCTGCCAGGCAGAAGTCCCACAGCAGAGCTGCTGCGCTGGTTACTGCAGATCTCCCCAGCTCTTGGGAGCAGTGTACACACAAGCCGCCCGACACCCAAGCGATATTATGCCTGTCTGTCTCCGAGCCTGGCAGTCCCAACTACCTGGGCCACTGGCGCTAGTATTTTCTTAACTAATGATCATCAAAAAGTGTCTCAAGATGTTGACTAATGTACCCTAGGGGGAAAATACCTTCCTTTTCTTTTTCCCTACCCAGTCTGTTGAGAACCATCACCCTTGGCCATTCCCTGTGCATGTTTATGTTAGTTCATTTTTTTACCCATGAGCTAAAGTTTCGAGAGTGCTTAGAGTACAGAATAGAAAACTAAACACAATTTAATTATATGAACTTCTGATTTACTTCAAGTTAAGCATATTTGAATATCTCTAAGTTGCTAATATGAACATACTTGCATCTAGAAGTGTGGTTTAATTTGTAACGTAAAAGACAACACCATGAAATATGTATTTTGCTTTTTATGATTGGAACTATTGTATAGCTGTTAATTCCCTAGTTAGTTTCTTTAGACCTCTGTTAGTGAGGTGGCCTAACTTCTAGATAGCTTTCACTCTGTCTTAAACTAAAATCCAACAAGGGATGGAGATGACTGAGCAATTTAAGAGTGCCTCCTGCAATTGCAGAGGACTGGGTTCTGTTCCCACTACCCATATCTGGCAGCTTACAACCATCTGTAACATAGGTGATGCTATGCTCTCCTCGGCCTCCATGGGAACCCTCAAGCATGTGCTCATACTATCACGTATACACATACCTATAGATAAAAATATCCGAAAACATCTAACGATCTTACTTCAGTTAAATACGGGAAAAGAGAGATCATGGTCTAAAAAATGCCTTCTTCATATATGCAAATAACAATTAATGAAAAAACAGACCATGAATTTATTTGAAAGAAAGGGTATATAGGAATGTTTGAAGGGAGGAAAGGGAAAAGGGAATTGATGTAATTATAGTATAATCTCAACAAAAGTTAAAAAAAAGGTAAAAAAAAAAAAACCAAGCAAATATGGTCTTAAACTGTATAGTGTTTCTGTATAAGACTGTTATATATTGCATGATTGAAAAGGCAGTCCTAGAATAACAAAACAAACATTTTTCCCATGTTCTTTCTCCAGGACCCCTATCTTTGATGCAACTATGCCGTCTGAGAATCCGGAAATGCTTTGGCATTAGGCAGCACCATAAGATTTCTGGACTCCTCCTCCCGGAAGACCTGAAGCGCTTCCTTTTACACCTTTAATTGTGGAGGAACTGGATCCAGAAACAACTGAAAAGTGGTGTTGAAACTCCTGCCACTGGAGTTTCAAATAAACTAAGGTTTATAATGGTAGACTAGTGTTTTCTTTTTAATTTTTTTCAGTAAGATCCTTATTTTTAATAAGAGCACACTGGGTACTCTATAGTATTAGAGAGTGTGAAGACTGCCTGTCCTCTGCTTAAATGTGACTCTTTAAAAATAGCTATTGGTTTTGAACATGTCCTACATGCCAATCACCAAGCAATGAACACTTTATGTGTCGTCTAATTGAGCCTTCACAGCCAACTGCCCAGGTGGGTACTATTTACTACCTTTGCCAGGTGATACACTGAAGCTCAGACTGATCAATATATCCAATTACCGAGATCAAGGACAGAGGAGCCAGATGCAAACATAAATTGTCTGCTGCTAACCTGGACAGTTTCAGCTAAGACAGAATTTTCTGTTATTATGGTCCTGGCTCCATCTCCATGACATGGAAAGGGAGACAAAGAAGGACAATGTTTCTTTGTGTCTATGCTCTTAACCTTTTCTCCTTTATGGCAAGACTGACTGCATTAGATATAGAAGCACGTTTATTTTCCACCTCAAATCCCATATGTGTAGTAAGTATATTCTAGAACCCTGCTGGGCAATATAGTAGCTGCTCTCCAGAGCTTTCCACTATGGGTGATTTTTCATCACTCACCCCTTCTCTTATTCTCAAATATTGACAATGGTTGCAAACAGTTGTAGTTGTTTTTACTAAGGAGATTTGTGCTACTGGGAATTCTCAACTGTGCACGATTTGGCATCTAGCTGGCTGTCATACGGCTCACAGGATAGCGTCTCACCCTTAACAAAACATTATCCAGTCAACAGGAAAATGGTGCCTGGGCTGAGAGACCCTGAAGTACACATATATGGCGAATTAAAACAAACAGAATCAATTAAAGCCAAGGAAAATGGAAACTTCAACTTAGTTGTCACCAGCCACATAGCAAGTGTTTATAACCACTCAGGTGAAGTGGCCACAGAGTTGTATGACCCAGATATAGTTGCAGAAATTTCTATTGGACAGGGTTCCTGAGATGGTCAGTTAATGGATTTGTAACTGCTTTTCCATTTCAGATTTACACAAAGCCCAGGATGTAGTTTAGTATGTATGGATGGTTGTAGTTCTTGCTCTGAGAGATGAATTTGAGGTTCCATTAATATCATTCTAAAGAAAATATTGCAATCATTTAAGGGAAATCGTTAAGTATGAGATTACATATGGCCTACATGATATTGAAAGATATATCCGTTATAATTTTCCGGTGCCTCTTAATTTAACTTGCTATATGAAAATGTCTAGAATACTGTTCTAAGAGTCACAAATTCTTCCAGAAGATGGCGATATTGGCACATACTTACTCAAGCAAAAGCCCTGCTACTCATAAATGTCCAGTCACAAAATGGTTTGCAACAGAGTCTCTGGAAATTTCCATTTGAGAATGAAAACTTTGTGATAATGGATTCTACTGACAACGGTTTCTTTCTCTGGTGCCATATCCCATACATTTCTAGTTTGAATAAAGACCCCACCCCCCAGTCAGTCTGTGTCTTAACTGGACTCTCTTTTCTCTACTCAAAATTTATAGATAGCTAATGAACAGAAGCATTCCTGCAGTTTCTAGTTTATTCCGTTCCATTCAGTCACTGAGTTTGTTTATTCAGGGATTATTCAGTGAGTGCCTTTGTCTGTGGCAGCCACTATCTAGACACTAAGGAGGAAAAGTTAATGAGATCGGTGTATTCTAACAACAGACACGGTTTCCTAGCTCTTACATTTTAGTCAGGCTTTTGCTCAGGGACAGGAGCTGTGAGCATTTTGCCAGTGTTTTCTTTCAGAAAAAATTAGTTTAGGGCTAGGAAATTGGCCCAGAACGTGTAGGCATGGCAACCAAGTACCCAGTATGATCCCCAGAACCCATGTAAAAGTTGGGCATGGCATCTAACACTTTTCAACCTACTGTAACAGAATTACTAGAAGAATATTGCAATTAAAGCAAGTCATAAATCCATACAGCAAATGGTCATCTTCAGAAAAATGCCAACACCATGTCCCTTGTTGCAATTTAGGGAAATGCTAAAGCACTTCACTTAGTGATAGAAAGAAGACTCCTTTAAAAGAACCACTTTTGTGAGTGTGGATGTGATTGTGTTTACTAGTTGTCTACATCATTGAATGCTTTGTTAACCCAATGCAATACAACCAATTGCATCATCAAAGCTGTATAAATGACACTTAAACACCCCTCCCCACTGTCCTAGCTAGTTTTCTGGCAACTTGACGTAAACTAAAGTCACTTGAGAAAAATGCCTTAAGCCTGTAGGACATTTTCCTGATCAAGGATTGGCACGGGAGTGCCCAGCTCCTCTTCCATGGTGAGCTTTGAGCTGGTGATCTTGAGTTCTATAAGAAAACAGCAAACTATGATGAGCAAGCCAGTAAGCAGCACGCCTCCATGGCCTATGCATTAGGAACCTCCAGCTTCCTTTCCTGTCTTTGATGATGAATTATAATATGGAAACAATAAGCAAAATGAACCTATTCCTCCCCAAGTTGCTTTTGGTTATGTGTGTGTGTGTGTGTGTGTGTGTTTTACAGAACTAAAACCCTTAAGGTACCCACTTACAAGAATGATGGATGTAAGTTTGACTTCATGATGCCTTCTTTTAAAACAAGTAAGCATTTTATCGGTTTTCAGATCGCAACCTAACATAACATGTTGTTGCTTTGCAATGTTTTTCTTGTTTTGGAGTAGGTGTACATGCCTAGCATAATTCATGTTATGATAAATGAAGAAAGCAAGAGAAAAGGACAGGAAAGGGATGGCTTTTTAATTATAGCTTTGGCTCATGTGGCTGGTACTCTATGTACCAGTCTGGAGTGGTCAGTCATTAAACAGACACTTACGGTTCAGAAGGAAGGAACCAAAGTGTGCTCAGCTGTTTATTCTGGGCACAGGGGTGTGGCTTTACAATATGGTTAAAGCCCAGCCTATGGGTTTCAAAATAAGATCATGTCAGGATCACATGTTGATAAATAGCTCCTATTTCCCAGGCTCACAAAAAGATAGGCATGATACATTAGTGACTTATAAAACTTTCATCCCTCCTCTACAGACAGGGGTACAGAAAGGCTAAGGGAATTCTAAAAAACGTCTCAGCCCTAGTAAAACCAGGGTAAAACACAGAAGCCAAATCTTTTACCAATCACACGCTTTGCCCTGTCTTTTCTTTAATCAACTACAGAGCTCTGCTCTACAGATCCTAAACACCCTTCCCAGTTTCCTAGTGGTCCTTGGAACATGGTTTGAGAAGCAGGTCTGTAAGTCATAGGTCTCACTGTGATACTGAGAAGCAATGTTATGGTCTAGACATTACACAGTGCTTTTTGGGATCTCATGATTCAGCCTGAGAGACCCCCAAACTTGGTAACTCTTGGAACAAGTCAGCCTTGACCTTCCTGTGAGTCAAGTAGATACAGTACAGCACCATCTTGGAAGATTAAGCTTGATTCTGCAAATTAACTCTTTTTTATGAGCCAAGAACACTGTGGACCTTGTCAGTGACAAAAATTCCCCAGTCATGTGATAGGGTGATGGAGATATTACCTACACTTTGGACAACAGTGACTACTCATTTGCTGCTCCTGAGTTTTCTGTTTTCCTTTCATCAGTAATAGTTTTAGGCTGCTTCCCAACAAATTGTTACATATTTACTGGATTGACGCAACACAAACTCCTTATGTCATCATTCCTATAGGTCAGGATTTCAGGTGCAGAGAGCTAGATTCTTTGTTTGGGGTCTCTACGGGACTGGAACCATAGTGTATTAGATTCTTCTTTCATGCCTGACTCAAAAGCTGAGAAGCAACTTAAGAGAGGGAAGTTTGACTTTGGATTATGATTAAGGAGATACAGGAGATACAGTCCATCATGGAAGGAAACTCATCATGGAAGAGAGCAGTTTTCAGCTGAGGCTCTTGAGGCTGCCTGCTTACATCTCAGTGGTGCAGAGAAAAAGGAACACCGACATTGACCTTTCTCCTATTTCCTTGTTTAGTCAGCCTGGCTATGCTGATGGATAGTGCCCCCATCCCCCAAATTCATGGCAGGCCTCTTCTTTTCCCCCTGCATCAATTCCTTTCTGAAATCGCCTTCATAGACACACTCAAAAGTATGTACCGGTAATGTCTCAGGCATCTCTTAATGTGATTAATTTGGCAATTGGGATTATTCTTAACACATGTATTGCCTGCAAGTTTTAAATCTGGGGTTTGTGGGTCAATTTTTTTCTTTTTCTGAGCTCATGCTTATTGTCAAAAACCAGTTCCTTGTAGCTGTAGGACCATGACCCCTGTTTTCATACTGGCTGTCAGTCAAGGACTGCTCTCAGCCTCTAGAGACCACTGAATTCCTTGCCATGTATTTGAAGGTCCCAGCATTGAGGTTTACTTCCTGTCAGGCCAGGAGCAGAGGAACACATCTCCCCGACATTCTGGTCTGTGAGCAGCTGGAAAATACCATCTGCTTCTAGATAGATTGCTTGGTTAGATCAAGTTTATCTGGGTAATATCCTGACTTTAAGGTCAAATGCTATGGAGGCATTTTAGAATGCCTCTGGCTGGCCATACCTGTTGATGGCCAATAGCCATCAAGTTTGCATTGATTTGCCTGAAGTCTAATATACAGTAACATAATGATGGTTATTTTTCTTATTTCATCAAAGATGTATATAGCAGTTGATATATGATTCCCACATTGGACCTGGAGCAAATACCTTTTACAAATACTGTCACACATAATAATTATAATACATTTTGATATAAAATGTATGATATAAAACATAAAATGTATATTAATTTTATATCTAGAGAAACTGAGGTACAGAAAAATCAACTCACCTTGGGGACTTCTCCACAAGAACAAAGCCACTGATAAGGCTGCTTAGGGTGTCAAGTGTCATGGTGGAGCACCACTGTCAATTATGTTGGCTTTCATGACTCTTCTGTATGTCTAAGTATGACAATTGGACCAGAAAGATGTTTTAAAAGACTCACTGGAGTTTATGGAAGCCAGAAGTGATGTTGGACAACTTTCTTACAGTAGGCAATTGAGTTTGCTGCAATTAAACTTCCTGTAAGTCCACTTTCTGGCCAACTTTCCCAGGACAGAGGGCACAGTTCTTTGCCTCTCCTGATATTCTTTTAGCACTTATCTGTTATCTTTCTTCTATACCCAGGAAAGGGAAGTTCAGAGAGTGACACAGCGTCTCTTTGCTCCAGGCACACTCCTTCCATATCCTGATTTTCTGTCTTATTCCACAAGGCCACCGTCAGAGTAATCATTTGCTCTTCACTATGGTGTGTGCTATGATCTCAGGACCTCAGTCTTATCATATAGTTTAGCAGCCAGCTTCCCAGTGCACACCATCAGATGCAGGAGGAGGAAGAGTAGTAGTAGTAGTAGTAGTAGTAGTAGTAGTAGTAGTAGTAGTAGTAGTAGGCCTCTGTTAGGTGCAATGTCTTTAAGTTCAAAACGAGACTGAGGAAAGCTAATACCAGGTTTGGCTTCTGCCTTGGTCATGTCTTGATGACAAACATGGCAAAACTCCTAGTCACTGTTCTCTGAGTACAGAAAAGACTTCAACCTTCATGTTGTAGCCCTTCATGATGTGAGAGGGGACAAGAATGTTCTATGGCTGAATACACAATCTAAGACCTTTAGACTTCTTCAAGTATATAAATACTCACTGATTTGACAAGATTGATTTTTTACCCTTTACTTTGCAAAATCTATTGTAAGACCAAGGCAAGTAAAATTGATTTCCACTCACTTTCTTCCCCATCCAAGGCCTCTTTGCTCACTCCTGGTGATACGAGATTTTCTAGCTTTCTATGCTTCTTTGAAAAGCACATCTTGTTCTTTCTTTTCTTTTGTTGAGTACAGTGGAATCACACTGTTCCATTGGTCTGTATAGAAATTTTAATGTGATATTATAAGTGTGTAAACTTATTAGGCCAAAAAAGGATATCTCTATTGTATCCTAGTTGGAAGCCCAAGAATTTCTACTGTGAAGCAAAGACCTGACCAAGAAGACTGGATATAATTCCACCCTCACTTTCATTCACTTTATATTTTGTGCATTTTACCTAAACAAGAATGTACTTCAGAGAGACCATCTCCTGTAGCCAGGCAGGAACCTCAGTAGAGCGATAAGAATACCAACCCACCCACAAAACTTTCAACCCCAAATTTATCCTGTCTACAAGAAAGGCAGGGATGGGAGATAGAACAGAGACTGAGGGAATGGCCAACCAATAACCAGCCCAACTTGAGACCCATCCCATGGGCAAGTACCAATTCCTGACACTATTAATGATATTCTGTTATGCTTGCAGACAGTAGTCTAGCATGGCTGTCTTCTGAGAGGCTCCACCCAGTAGCCGACTCAGAGGGATGCAGACACCCACAGTGGATAGAGCTTGGGGATTCTTATGGAGAATAGGAAGAAGTTGCAGGCCCTGAAGTGGGTAGGAACTCCACAGGAAGACCAACAGAGTCAACTAACCTGGACCCTTGGGACTCCCAGGATTGAACCACCAACCAAAGAACAAACACAGGCTGGACCTACCCCCACCGCCACCCTACACATGTAGCAGATGTGCAGTTCAGTCTTCATGTGGGTCCTGAACAACTAACTGGAGCAGGGGCTACCCCAAAAGCTGTTGTCTGTAGGTGGGATATATTCTAGCTGGGCTGTTTAGTCTGGCCTCAGTGGGAAAGAATGTGCTTAGCCTCACAGAGACTTGATGTGCCAGGGTGGGAGGATACCTGACTGATGTGCCAGGGTGGGAGGATGCCAGGGAGGGACTCTACCCTCTCAGAGGAGAAGGTGATGGGAGAGGCAGAGGGAGGGGGAGGGGTGGTGGGAGGGGGTGACCAGGAGGAGGCAGTAAGCATATGTAAAGTAAATAAAGAAAATAAAAGGAATGCACTTCAGAAAGCCACCAGCAGAACTTTATTCCTCTGAGTTGCATTGTGCAGGATCAAATGTAGTGGGCTGCAGTTTGTTTTTCAATATAGCACATAAAAATGTTTTCCTTCCTGTCATTCTCTGAAATGAATTTAGCTGGTCATGAGCCACCACCAATCTGTCTGGAAATTGAAGCTCACTCACAATAGAGACTCCAGTGAAGGGTTAAGTAGGACTGTTAAAGGCTTTATTCTGCCCAGAATATTGCAAGGAGGATACTCTGACAATTCATGATGCTTCTTTTTAAGCCTCCTGTGGGTCTTTGGAGACAAGAGGCTCAGGCAGCCATGGAACTCAGGAGCTGGAAGCCTTACTACCTGAGATTAGCCTTCCTATAGAGAACCTGTAGCTCCCTTTTAGTCCTATGCTATCACTTCAAGCCTCTGCGTGGGAAGAGGACGTGAATACCTGCTTCTGGGACCCACTTAAAAATCACAGTTCTCTTTCATTGGGGGGCGGGGAATTAATGTCTTGCCATGTTATTGTTCTCTCTTTCATTTCTGGGAAAATGAATGCAGTTCTCTTAGTGAATCAAATCGTGGGCATCCTGCCTAAAGTCTTGCGCACTCAGCAAACTGCCACAAGACACAGCCCACCAAAGGCAATGTTTTGGAACCCAGGGAAGTGCAAGCTTAGGTGGTACCTATTTTCTCAATTACACAGGATAACTGGGTATGGGTGGTGGTTTTGAGGGGGATTAAGAGATAAAAAAGATAAAATGTTTTCCCCAAGTGGAAAAATGAACTCTGTTAATAGGAATGTGGTGTGATCGTTAGTGTGTGGGATGTCCTTGTGAGAGCTGAGGTTGGTGGCTTGTGTTTACCTTCCTGTCACACTCTGTGCTCAGGCACAGGGGTGGCAGAGGTAGAGAACTGGGAAAAGGAACTAATGGAGTAAATGAGAAGGGTACCATTGGATGTTTCCTGTCTAAACTGTGCAAGGAGGGATAGCAGGACTTGAGAAGACCAGGCTGGCCGATAATGATAAGTCATAAGACTGATCTATCAGAAGTCTCAATGGCCTAAGTGACTCAAAGGACTGTCATCATCTGAATTACTCTTCCACAGAGAATTAGAAGAAAGACTGATTCTTGGTGAGCATCTTGAAATCCACATTTTAGGGTAGTTTGGGTTGTGGAATAGAGCAGAAGATCATTGAAACTGAAGTCCTCAAGGACAGAGAAACTCAGACACCATCTGAATTGCCTTCTCATGAATGGAAAAGTTGCCCACAGCAGTGAAAACCAGAAATGCCTAGGAGAAAGATGGGAAGCAGGGTTTGAAAAGCACACATTTCTTTTTTCTTTAATAGTTTTTTTATTGAATATATTCTTTATTTACATTTCAAATGTTATACCCCTTTCCCTGTTTCCCCCCTCCCTGAAAACCCCTTCTCCCACCCCCTGCCTCCAAGTATATGACCCTCTACCCGACCCATTCCCACCTACCACCCCTCGATTTCCCTTTGTTGGGGCATCTATCGAGCCTTCACAGGACCAAGGACCTCTCCTCCCACTGATGCCCGACAAGGCATTCCTCTGCCACTCTTTTGGCTGGAACCATGTGTTCCCCTTGGTTGATGAAAGCACACATTTCTTAATGAGTACAGTAAAGCTGAAAGGTGAGTTGCGTCCTCTGATAGTGTGAATTTAAAAAAACAAACTTAGGCATCTCAGGGAGGAGGAAGAAATGATGTAAAACTGTTTGGCAAAAATAAATAAATAAATAAATAAATAAATAAAAAAGTAAAAAAGGTTGGTCACCAGAACAACTTCTTGCCTTCTATTGTTTTTTTGCTACTTCTCAGCCTGTAGCCCAAGTTGTCATTGAACTCACATATAACCCAAACTGGCTTCAAGCTCATGACAATTCTTCTGCCTCAGCATCCCAAGTACTGAACTTACAGCCTAAGGTAGCCTTAAAATAAGGTAAAGTTCAAGCCCCACTCCTGGATTTCTGTTCTTAGAATTAACTTTGTCTGAAACCCAGCTCTATCTATTTTGCATGCACAGTGTCTGGTATCTTAGCACTACAGCAATACTGAGTTTTGACAGAGACTACGTGAACTGAAACACCTAAATCATGTACTGCCTGGTCCTTTATAGTAAAAAAATGTTTTTCTGATCTGTGATCTAGAATTAGAAATGAAGAGCCAAAATGTTAACCTCACACTGAGAAGTAAGCATAATTAATATTCTAATACATTTTTGGTAGCATAAATGTCAAATCCTTTGTTTCTCTTAGTGTGGGTCTAGTGCAGGTCACCAGATGAACAACTGTGACACAGGTAAATTTTTCCCTCAGTGAGTGAGCTCACTGGATGGCTGGGAGAAGGGTATAGTTTTGTTTTTAAGCCTAAGAAGGTAACCTTAACATAAGGTAAATTTCAAGATAAGTTGTGATGGCTATCAAGTTGACAGAATTTAAAGTCACTGTGGAATATCCTGGACATGTCTGTGAAGGTGTTTCCAGAATTGTTTAATTTTTAAGAGAAGACCCACCATGAACATAGGCAACACTATCCCATGTGCTTTTGGTCTTGAACTGAACAAAGAACAACAATGATCTGAGCACCAGAATACAACTGGTTGCTTCATGCTTCTGCAGCTATGCCTTCCTTGTCATGATGGACTGTCCCCTCAAACTATGATACACCACAAATATGTCCATCCTTAAGCTGATTTTGACAGGTATTTTATTCTAGCTATGAGAAAAATAACTAATGCATAAGTAAATTTGGATTAGCCTTCACTATAAACTTAATGGCAGGCTATGGCACTAATCTGGAGCTCAGTAAGGTACTCCTGAAGATGCTAGTGGACCTATAGTTCACCTCCTAGCTTACCTTATTCCTGCTTGATATGTATAACAATGGGAAACGATCTTGCATGGTTTTGCCCATGATCTGAGGAGACAGGTATGGACGGCACGTACATAGTTGTAAATTTGTAGGCCTGACTGTGGTCACTCACATTCCTTCTCTAGGAGATATGT
Organism: Tokudaia tokunoshimensis; assembly: GCA_036184795.1. Lineage (NCBI taxonomy): Eukaryota > Metazoa > Chordata > Mammalia > Rodentia > Muridae > Tokudaia > Tokudaia tokunoshimensis. The sequence goes on along the minus strand of BTHU01000023.1, from coordinate 26,707,290 downwards.
ATCAAACAATATAGTAACTTGGTGAATGGACAGCCAAATCAAGTGGTGGAAGACCAGAGTAAGTATTCATATTTATGTCTTACTACTGTGTGAAACGTCTTTGTTTCTGTTGCTTCTGGAACCTGGAATGCATATGGAGTCCTCTTATACGATATTTTTTATCTCTCTGCTTAAACTAGTGCAAACATATTCTATTCATTGTAACCAAACATTTATGAAGTAGTTGTGAATACCAAGTCATAATCAGACAACACTCAGTTGTTTCTTTTGGGATTTCATATAAGATGTAGTTCCTAGATCAGTAGTCCTCTATGCTTGGTGTCCCTGGACAATATGGAGGGAGCAAAAAAAAAAATCAAATTTATACTTTTAGAAAGGCCAATCATGGCATGAACTCAACCAAAGTAGAGTTCATAGTAATAGTTCATAATGGATATAGTTGTCGAGATTTAATTGAAAGGACTGACTTTATTCAATTTGAAGGTCATGGCAGTTATTTGCCACCCCAACGTAGTCTAAGGATTCGTTACATAAAGCTAACACATGGCATTGAAGGTACACATTGTGTCTTTAGAAGATTTTAGTAACTAGTGCATCACATGGCCATTCTCCTTTCCACACTTTCCCAAACCGACATTAACTATGGTGTTTGTTATTTTCAATGTCATGTCTCAGTTGTGCTGTGAAATTGCTGGTGATGAACAAAAACTTTGTAAGTTTCTGCATAGCCTATAGCTGTCAGCTGTTTATGATGGAAACAATCCCTATTACAGCTTCTGGCTCATTAATAAATTCTGATGCCATGGCTTCTATGTTAAATGGGTTTAGTGAAACTTCACAGGTAGTTGTAGTAAAACAAGAGAGGGAGGGGAAATGTATAACGTAACTGTAAGGAAAGGTACCTAGAAAGGCTGGGCAATAGGAATCCTTATACCTCAAGTTCTAAGGCTTTAAATGTGTTCTCTTTCTCTCGCCTTCCGTGATGATTCTTTTCCCTCTGATTAATGACTAGGCAGTTTCCTGTCTTCAGTTCAATAAGCTGTGTATTGGAGGCAGCTGTTGTACAGTGGGTGCCCCCACCAGTGCTGGGGATGCCAAATTGGTTGTTCAATGAGGCTGGCAGATCATTTGCCTTGGGTTGTGAATCTCTGTATCTCATGTGACTTCCATTCCATGTCAGGACCAGAGGCAGCCACTTTAGGAGAGGAAAACTTTACTCTGATAAGTTCGTTTCAGCTGTACTGTATTGAAAATAAACAGCAAAAATACATACATACATACATACATACAAAAATGAAAAACCCAAACCAACCAATCAAGCCACGACAAAAACAACAATGGAACAAAACAGATTTATGTCATAAACCTTCATCTTCATAGGTTTGTCACAGTGGACAAAGAGCACTCTTAAAATAATGAGTCAAAGAAATAATGGGCTTCTTATTTAAATTCATTTTTTTGTCATTAAAAGAATGACTCAGAAATTAGTGAGGGGGTTTGTTTTCTCATGGTGAGGAACAACCTGGCAGTGTTTCATAGATGGCTGCTTTCAACATAGAAGACAGTTTTTAATAAGTGCTTGACTTGACCACAACAATAGCAGAGCAGCAGTTGGTTTTTTTGTCTACTTTGGCTTTGGAAACAGGCTCTGATGCTGGTAAAGAAGTTAGCATACAAGAAAACAGGAAAAATGCTAACATATGATTTGTACAGTTTACCAAGTCTTGTGGTGTAAGTGTGTCTATAGCAGCCAATCTTAAGTTACTAACATAATGCCTTGGAATATGGCACTTGGGAATATATTTGCTCAGTCACCTTTTTTTGGAAGCTAATACCAGCTGGTACCAGACCTAACTGCTTCTTAGTGACTGTTTGATCACCTACAGTGAGACTGGCCCTCGTTAACTGCTTCAGCAGATTGTCACTGGTGGGGAGAGTTCAGAGAGATGTTTTGATGATGTCCTTTTCAGTTGTGCCTATTTATTTGTCTTATGCAAGTTGAAGAGGAGCCTGAAGGATTAGAAGACGATTTATTTGGTTACTCTCAGTGAATTGTGTGTGGCCATCTCCCATTTCACATTTGTGTAGTATAGAATTGTGGAAAGACTATATCTTGGGCTGGGGGTGGTGGTGTATTGTGGAAAACATGTTGCTTTCCCCTCTGAAGTTCCTCAAGCTATTACTGGCTGTTTCTCTTTTGGGCAAATCACATACCACCTATCTCCTTTCTCTTGCTCTACTCCACTTTCCTGTGGCTGCTATAAAAACCATGACTAAAGGCAATTTGTGGGCAAGGAGAGTTTATTTGACTCACACAAGAGAGGGGATTCAGGAACCATGGAGGGATGCTTACAGACCTTGTTTCTTTAGGCCTGCCTAGCTACCTTCCTTATATAACTAAGGACCACCTGCTCAAGGGTTCACATAATACCATGGTCTGAATTCTCCTTCATCAATTCTCAATTAGGAAAATGTCCCAAAGACACACCCACGGGCCAATCTGATGGAGGCAATTCTTCTCTCAAAGGTCCCTCTTCCCCTGTATGTTAAGTTGACAAGAGATGCTAATCATGCTTCTTTCACCATAATTTATGAATCAAAACAAAATATGAGAGCCTGCATGGTGGTTCCCTCTTGGAATACCCGCACTAGGGAGGCTGAGAAGGAGTGCCCATGCATTCAAAGGTATCCTGGACTACATAGTTTCAGACCAACTTAGGATACATGGTGAATTCTAGGCCATCTTAGGCTATAGGAAGACTCTCTCAAAACAACCACAAAAAGTGCCCCCAGATGATACCCAGGAAGCCACAGACATCCTAAGTCTCAGAAATATGGCTCTTCCCCTGTCCAGAGGCCCAAGACTAGGCTCCAGGATGATTGATTGCCTTTGGTATGTCTCCAGCATCTTCACCCTAGATAACCAGATGGCTAGAGAGGAGATGTAAGGCAGCTTTTAGGGTGCTAATCTTTCATTTTCTCAGATTTCTGGCTCTTGGAATGAAACAGTTTAAAGATTTCAAACCAGACAAAATAGCAACAAAGGGAGACAACAGAAAAAAGATCAAAGCAAATAAAAAACAAAACAAAGCCCCCAAACAGCCACCAACTTCACAACCAAGTCAAGAACAAACCTACAGTGCTGTCCATTTTTACTGTGCATCTTGTCTAACTTTCTCTAGGGAATGTTAAACAATTGAACAATGAACAGAAGACAGAAACAAGATGTCAATCACCACACTACCTAAGCCTGCAGCAAACTGCATAGTCTCCCCTGAAAGGATTTCACTGATTTGACAGTTAAAAATGCTTTTTTTTCCCCTGGATGGGAAGATGACTCAGACAGTATAGCGCATGCCATATAAGCAGGGGAAACTTGAATTTGATTCCCAGCTCCCATGTGAAAAAGAAAAGCTGTGCACAGTGGCTTATCACTGGGGAGATTGAGACTGGTGGATCTGTGTAGTTTGATTGTCAGCCATCAAATTGTTAGACTAATCTGGAAGTGCTAGGTCCCAGTGAGGGACCCTGTCTTAAAAGACCAAGTATATAGCTTCTTGGGAAGGACACTTGGGACTCATCTTTGGCTTCCACATACTTGTGTATACATGTATAAACATACACACACAACTATACACACACATAGAACACACACCATTTTAAAGAGAAAAATAATCTGGGTTTCCCTGTAATTAAAAAGAAATGAAAATGACCCATTTATTGAAATCACTAATGAGTTTTAAACTCACTGATCATTTCTAACACAACTTAGAAGAAATGTTCCAGACTACAGAATTACACAGACAATTTAGAGTTTTTTGAATATATTCTTTATTTACATTTCAAATGTTATTCCCTTTCCTAGTTTCCCCCTCTCCCAGAAAACCCCTAGCCCATCCTCCCTCTCCTCCATTGCTGGTGGTATTGCAAGCTGGTACAACCACTCTGGAAATCAGTTTGGCGGTTCCTCAGAAAGTTGGACATAGTACTACCTGATGTCCCAGCTATACCCATCCTGGGCATATACCCAGAAGATGCTCCAACAGGTAATAAGGGCACATGGTCCACTATGTTCATAGCAGCCTTATTTGTAATAGCCAGAAACTGGAAACAACCCAGATGTCCCTCAACAGAGGAATGGATACAGAAAATGTGGTACATTTACACAATGGAGTACTACTCATCTATTAAAAACAATGAATTCATGAAATTCTTGCACAAATGGATGAAACTAGAAAATATCATTTTGAGTGAGGTAACTGAGTCACAAAAGAACACACATGTTATGCACTCACTGATAAGTGGATATTAGCCCAAAAGCTCAGAATAAACAATTTAGAGTTTTAATCAGGGTGGTGAATACAGAGGAAAGGTGTTTGTGTCTCTCTCTGTGTGTGTGTACATATATATGTGTATGCTCATGAGTGTGTTTGTGTGCCTCTGTGTATGCATATTTGTATGTGTGTGTGCATGCATGTTTGTGTGCTTTTGTGTGTGTGTGTGTGTGTGTGTGTGTGTGTGTGGTGTTGGCAATGAAACTCAGGGCTTCACACATGATAGGTAACATGGTCTCACTGACCTATAAAATCCCAGAATCTGTGTTCTTAAAATAATCCCCAGATGATTCTGATACAGATCAAGGTTTGGAAATCACTGCTGTACAACAAAGAAGTAGTTGGTTACTGTTCACCTGGGCAGAGTTCTAGGTCAATGCTCATTTTCTCGATCAGAAGTCCAAGTAGGAGCATTTACAGACAGTGCTTCCAGTGATGCCTTGAAGCAGTGGAGCGTCAAAGCACTTCACTGTCAAACGCTTACATTTCCAAGCTTCAGTGCTGATGTTGCTGACTGACAAACTCTGTGGTGCTTGCCAAATGCCATTTTGTTCTCCCACTTCTAGAGCAAAGTTCCTGAGAAAAACAAAGGCTTCTGAAAGTATTAAAGCAGGTGAAAGAGATGACACACCTGAGTGATTCTGGTTGCCTTCAGAGGCTAAAATAACTGTCATAAAGAGAAGTGCTTAGCTACTTGTGGCCTTTTATGGATACCAGTTTTTGATCTTTAAGTCAATGTAGATTATGTGCATCAATTCCTATTGCAGCTGGCTGTCAGTTAACATCTCTGTCTCTTATGATAACTGACTTGAATATAAAGGTGAACATACTCTATATTATTGTCCATCTTTTTAAGCTTCTATGCATTGATTTTCAGCCTCAGAGCTGAGCCAAATCTGCCTTGAACTCAAAATGATTTTTCTCTTCTCCCTCTTTTCTTCAGTTCATTCATTGGGTAATTTCAGAAATTCTGCTATGGTTCAGATGGTGGAAATAATTCAGTAAAAAGTAACCCTAGAAACTTTGCTTTCATAGAAATCTTAGTGGAAGTGAAATGAGAAAAACAAGCAAAGCAATAACCAATGAAAGTATACTATAACATATAAAGTAAATAATTAAAATTTATACTGTGGGAGCTAGAGATAGTTTGGGGAAAAGTTGACTAGAAGTAAGATGGAGGGATATGTGGTAGGAATTGTATACTCAGTTCTGTAACAGTGGCAGTTACGTTGTAAGAAAAGTTGCTGAAGAAGACTCATCAGACTGACCCTAAATGAGAGTGCTTAATTTTAATTTTTTTGTAAAAAAAAGATAAGAATTGCAGGGCAGTGGTGGTGCATGCCTTTAATCCCAGCACTTGGGAGGTGGAGGCAGGTGGGTTTCTGAGTTTGAGGCCAGCCTGGTCTACAGAGTGAATTCCAGGACAGCCAGGGCTATACAGAGAAATCCTGTCTCAAAAAACCAAAAAAAAAAAAACCAAAAAAAAAAAAGACACAATGGAGAAAGAGAAAGAGCACTAAAATAACACCACACACACACACACACACACACGCATATATACCACAACTGTGAGGTTAGTGTTGTCAACTTGATAGGGTCTAGAATCATCTGGGAGACAATCCTCTGGGGCATTATCTTGATTATATTAATTGAAGTGGGAAGACTTGCTGTGGTGGTTTGAATAATGGCTCCTTAGGCTCATATATTTGAATCCTTAGTTATCAGGAAGTGGCACTACTTGAGAAGGATTAGGAGGTGTGGCCTTTTTGGAGTGGGTGTGTCCTTGTGGGAGGAAATGTGTCACTGAGGATGGGCTTTGAGGTCTCCTAGGCTTAAACTATATCCAGTATAGCACACGCTTTCCTTCTGCTGTCTGTGGATCTGGATGTAGAACTTTCAGCTACTTCTCCAGCATCATGCCTGCCTGCATGCTGCCATGCTCCCTAACATGTTGATAATGGGCTAAAACTTAACTGTTAGCGAGCACCAATTAAATGATTTCTTTTATAAGAGTTGCCATGATCATGGTGTTTCTTCACAGCAATGGAACACTGACTAAGACATATATTCATTCAGGATGTCACCATTCCTTGGCTAAGATTTTGAACTCTATGAGAAGAAAGAGAGCTTAGCAGTAGCATAACAATAACCACTGTCTGCTTCCTGATTGCAGATGTGATGTGACCAGCTTCTTCAAATTCCTGCTATTCTGACTTCCTAGCCTTGAACTGTGAGCCACAACAAACCCTTTTTCAATTAAGTGACTTTTGTCAGGGTGTTTTTTTATCACAGCATCAGGAAAAGAAACTAAGACAGCAACCAAAGACTATCTTGAAGAAGGAATCTGGAGACTTCAGGGCCAGGGATGCATTGATCTCTCTTTGGAAGATTCATGGTCATGGGAAAAATGTCAAGGTGATTGCGATGGTTAATCTTGGTTGTGAATGTGATTGAATCTTGAATAAACTAAGAGTCAGGCTTTTTTCTTCACCAGGAGCCACACAAGTGTATATAGATCATTGGTACTGAGAAACAGATTTGGCAAAGAGCTCTTGACTTTTTGTTGTTGGCTGTATATGCTCATTCCTGTTATGTAACCAGGATTAGCAGCTGAGACCTCTGATGGTCTCACTCTGGCCGATTACAAGCTATTGATCTTACTGTTATCAATATACTGTTCTGACAAGCTGGTACAAACTTCCCTCAGTCTCCCTCCTCACACTCAAAGTTACATTATAATCAACAGGTTTCAGGCCCTGTCCAGGGGGTTTAGTGCCATATAGATGCATTTCTTATTTCAATAGAAATAGGTCTACACTAACTATATATAAATTAGTTCTCATGACACAGATTGCAATTAAAAATAGCTACTCTAAATTTGAAGTTTCAGTTCTAAGCAGCAGGTGAAAATGTTAAGGTAGCAATGATGACTAATCTTGGTTATGATTTACATTGGATCTAGTATCAATAAAAGACTTTCCTCTGTGTGGATCATTTCCTATAAGGTGAAGGGAGATGTACCTCTTCCAGAGTGGCTAGTACCTTCCCTCAGTGCTCCCAGATATGAAATCCAAGGGAAAACCAGTATTGCTTTTACATGCCTGCCTTTGCTTAGTGTTATGTGCATCTATTCTGTGCTGCCTTTTCTAACATTAGAATCCATTTTCCCTGAACTTCTAGCATGGATTAAAGACCAGAAGCTCTTCAGGAGTTTCTTCATTGCCCTTCATTGCCCTAAATGAGAATGCTTAAAAAATTAGCAAGTTCTTTTTATTTTCAAAGATTTATTTTAGTTTTTATTTATGTGAACCTATGCAGGTATGCCTCTGTGTGGGCATGTGCACGGGTGTGCTGATGCCTGGAGAGGCTAGAAGTGGGTATCATATCCATGGAACTGGAGTTCCAGGCTTTTGAGAGCTGCTTGACATGAGTTCTGGGAACAGAACTCTAGTTCTTTGAAAGAACGGCAAGCTACAAGCACTGTTACCCACTGAACCATGCCTCCAGCTCTTCTTTTCTAAGTAGAAAAGAATGTATTGAAAAAAAGAGAACTACTGAGGCATCCAGCATCACTGATGCAACAGATACCAGGTTCTCAGACTTTCCAGTGCCAATACAGCTATTGTTGCACCTCCCAACTCAAATTGTATAAGCTAGCATCATAATTCCTCATTACAATGTATTTTCATTCCACAAGTTCTTTTTTTCAGAGAAACCTTAATAACGGTATTTAAAGAGTCAACTATGCAGAGATCTAAAGTCACCAAAGCACATGCATGCACACACACAGGTATGTATGTTTGTATGTATGTATGTATGTATGTATGTATGTATATACATACGTATGTATGAATGAATCATGTATGTATGTATGTATGTATGTATGTATGTATTCTTCTAGGTACAGAGATCAGGAAGAGCAAAGGCCCTTCAGCAGGCCAATGTTCAGAGAAAAATAAGGTAATTTCTGAGGGTAAGACTGCATGAAAAATGGTGAACTTTAGTATAGGATGTCTAACCAGAGTGGCACAGGTGCTGGCTGAGTGGAAATCGGCACTGCATGGTCACATCTTTTATAACTCCTCCTGACTTTTGCTTCATGCTGCACTCGGATGAATTAGCCCACAGATTAGGTCTTTTTAAACTTGGCACTGCACAGATAGAATTTGGGATGACTGTACATTTAAACTTTAAAACATTTCATTTTACTGGCCTCTAACTGAAATACACTTGTTACTTTCCAGGAAGAATACAGGCAACATCTCTTCCTTCTTTGTCCCTGCATTTCTTTTAGACAGGAAGAATTTTGGATCAAAAGTTTTGTGAGGGGGATGGAGCAGAGACTGAAGAAATGGCCAACCAATAAGGGGCCTAACTTGAGACCCATCCCATGGGCAAGCACCAATCCCTGACACTATTAATGATACTCTGTTATACTTGTAGACAGGAGTCTAGCATGGCTGTCCTCTGAGAGGCTCTACCCAGTAGCTGACTGAAACAGATGCAGATACCCACAGCCAAACATTGAACAGAGGTTGGGGACTCTTATGGAAGAGTTGGGGGGAGAGAATTGAAGGCCCTGAAGGGAATAGGAACTCCACAGGAAGACTAACAGAGTCAACTAACCTGGACCCCTGGGAGCTCTCAGAGACTGAACCACTAACCAAAGAGTATACATAGGCTCGACCAAGCCCCCCCCGACACATATGTAGCAGATGTGCAGCTTGGTCTTCATGTGAGTCCCCCAGAAATCAGATTGAGCGCTGTCCCTAAAGCTGTAGCCTGCCTGGAATCTGTTCCCCGACTGGGCTGCCTTGTCTGGCCTCAGTGGGAGAGGATGCACCTAACCAGGCAGAGACCTGATGTGTCAGGGTGGGGGCAGATCAGAGGGGCACTCTCTCAGAGAGGAAGGTGAGGAGGGATGGAGGAGGGACTCTGTGAGAGGGGTCGGAGGCAGCATTCAGAATATGAGCAAACAAACAAACAAATAAATAAAAGAAAACAACAACAATAATAATAAAGGAATACAGGCAACCACCATAGACTTAACAGTATTTATAGCTTCTACTGTCGATATCACAGAGATGTTTTTACATTGGATTACAGTCATGGTAATATCCTAATCTATGTCTTATGCATATCCCTTCTTTGAAATCACTATAGTTATTAGCCTGCTGCTGTGGTACACATGACCACACTTTTCATGTCTCCAGGTTAAATGATGCACTGAATATTTTCATAACTAGAGCTTGGCACAGTAAACTCTGTAGCATTCTGATGTCTTGGAGAGATAATCTTGGCCTTGCAAAATGAGCTATGGAAGTTTTCATGCTATTTTGCCACAATATATTGCTCCAGATAGACTTTTTTTCAATGTTTTCATCCATTAAAGAAATAATTGTTTATGTAGTGGATTACATTGATGGATTTCCTTATATTGAACCATCCCTGCATCCCTGGGATGAAGCCTACTTGATCGTGGTGAATGATCGTTTTGATGTGTTCTTGGATTCGGTTGGCAAGAATTTTATTGAGTATTTTTGCATCGATATTCATAAGAGAGATTGGCCTGAGATTCTCTTTCTTTGTCGGATCTTTGTGTGCTTTTGGTATTAGTGTAATTGTGGCTTCATAGAACGAGTTGGGTAGTGTTCCTTCTGTTTCTATTTTGTGGAACAGTTTGAAGAGTATTGGTGTTAGGTCTTCTTTGAAGGTCTGATAGAATTCTGCACTAAAACCATCTGGACCTGTGCTTTTTTTGGTTGAAAGACTTCCAATGACAACTTCTATTTCTTCAGGGGTTATAGGACGGTTTAGATGGTCTATTTGATCCTGATTTAATTTTGGTACTTGGTATCTGTCAAGGAAATTGTCCATTTCCTCAAGATTTTCTAGTTGTGTTGAATACAGGTTTTTGTAGTAGGATCTGATGATTTTTTGAATTTCCTCAGTTTCTGTTGTTATCTCTCCCTTTTCGTTTCTGATTTTATTAATTTGGATACTATCTCTGTGCTCTCTGGTTAGTCTGGCTAAGGGCTTATCTATCTTGTTGATTTTCTCAAAGAACCAACTCCTCGTTTTGTTGATTCTTTGTATGGTTTTATTTGTTTCTACTTGATTGATTTCAGCCCTGAGTTTGAGGATTTCCTGCCTTCTACTCCTCTTTGGTGTATTTGCTTCTTTTTGTTCCAGGGCTTTCAGGTGTGCCATTAAGCTGTTAGTGTATGCTGTCTCCCGTTTCTTTTTGGCGGCACTCAGGGCTATGAATTTTCCTCTTAGCACTGCTTTCATTGTGTCCCATAAATTAGGGTATGTTGTGCCTTCATTTTCATTAACTTTCAAAAAGTCTTTGATTTCTTTCTTTATTTCCACCTTGACCAAGTTATCATTGAGTAGAGCATTGTTCAGCCTCCATGTGTACGTGGGTTTTAAAAACCACGTGGTCATCTCATTAGATGCTGAGAAAGCATTTGACAAAATTCAGCATCCTTTCATGCTAAAGGTCTTGGAAAGATCAGAAATTCAAGGCCCATATCTAAACATAGTAAAAGCAATTTACAGCAAACCGGTAGCCAGCATCAATCTAAATGGAGAGAAACTTGAAGCAATCCCACTAAAATCAGGGACTAGACAAGGCTGCCCTCTCTCTCCATATCTTTTCAATATAGTACTTGAAGTTCTAGCTAGAGCAATTAGACAACAAAAAGAGGTCAAAGGGATACAAATTGGAAAGGAAGAAGTCAAACTATCACTATTTGCAGACGATATGATAATATACTTAAGCGACCCAAAGAACTCCACCAGAGAACTCCTACAGCTGATAAACGACTTCAGCAAAGTGGCCGGATATAAAATCAACTCAAGCAAGTCAGAAGCCTTCCTATACTCAAAGGATAAGCAGGCTGAGAAAGAAGTAAGAGAAATAATACCCTTCACAATAGCCACAAACCATATTAAGTATCTTGGCATGACTCTAACCAAACAAGTGAAAGATCTGTATGACAAGAACTTCAAGTCTCTGAAGAAAGAAATCGAAGAAGACCTCAGAAGATGGAAAAATCTGCCATGCTCGTAGATTGGCAGGATTAATATAGTAAAAATGACCATCTTACCAAAAGTAATATACAGATTCAATGCAATCCCCATCAAAATCCCAACTCAATTCTTCATAGAGTTAGAAAGAGCAATTCTCTAATTCATCTGGAATAACAGAAAACCCAGAATAGCTAAAACTATTCTCAAGAGTAAAAGAACCTCTGGGGGAATCAGTATCCCGGACCTCAAGCTGTACTACAGAGCAATAGTGTTAAAAACCGCATGGTATTGGTACAGTAACAGACATGTAGATCAGTGGAACAGAATTGAAGACCCAGAAATGAATCCACACTCCTATGGTCACTTGATCTTTGACAAAGGAGCTAAAACCATCCAGTGGAAAAAAGATAGCCTTTTCAACAAATGGTGCTGGCTCAGCTGGAGGTCAACATGCAGAAGAATGCAAATTGACCCATTCTTATCTCCTTGCACCAAGCTCAATTCTAAGTGGATCAAAGATCTCCACATAAAACCAGACACACTGAAACTAATAGAAGGGAAACTAGGGAAGAACCTTGAACATATGGGCACAGGGGAGAATTTCCTGAACAGAACTCCAATAGCTTATGCTCTAAGATCAAGAATAGACAAATGGGACCTCATTAAATTACAAAGTTTTTGCAAGGCAAAAGACACTGTCAAAAAGACAAAGCGGCAACCAACTAACTGGGAAATGATCTTTACCAACCTTACATCCGACAGAGGGCTAATATCCAAGATATACAAAGAACTCAAGAAGTTAAACTCCAGAGAGGCAAGTAACCCTATTAAAAAATGGGGTACAGAGCTACACAAAGAGTTCTCACCTGAAGAATATCTAATGGCTGAGAAGCACCTAAAGAGATGTTCATCATCCTTAGTCATTAGGGAAATGCAAATCAAAACAACCCTGAGATTCCATCTCACACCAGTCAGGATGGCTAAGATCAAAAACACAGGAGACAGCAGTTGTTGGCGAGGATGTGGAGAAAGAGGAACACTCCTCCACTGCTGGTGGAATTGCAAGCTGGTACAACCACTCTGGCGGTTCCTCAGAAAACTGGGCATGATACTCCCGGAGGATCCGGCTATACCACTCCTGGGCATATACCCAGAGGCTTTACCTGCATGCAATAAGGACACATGCTCCACTATGTTCATAGCAGCCTTATTTATAATAGCCAGAAGCTGGAAAGAACCCAGATGTCCCTCAACGGAGGAATGGATTCAGAAGATGTCGTATATCTACACAATGGAATACAATTAAAAACAATGCAATTAAAAACAATGAATTCACGAAATTCCTAGGCAAATGGTCAGATCTTGAAAATATCATCCTTAGTGAGGTAACCCAATCACAAAAGAACACACATGTATGCAGTCACTGATAAGGGGATATTGACCCAGAATCTCGGAATACCCTAGACACAATCCGCATATCAATAGATTTCTAAAAAGATGGAAGAAGAGACCCCTGGTCCTGGAAAGACTGGATGTAGGGGAACGCCAGGACAGAGAAACGAGAGGGGGTTGAATGGAGAAAAGAGGGAGGGAAGGGGTCTTATGGGACTTTCGGGGAGGGAGGAAACGGGAAAGGGGAAATGATTTGGAATGTAAATTTAAAAAAAAAATAAAATATAAAAAAAAGAAATAATTGAAGTCTATAAGATACTTAACATGATGTACCGAAGCCTTATCAAAGACTACTCCAGAGTTTAATGTGCTTTCATTAGGATTAAATAACAATAGGTTTTGAAGGTCTTCTCAAAATTTGTGCAAAATACTTATATATGTGTTTTATTGCTTACTATTACTTATGGTGACAACAGAGAAGCTCTTACACAATATTTTTTCATTTATTTGGAAAACCCATGGTGGTCTACTTCATATATAATTAATAAAACTTTACCAGCTGCAAAAAGAAATAAATGGATGGATGGATGGATAGATAGATAGATAGATAGATAGATATAAGCTCTATAAGAACATTTCTGATTAGTTGTTCCAAAAAGATATGCAAGGTCTCTAGGATAACAGCTGGTATCTTGAGAAATTGAATTTTCGAGTGCCAGGTAAGGTTGATGAGATATTAGCTCCTAAATGGAATATATCATATAAGATTTGACAAGCTTGAATTAATCCCTAATGTTCTCAAAAGAGGTGGGAAATGATTGGAGAGCAATCAGGGAGCATGCCTGAAGAGGCCACCAATGTGAAAGCAGATAAATATGAAAATGCATCCCATTATCTGATCGCCAGTGGACTGGAATGGGCTTATTACCGCTGAGGGCAAAATAAAAGCTTAAGGAAATGTGTGAGCACTGTGAGCAGCCAGTAGCAATGGTTATTTTTCTTTCTTGGGTAACCAAAGATTTGTGTATAGGGCTTGGCTATTCAGAAATGCTTTGGACTGAAAGATCTATTTAAATAATGTTAACTAAAAATTTTCGTGGACTGAGCAGGCTTTTTTTTTATACATATAAAGCAACTGTCATTGCATACATGTATGCAAGTATAAATGCAATATCAATATTTTATACATTATTAATGATCTATTTTATATCAATATTAATCATTCATAATATACTACTATATTTGGCCATCCTAATTAATTCAAGTAATGAATTTGAATACAATCAAAACTCATATAGTGGGATGACTACAGTATTTCAGCCCTGATGCAAACTCATGGCTAATGTGTACTCCAATTTGGTTATAGAAAGAAAACACCAAAAGTTTTGTAGTAAAATATCTTCTCCATTAACACAATTAATACAAATAGAAAAGGCCGAGAAGGGACAATGGAAATGAATGGCAGTGAAATAAGGAAGCGCATTTTCCAGAGTTGTGGGAGATGGTACTGGCCTACAGGCTAGACCTTCAGCAGATGGAGAAGTAGGGCAAACTTGTTATGAATGGCTGTCCTTAATCACTTCTGGTGGCACATTTCCCCATCACAGATTCTATTGCCTATTTGTCTATCCATCTGTGGTCTACTGGCTGCTAACTATTCCTGCTCTAATATTTGCTAATGAAAGCCCAAGGTATTTCCTAGCAATGTAATTAGAGATTTGGGAAAACAGAAAGTCTTCAGAGCACAAAAGAATGACTTCTAACATCATATTGGAAGAACAGATGCTAGGGCTCAGATGGGTACTTAGTAAGTGCTTTCCATACCTGCTTAGACTACTCTTGTCTCTGTTCATGTAGGCAAAATGACTTGTTCTAGCACAAGTAATATTTTGTACTCTGTATGGCAATTACTCTCAAACATAAGATCTAAGAAGTGACACCTGATATGGAAACATCAGTACAACGCAAGAAACAGCAACTTTCCTTCCCTGAGCTTGAAGCTCCCATTACAGTGGGTTAAAAATAAGTGGGCAGTTAGAAAGTGGAGAAGGAGTCTATAGAATGACCCAGTAAAGAATTTCAGGGGAAATAGAACCTCTTACTGATGCCAACTGCACCTTCATTTTCCTGTCTAACTCGATCTTTGATTTTCAGCTGTGGCAGAGATGGAAAGCTCCTTGCAACACCAGACTGTGCTCACACTTACATGACTCTGACTCAAGCACGTACCTTTCGGCATTCTTCTTTGAGATTCCTTCTGCCATCTTAGAAACCCAATTGTCCCGTGGATGAAGAGAGACTAGAATATAAGCCAAGCACCTCCAGGAATAAGACTCCTGATGAGGGAAATGATATCTATGTGTACTTTCACTTTTATAGTCGCAGCTGTCTTTCCTTCCTGCTTTTCTGATGAACCAGAGCTCCCACTTAGCATAGCAGTAAAAATTTATATTTATTTGTGTTAGTTTTAAATTATGTATATGTATGTATTTGTGTGGGCTTATGTGCATGTTAGTGCAGCAATCTTGTAACTCTAGCTCCAGGCTGCTGCCTGATAAAGGTGCTGCCAATAGAACTCAGGTTCTCTTCTAGAGCAGTATGTATTCTTAACTCCCAAGTCACCTCTCCAACCCCAAGCATAGCAGTATTTTGATAATGTGTTACGAGGCTAGCTTTATCTCCTTTTCTGTTACCCATCTTTCCATTTAGTCATTTTTGCTCCCCCCCCAGTGCTGTCAAATCCATTTGTTTCCCTTTGAATTAACTGCACTGAGTGAGTGAACTTTTTAACTATGTACTGATGTATTTTTACTACACTTGTCCACATACTGTTGATACCAAGTACTGTTCTTGCCCTTTTAAGAATCTCCCATGTTACAGGGTAGAAAAAGTAGAAACTACATTTCTCATTTTCCCTTATAATCCAGTCCATAGGTTTTTTATTTGTTTCTCTTTATGGATGGTTATTAGCCACCATGTGGTTGCTGGGATTTGAACTCATGACCTCTGGAAGAGTAGTCAGTGCTCATAACCACTGAGCAAACTCACCAGTCCCAGGATTCTGGTTTTAAAAATCGGATTGCATGTGTCCTTATTACATGTTGGAACATCTTCTGGGTATATGCCCAGGAGTGGTATAGCTGGGTCCTCAGGTAGTACTATGTCCAATTTTCTGAGGAACTGCCAAACTGATTTCCAGCGTGGCTTTACCAGCTGGCAATCCCACCAAGAATGGAGACGTGTTCCTCTTTCCCCACAACTTCTCCAGCATCTGCTGTCCCCTGAGTTTTTTATCTTAGTTATTCTGACTGGTGTGAGGTGGAATCTCAGGGTTGTTTTGATTTGCATTTTCCTGATAACTAAGGATACTGAACATTTCTTTAGGTGCTTCAGGGCCATTAGAGCTTCCTCAGTTGAGAATTCCCAGTTTAGTTCTGTACCCCATTTTTAAAAAGGGTTATTTGACTCTCTGGAGTCTAACTTCTTGAGTTCTTTGTATACATTGGATATTAGCCCTCTATCGGATGTAGGACACATGCTCCACTATGTTCATGGCGGCCTTATTTATAATAGCCAGAAGCTGGAAAGAACCCAGATGTCCTGCAACAGAGGAATGGATACAGAAATTGTGATATATATACACAATGGAGTACTATTCAGCTATTAAGAACAATGAATTCATGAAATTCTTAAGCAAATGGATGAAACTAGAAAGTGTCATCCTGAGTGAGGCAACCCAATCACAAAAGAACACACATGGTATGCACTCACTGATAAGTGGTTGTTAGCCCAGAAGCTCAAAATAAAGTTACAATTCACAGACCACAGGAAGCTCAAGAAGAAGGAGGACTGAAGTGGGTGGTGTATAGGTTCCTCTGAGAAAGGGATCAAAATACTCACAGGAGCAATAATGGAGACAAAGTGTGGAGCAGAGACTGAAGGAAAGGCCACCCAGAGACTGCCCTACCCGGGGATTCATCCTATAAACAGTCACCAAACCCCGACAATATTATGGACGACAAGAAGTGCATACCAAAAGGAGTCTGTTATGGTTGTCTCAGGAGGGATCCTGCCAGAACCTTAGACATACAGAGGCAGAAGCTAGCAGCCAACCATTGGACTGGGCGTGGGGCCCCCAATGGAGGATTTGGAGGGCAGACTGGAGGAGCTGAAGGGGTTTACAACCTCATGGGAAGAACAACGATGTTGGCCACCCAGATGTCCCAGCTCTCCCAGGGACTAACCCATCAACCAAGGGGTTCCATGTCAAAAATGTGGCAGAGGAATGCCTTGTTGGGCATCAGTGGGAGGAGAGGTCCTTGGTCCTGTGAAGGCTCAATAGATGCCCCAACAAAGGGAAATCGAGGGGGCAGGAGGTGGGAGTGGGTCAGGTGGAGTGGCATATACTTGGAGGCAGGGGGTGGGAGGAGGGGTTGAGGGTGTTCGGGGAGGGGGTGAGCGCGAAAGGTTTTAGCATTTGAAATGTAAATGAAGATTACATTCAATAAAAATAAAGAAAAAAATCGGATTGCTACTGTCTTTCAGTGGAAGTTGGAAGCAGGTGACAGAGGCTGCAAATTTGCCCTTTGAAAGCTGTCCTCTTCTGTTTCATGCCTGTAGATCCTATTCCCCTAATTGGGCCACCTTGTCTGGCCTCAGTGGGAGAGATTGCACCTAGTCCTGCAGTGACTTGATGTGCCTGGGTGGGGTGACACCCAGAAGAGGCTTCCCCCTTTTCAGAGGAGAAGGGAAGGGGGCTGGGAGGAGGGGCTGTGTTAGGGGAGACCAGAAGGAGGAGGGGGCGCTGAGATTGGGATGTAAAGTGAATAAACAAATACATTAATGAAAAAAATAAAAGAGAAAACCAGACCTTTTTACCTGCAGCGATTGATGGTAATTTCTGCAACCCTGTATTTTTTGATCAAGTTCCCTGACTTCACCTTTCCAGGAATCATATATGCCTCTTAACTTCCTGTGGCAAGTCCCTTCCTGCTTAACAGACCTAGATTTTTTTTTTTTTGGTGTGGCCAAATCCAAGGTGATGTAACTGTATTTCTTAATTTTAAGATTAGAGGCCTAAAATGAAATTTAACTTGCAAATGGTTAACAGGTAGGAAGAAGATAATAAGATCTAGCTCATGGCACAAAGCAGAGATGAATTAAATACATTATACTGTATGTCAAGGTGAAAATTATTTCAAGAAGAGGGGGATCCTTGATGGTGAATATTCTATTCTCTCCCAAGAGCTGTCAGCCTGAATCAATCAAATGGATAGAAAACAGTACAGTTTTAAAAATAGATGTATTGGAGCGCTTTGTAAGCCCTTGAAGGTGAAGGGAGAAAAAAAAAGCTAAGCCAACCATGGAAAACTTATTCATACGTGTGTAGTGACTGGGTTATCTGACTTCTCATGGGTGCTGATACTGGGAATTCCAAACTGCATGGTGCTTCAGAGGGAAAAATAAAATTTACTGTACAAATTAAGGATTTTGAGTTACACTGCAGCTCATAAATCTACCATACAATATTTCTTTGACAGACCAGTGAGGTAGCATTTTAAAATATAGTATTTTTAATGCTCTTCAAGACTGCCAGAGAGTGAGATGAAAGCCTCCTTTCTCTTATTTATTAGAGCACAGCAGTGCTCTAGTCATGTAAGTCCAAATGTATGAGTCATAAAAAGAATTAATGCCTAACTTATGTATCTGAGTTAGACAAGTGTTTGGTATTCTTTATATAAAGTTATTGTGGACTACTCACCCGAAGATTTACAAAGAGTTTTTAGTCAATGATCCCAATTCATCATTCCTGATTTTCATAAAATATCGTAGGTAAAATTATAGAATGTACCTTCTTAAAAAGATAGGTATATTAGTCAGAGTTCTCCAGAGGCATAAATCCTATATGATGAATTAATAAATGGTGTGTTGGTTTAAATGAGAAATGTCCCCCATTGGCCCCTAATTAGTAGCACTATTTGGGGGAAGTTATGGGATCTTTAATAGGTGCAGTCTTGCTGGAGGAAGCATGACACTGGAGGTGGCTTTAAGGGTTTATAGCCTCATCCACTATGTGTCTCCTGTCTCTCTCTCTGTGTCTCTCTCTGTTCCTTGTGTATGGATGAAAATGTGATCAGCCAGATTTCTGCTCCTGCTAACACGCTTTCCCTGCATGTTACCATACCTTTCCCATCATGGTAGAACATCAGTGAAATGGAGATGTGTTCAGGATGCTGCTGAGAGACAGGCAAGGGAGCTAAAGGAAGCTGAAGCTGGAGTTCTGGTACGTAAGACATCTGCTCAATGTCTTAAAGGGGTAAAAAGATCTTTCTAGAATGAGAGAAGGATGAGGAATAGAGAACAGATGATAGAGGCAGAAATAGAATAATACATTCAAGAAGTTACAAGCACTTATCTTTTGGAGTAAACAAAATAATGCACCGAAACACAAATGAAATAATAACTCAAAGCTCAGAAATTTGGCACTCAGTAAATATGAACTCTGGGCTTTCTTCTCCCTTTACCTACTTGTTGCTGTGTGTCCTTTGAGGAGGTCATGAGGATTTCAAATGTCAGACACTATTTGTTCAGCCAAGAAGTACTTTATGCAATTCACTCCTCTTAAGGAAATCATTTCTGCCTTGTAGAAACTACCTTAACAGATGTTTCTGAGTGAATTTATTCATCATGTGAAACACCGCCTTAAAATGTGGGATGCTTTTCAAAAGCCCCTTTTGGGTGAACAGATTGTGTTGCTGCTGAGGGAATTCACAGGAATGAGGCAATCACTGTAATTCAAATAATTTCTCCTCGTTTAAGAGCACCAACTGTTTATATTAGAGCTGACATGATCCATTTATGCAGCATCTCGGCCCAGTTGCCTCTGAAATTTTTGGCTGTCAAATGGTCATGAGCATTGGGCTGCCTCTAATTGCAAGCATGAGCCTTTTGATCTCTTCATCAAAACCTTTTCTTATCAGTCACTATGTTTGGCTTCAATTGGATAACTTATACGTGATACTACTACATAAAAAAGAATAGTCTTTTAGACTCATAGTATAACACTGCTGGAATGTATATCCTGCGATGTTGGCATTATAAATACATAAATAGCATTTCCCAACTTCAAAACCCTTCTAAGTGTAGTAATAGAGGCAGATACACAAATGATTGCAACAGGACATCATCACTTAGAAAATATATAGCAGAATGATATAGGCTGAGAAAAGAATTCTCTTTATTGTACAGACCAGCAAGCTGGGAGAAGAGGATATTTAGATACTGGAGGCAGAATTGCCCCAGGGAAATGGAGTTGGAAGCAGTGTATTTCACTAAGAAAAAGAAATTGGCTTGGCATGGTTGGAAGAACATGTTGGAAAGGGGAGGGGATGATATTGGGAAAGCAGCCAAGAAGCACATCTTGCTTTGCAAGTGTGTGTGTGTGTGTGTGTGTGTGTGTGTTATGCATTTACACAGTTTCCCCTTAAATCGTGAACTGAATAACCTTAGCTTACATATATATGCATATTTATACATATATATACACATACATATACACACATATTATCGCACACTATGGGGGCTATGTTTGCTTTATAAATATTTTCTTTTTTTTTTATTTTATTTTTTTAATTTACATTCCAAATCACTTCCCCTTTCCCGTTTCCTCCATCCCTGAAAGTCCCATAAGACCCCTTCCCTCCCTCTTTTCTCCATTCAACCCCCTCTCGTTACTCTGTCCTGGCGTTCCCCTACATCCAGTCTTTCCAGGACCAGGGGTCTCTCCTTCCATCTTTTTAGAAATCTATTGATATGCGGATTGTGTCTAGGGTATTCCGAGATTCTGGGTCAATATCCCCTTATCAGTGACTGCATACCATGTGTGTTCTCTTGTGATTGGGTTACCTCACTAAGGATGATATTTTCAAGTTCTGACCATTTGCCTAGGAATTTCGTGAATTCATTGTTTTTAATTGCACAGTAGTATTCCATTGTGTAGATATACCACATCTTCTGAATCCATTCCTCCGTTGAGGGACATCTGGGTTCTTTCCAGCTTCTGGCTATTATAAATAAGGCTGCTATGAACATAGTGGAGCATGTGTCCTTATTGCATGCAGGTAAAGTCTCTGGGTATATGCCCAGGAGTGGTATAGCCGGATCCTCCGGGAGTGTCATGCCCAGTTTTCTGAGGAACCGCCAGACTGCTTTCCAGAGTGGTTGTACCAGCCTGCAATTCCACCAGCAGTGGAGGAGTGTTCCTCTTTCTCCACATCCTCACCAACAACTGCTGTCTCCTGTGTTTTTGATCTTAGCCATCCTGACTGGTGTGAGATGGAATCTCAGGGTTGTTTTGATTTGCATTTCCCTAATGACTAAGGATGATGAACATCTCTTTAGGTGCTTCTCAGCCATTAGATATTCTTCAGGTGAGAACTCTTTGTGTAGCTCTGTACCCCATTTTTTAATAAGGTTACTTGCCTCTCTGGAGTTTAACTTCTTGAGTTCTTTGTATATCTTGGATATTAGCCCTCTGTCGGATGTAAGGTTGGTAAAGATCATTTCCCAGTTAGTTGGTTGCCGCTTTGTCTTTTTGACAGTGTCTTTTGCCTTGCAAAAACTTTGTAATTTAATGAGGTCCCATTTGTCTATTCTTGATCTTAGAGCATAAGCTATTGGAGTTCTGTTCAGGAAATTCTCCCCTGTGCCCATATGTTCAAGGTTCTTCTCTAGTTTCCCTTCTATTAGTTTCAGTGTGTCTGGTTTTATGTGGAAATCTTTGATCCACTTAGAATTGAGCTTAGTGCAAGGAGATAAGGATGGGTCAATTTGCATTCTTCTGCATGTTGACCTCCAGCTGAGCCAGCACCATTTGTTGAAAAGGCTATCTTTTTTCCACTGGATGGTTTTAGCTCCTTTGTCAAAGATCAAGTGACCATAGGAGTGTGGATTCATTTCTGGGTCTTCAATTCTGTTCCATTGATCTACATGTCTGTTACTGTACCAATACCATGCAGTTTTTAACACTATTGCTCTGTAGTACAGCTTGAGTTCCGGGATACTGATTCCCCCAGAGGTTCTTTTACTCTTGAGAATAGTTTTAGCTATTCTGGGTTTTCTGTTATTCCAGATGAATTTTTGAATTGCTCTTTCTAACTCTATGAAGAATTGAGTTGGGATTTTGATGGGGATTGCATTGAATCTGTGTATTACTTTTGGTAAGATGCTCATTTTTACTATATTAATCCTGCCAATCCATGAGCATGGCAGATTTTTCCATCTTCTGAGGTCTTCTTCAATTTCTTTCTTCAGAGACTTGAAGGTTTTGTCATACAGATCTTTCACTTGTTTGGTTAGAGTCACGCCAAGATACTTAATATGGTTTGTGGCTATCGTGAAGGGTATTATTTCTCTTACTTCTTTCTCAGCCTGCTTATCCTTTGAGTATAGGAAGGCTACTGACTTGCTTGAGTTGATTTTATATCCGGCCACTTTGCTGAAGTCGTTTATCAGCTGTAGGAGTTCTCTGGTGGAGTTCTTTGGGTCGCTTATGTATACTATCATATCGTCTGCAAATAGTGATAGTTTGACTTCTTCCTTTCCAATTTGTATCCCTTTGACCTCTTTTTCTTGTCTAATTGCTCTAGCTAGAACTTCAAGTACTATATTGAAAAGATATGGAGAGAGAGGGCAGCCTTGTCTAGTCCCTGATTTTAGTGGGATTGCTTCAAGTTTCTCTCCATTTAGATTGATGCTGGCTACCGGTTTGCTGTAAATTGCTTTTACTATGTTTAGATATGGGCCTTGAATTCCTGATCTTTCCAAGACCTTTATCATGAAAGGATGCTGAATTTTGTCAAATGCTTTCTCAGCATCTAATGAGATGACCATGTGGTTTTTTTCTTTGAGATTGTTTATGTAGTGGATTACATTGATGGATTTCCTTATATTGAACCATCCCTGCATCCCTGGGATGAAGCCTACTTGATCGTGGTGAATGATCGTTTTGATGTGTTCTTGGATTCGGTTGGCAAGAATTTTATTGAGTATTTTTGCATCGATATTCATAAGAGAGATTGGTCTGAGATTCTCTTTCTTTGTCGGATCTTTGTGTGCTTTTGGTATTAGTGTAATTGTGGCTTCATAGAACGAGTTGGGTAGTGTTCCTTCTGTTTTTATTTTGTGGAACAGTTTGAAGAGTATTGGTGTTAGGTCTTCTTTGAAGGTCTGATAGAATTCTGCACTAAAACCATCTGGACCTGTGCTTTTTTTGGTTGGAAGACTTCCAATGACAACTTCTATTTCTTCAGGGGTTATAGGACGGTTTAGATGGTCTATTTGATCCTGATTTAATTTTGGTACTTGGTATCTGTCAAGGAAATTGTCCATTTCCTCAAGATTTTCTAGTTGTGTTGAATACAGGTTTTTGTAGTAGGATCTGATGATTTTTTGAATTTCCTCAGTTTCTGTTGTTATCTCTCCCTTTTCGTTTCTGATTTTATTAATTTGGATACTATCTCTGTGCCCTCTGGTTAGTCTGGCTAAGGGCTTATCTATCTTGTTGATTTTCTCAAAGAACCAACTCCTCGTTTTGTTGATTCTTTGTATGGTTTTATTTGTTTCTACTTGATTGATTTCAGCCCTGAGTTTGAGGATTTCCTGCCTTCTACTCCTCTTTGGTGTATTTGCTTCTTTTTGTTCCAGGGCTTTCAGGTGTGCCATTAAGCTGTTAGTGTATGCTGTCTCCCGTTTCTTTTTGGCGGCACTCAGGGCTATGAATTTTCCTCTTAGCACTGCTTTCATTGTGTCCCATAAGTTAGGGTATGTTGTGCCTTCATTTTCATTAACTTTCAAAAAGTCTTTGATTTCTTTCTTTATTTCCACCTTGACCAAGTTATCATTGAGTAGAGCATTGTTCAGCCTCCATGTGTACGTGGGTTTTCTTTTGTTTTTGTTGCCATTGAAGACCACCCTTATTCCATAGTGATCTGATAGGAGGCATGGGATTATTTCTATCTTCTTGTATCTGCTGAGGTCTGATTTGTGACCAAGTATATGGTCAATTTTGGAGAAGATACCATGAGGAGCTGAGAAGAAGGTGTATTCTTTAGCTCTAGGATGAAATGTTCTATATATATCAGTTAGTTCCATTTGGTCCAAGGCTTCAATTAGATTCACTGTGTCCCTGTTTAGTTTCTGCTTTCCTGAACGATCCATTTCAGAGAGCGGGGTGTTGAAGTCACCCACTATTATTGTGTGCGGTGCGATGTGTGCTTTGAATTTTAGTAAAGTTTCTTTTACGAATGAGGGTGCCCTTGCATTTGGAGCATAGATATTCAGAATTGAGAGTTCTTGATGGTGGATTTTTCCCTTGATCAGTATGTATTGTCCTTCTGTGTCTTTTTTGATGACTTTAGGTTGAAAATCAATTTTATCCGATATTAGGATGGCTACTCCACCTCGTTTCTTGGGGCCATTTGCTTGTAAAATTGTTTTCCAGCCTTTTACTCTGAGGTAGTGTTTGTCTTTGACACTGAGGTGCGTTTCCTGCATGCAGCAAAATGCTGGGTCCTGTTTACGTATCCAGTCTGCTAGTCTATGTCTTTTAATTGGGGAATTGAGACCATTGATATTAAGAGAGATTAAGGCATAGTGATTATTGCCATCTGCCATTCTTGACGCTATCTTTATGTTTGAGTGGTTATCTACTTTTGGGTTTGATTCAAGAAGGTTATTATCTCATTTTTTCCAGGGTGTTGTTTCTCTCCCTGTATTGGAGGTTTCCACCTATTATCCGTTGCAGGGCTGGATTTGTGGAAAGATATTGTGAAAATTTGGTTTTATCATGGAATATCTTGGTCTCTCCATCTATGGTGATTGAGAGTTTTGCTGGGTATAGTAGTCTAGGCTGGCATTTGTGCTGTCTTAGTGTCTGCATGAGATCTGCCCAGGATCCTCTGGCTTTCATAGTCTCTGGTGAGAAGTCTGATGTGATTCGGATAGGTCTTCCTTTGTATGTTACTTGGCCCTTTTCTCTTACTGCTTTTAGTATTCTTTCTTTGTTTAGAACATTCGGTGTTTTGATTATTATGTGACGGGAGGTATTTCTGTTCTGGTCCAGTCTGTTTGGAGTTCTGTAGGCTTCTTGTACGTTCATCGGCATCTCTCTCTTTAAGTTAGGGAAGTTTTCCTCCATAATTTTGTTGAAGATGTTTACTGGCCCTTTAAGTTGCAAATCTTCACTCTCATCTATACCTATAATCCTTAGGTTTGGTCTTCTCATTGTGTCCTGGATTTCCTGGATGTTTTGGGTTACACGTTTTTTGCATTTTGCATTTTCTTTGACTGTTGAGTCGATGCTTTCTTTTTTTTTTTTTCGTTATTAAAGGGTATTTTTTTATTTTTACATTTTTCTTTTATGTGTATGGGTATTTTACCTTCTTTTTTTTTTAATTTAATTTAATTTTATTTTTTTAATTTACATTCCAAATCACTTCCCCTTTCCCGTTTCCTCCCTCCCCGAAAGTCCCATAAGCCCCCTTCCCTCCCTCTTTTCTCCGTTCAACCCCCTCTCATTACTCTGTCCTGGCGTTCCCCTACATCCAGTCTTTCCAGGACCAGGGGTCTCTCCTTCCATCTTTTTAGAAATCTATTGATATGCTGATTGTGTCTAGGGTATTCTGAGATTCTGGGTCAATATCCCCTTATCAGTGACTTCATACCATGTGTGATCTTTTGTGATTGGGTTACCTCACTAAGGATGATATTTTCAAGTTCTGACCATTTGCCTAGGAATTTCGTGAATTCATTGTTTTTAATTGCAGAGTAGTATTCCATTGTGTAAATATACCACATCTTCTGAATCCATTCCTCCGTTGAGGGACATCTGGGTTCTTTCCAGCTTCTGGCTATTATAAATAAGGCTGCTATGAATATAGTGGAGCATGTGTCCTTATTGCATGCAGGTAAAGTCTCTGGGTATATGCCCAGGAGTGGTATAGCCGGATCCTCCGGAAGTGTCATGCCCAGTTTTCTGAGGAGCCGCCAGACTGCTTTCCAGAGTGGTTGTACCAGCCTGCAATTCCACCAGCAGTGGAGGAGTGTTCCTCTTTCTCCACATCCTCGCCAACAACTGCTGTCTCCTGTGTTTTTGATCTTAGCCATCCTGACTGGTGTGAGATGGAATCTCAGGGTTGTTTTGATTTTCATTTCCCTAATGACTAAGGATGATGAACATCTCTTTAGGTGCTTCTCAGCCATTAGATATTCTTCAGGTGAGAACTCTTTGTGGAGCTCTGTACCCCATTTTTTAATAGGGTTACTTGCCTCTCTGGAGTTTAACTTCTTGAGTTCTTTGTATATCTTGGATATTAGCCCTCTGTCGGATGTAAGGTTGGTAAAGATCATTTCCCAGTTAGTTGGTTGCCGCTTTGTCTTTTTGACGGTGTCTTTTGCCTTGCAAAAACTTTGTAATTTAATGAGGTCCCATTTGTCTATTCTTGATCTTAGAGTATAAGCTATTGGAGTTCTGTTCAGGAAATTCTCCCCTGTGCCCATATGTTCAAGGTTCTTCCCTAGTTTCCCTTCTATTAGTTTCAGTGTGTCTGGTTTTATGTGGAGATCTTTGATCCACTTAGAATTGAGCTTAGTGCAAGGAGATAAGGATGGGTCAATTTGCATTCTTCTGCATGTTGACCTCCAGCTGAGCCAGCACCATTTGTTGAAAAGGCTATCTTTTTTCCACTGGATGGTTTTAGCTCCTTTGTCAAAGATCAAGTGACCATAGGAGTGTGGATTCATTTCTGGGTCTTCAATTCTGTTCCATTGATCTACATGTCTGTTACTGTACCAATACCATGCAGTTTTTAACACTATTGCTCTGTAGTACAGCTTGAGGTCCGGGATACTGATTCCCCCAGAGGTTCTTTTACTCTTGAGAATAGTTTTAGCTATTCTGGGTTTTCTGTTATTCCAGATGAATTTTTGAATTGCTCTTTCTAACTCTATGAAGAATTGAGTTGGGATTTTGATGGGGATTGCATTGAATCTGTGTATTACTTTTGGTAAGATGCTCATTTTTACTATATTAATCCTGCCAATCCATGAGCATGGCAGATTTTTCCATCTTCCGAGGTCTTCTTCAATTTCTTTCTTCAGAGACTTGAAGTTCTTGTCATACAGATCTTTCACTTGTTTGGTTAGCGTCACGCCAAGATACTTAATATGGTTTGTGGCTATCGTAAAGGGTATTATTTCTCTTACTTCTTTCTCAGCCTGCTTATCCTTTGAGTATAGGAAGGCTTCTGACTTGCTTGAGTTGATTTTATATCCGGCCACTTTGCTGAAGTCGTTTATCAGCTGTAGGAGTTCTCTGGTGGAGTTCTTTGGGTCGCTTATGTATACTATCATATCGTCTGCAAATAGTGATAGTTTGACTTCTTCCTTTCCAATTTGTATCCCTTTGACCTCTTTTTCTTGTCTAATTGCTCTAGCTAGAACTTCAAGTACTATATTGAAAAGATATGGAGAGAGAGGGCAGCCTTGTCTAGTCCCTGATTTTAGTGGGATTGCTTCAAGTTTCTCTCCGTTTAGATTGATGCTGGCTACTGGTTTGCTGTAAATTGCTTTTACTATGTTTAGATATGGGCCTTGAATTCCTGATCTTTCCAAGACCTTTATCATGAAAGGATGCTGAATTTTGTCAAATGCTTTCTCAGCATCTAATGAGATGACCATGTGGTTTTTTTTCTTTGAGATTGTTTATGTAGTGGATTACATTGATGGATTTCCTTATATTGAACCATCCCTGCATCCCTGGGATGAAGCCTACTTGATCGTGGTGAATGATCGTTTTGATGTGTTCTTGGATTCGGTTGGCAAGAATTTTATTGAGTATTTTTGCATCGATATTCATAAGAGAGATTGGCCTGAGATTCTCTTTCTTTGTCGGATCTTTGTGTGCTTTTGGTATTAGTGTAATTGTGGCTTCATAGAATGAGTTGGGTAGTGTTCCTTCTGTTTCTATTTTGTGGAACAGTTTGAAGAGTATTGGTGTTAGGTCTTCTTTGAAGGTCTGATAGAATTCTGCACTAAAACCATCTGGACCTGTGCTTTTTTTGGTTGGAAGACTTCCAATGACAACTTCTATTTCTTCAGGGGTTATAGGACGGTTTAGATGGTCTATTTGATCCTGATTTAATTTTGGTACTTGCTATCTGTCAAGGAAATTGTCCATTTCCTCAAGATTTTCTAGTTGTGTTGAATACAGGTTTTTGTAGTAGGATCTGATGATTTTTTGAATTTCCTCAGTTTCTGTTGTTATCTCTCCCTTTTCGTTTCTGATTTTATTAATTTGGATACTATCTCTGTGCCCTCTGGTTAGTCTGGCTAAGGGCTTATCTATCTTGTTGATTTTCTCAAAGAACCAACTCCTCGTTTTGTTGATTCTTTGTATGGTTTTATTTGTTTCTACTTGATTGATTTCAGCCCTGAGTTTGATGATTTCCTGCCTTCTACTCCTCTTTGGTGTATTTGCTTCTTTTTGTTCCAGGGCTTTCAGGTGTGCCATTAAGCTGTTAGTGTATGCTGTCTCCCGTTTCTTTTTGGCGGCACTCAGGGCTATGAATTTTCCTCTTAGCACTGCTTTCATTGTGTCCCATAAGTTAGGGTATGTTGTGCCTTCATTTTCATTAACTTTCAAAAAGTCTTTGATTTCTTTCTTTATTTCCACCTTGACCAAGTTATCATTGAGTAGAGCATTGTTCAGCCTCCATGTGTACGTGGGTTTTCTTTTGTTTTTGTTGCCATTGAAGACCACCCTTATTCCATAGTGATCTGATAGGAGGCATGGGATTATTTCTATCTTCTTGTATCTGTTGAGGTCTGATTTGTGACCAATTATATGGTCAATTTTGGAGAAGGTACCATGAGGAGCTGAGAAGAAGGTGTATTCTTTAGCTCTAGGATGAAATGTTCTATATATATCAGTTAGTTCCATTTGGTCCAAGGCTTCAATTAGATTCACTGTGTCCCTGTTTAGTTTCTGCTTTCCTGAACGATCCATTTCAGAGAGCGGGGTGTTGAAGTCACCCACTATTATTGTGTGCGGTGCGATGTGTGCTTTGAGTTTTAGTAAAGTTTCTTTTACGAATGAGGGTGCCCTTGCATTTGGAGCATAGATATTCAGAATTGAGAGTTCTTGATGGTGGATTTTTCCCTTGATCAGTATGTATTGTCCTTCTGTGTCTTTTTTGATGACTTTAGGTTGAAAATCAATTTTATCCGATATTAGGATGGCTACTCCACCTCGTTTCTTGGGGCCATTTGCTTGTAAAATTGTTTTCCAGCCTTTTACTCTGAGGTAGTGTTTGTCTTTGACACTGAGGTGCGTTTCCTGCATGCAGCAAAATGCTGGGTCCTGTTTACGTATCCAGTCTGCTAGTCTATGTCTTTTAATTGGGGAATTGAGACCATTGATATTAAGAGAGATTAAGGCATAGTGATTATTGCCATCTGCCATTCTTGACGCTATCTTTATGTTTGAGTGGTTATCTACTTTTGGGTTTGATTCAAGAAGGTTATTATCTCATTTTTTCCAGGGTGTTGTTTCTCTCCCTGTATTGGAGGTTTCCACCTATTATCCGTTGCAGGGCTGGATTTGTGGAAAGATATTGTGAAAATTTGGTTTTATCATGGAATATCTTGGTCTCTCCATCTATGGTGATTGAGAGTTTTGCTGGGTATAGTAGTCTAGGCTGGCATTTGTGCTGTCTTAGTGTCTGCATGAGATCTGCCCAGGATCCTCTGGCTTTCATAGTCTCTGGTGAGAAGTCTGATGTGATTCGGATAGGTCTTCCTTTGTATGTTACTTGGCCCTTTTCTCTTACTGCTTTTAGTATTCTTTCTTTGTTTAGAACATTCGGTGTTTTGATTATTATGTGACGGGAGGTATTTCTGTTCTGGTCCAGTCTGTTTGGAGTTCTGTAGGCTTCTTGTACGTTCATCGGCATCTCTCTCTTTAAGTTAGGGAAGTTTTCCTCCATAATTTTGTTGAAGATGTTTACTGGCCCTTTAAGTTGCAAATCTTCACTCTCATCTATACCTATAATCCTTAGGTTTGGTCTTCTCATTGTGTCCTGGATTTCCTGGATGTTTTGGGTTACACGTTTTTTGCATTTTGCATTTTCTTTGACTGTTGAGTCGATGCTTTCTATGGAATCTTCAGCACCTGAGATTCTTTCTTCCATCTCTTGTATTCTATTGTTGATGTTTGCATCTATGACTCCTGATTTCTTCCCAAGGTTTTCTTTTTTTTTTTTTTTTTTTTTTTTTAATTTAATTTTATTTTATTTTTTTAATTTACATTCCAAATCACTTCCCCTTTCCCGTTTCCTCCCTCCCCGAAGGTCTCATAAGCCCCCTTCCCTCCCTCTTTTCTCCGTTCAACCCCCTCTCATTACTCTGTCCTGGCGTTCCCCTACATCCAGTCTTTCCAGGACCAGGGGTCTCTCCTTCCATCTTTTTAGAAATCTATTGATATGCTGATTGTGTCTAGGGTATTCTGAGATTCTGGGTCAATATCCCCTTATCAGTGACTTCATACCATGTGTGATCTTTTGTGATTGGGTTACCTCACTAAGGATGATATTTTCAAGTTCTGACCATTTGCCTAGGAATTTCGTGAATTCATTGTTTTTAATTGCAGAGTAGTATTCCATTGTGTAAATATACCACATCTTCTGAATCCATTCCTCCGTTGAGGGACATCTGGGTTCTTTCCAGCTTCTGGCTATTATAAATAAGGCTGCTATGAATATAGTGGAGCATGTGTCCTTATTGCATGCAGGTAAAGTCTCTGGGTATATGCCCAGGAGTGGTATAGCCGGATCCTCCGGAAGTGTCATGCCCAGTTTTCTGAGGAGCCGCCAGACTGCTTTCCAGAGTGGTTGTACCAGCCTGCAATTCCACCAGCAGTGGAGGAGTGTTCCTCTTTCTCCACATCCTCGCCAACAACTGCTGTCTCCTGTGTTTTTGATCTTAGCCATCCTGACTGGGGTGAGATGGAATCTCAGGGTTGTTTTGATTTGCATTTCCCTAATGACTAAGGATGATGAACATCTCTTTAGGTGCTTCTCAGCCATTAGATATTCTTCAGGTGAGAACTCTTTGTGGAGCTCTGTACCCCCATTTTTTAATAGGGTTACTTGCCTCTCTGGAGTTTAACTTCTTGAGTTCTTTGTATATCTTGGATATTAGCCCTCTGTCGGATGTAAGGTTGGTAAAGATCATTTCCCAGTTAGTTGGTTGCCGCTTTGTCTTTTTGACGGTGTCTTTTGCCTTGCAAAAACTTTGTAATTTAATGAGGTCCCATTTGTCTATTCTTGATCTTAGAGTATAAGCTATTGGAGTTCTGTTCAGGAAATTCTCCCCTGTGCCCATATGTTCAAGGTTCTTCCCTAGTTTCCCTTCTATTAGTTTCAGTGTGTCTGGTTTTATGTGGAGATCTTTGATCCACTTAGAATTGAGCTTAGTGCAAGGAGATAAGGATGGGTCAATTTGCATTCTTCTGCATGTTGACCTCCAGCTGAGCCAGCACCATTTGTTGAAAAGGCTATCTTTTTTCCACTGGATGGTTTTAGCTCCTTTGTCAAAGATCAAGTGACCATAGGAGTGTGGATTCATTTCTGGGTCTTCAATTCTGTTCCATTGATCTACATGTCTGTTACTGTACCAATACCATGCAGTTTTTAACACTATTGCTCTGTAGTACAGCTTGAGGTCCGGGATACTGATTCCCCCAGAGGTTCTTTTACTCTTGAGAATAGTTTTAGCTATTCTGGGTTTTCTGTTATTCCAGATGAATTTTTGAATTGCTCTTTCTAACTCTATGAAGAATTGAGTTGGGATTTTGATGGGGATTGCATTGAATCTGTGTATTACTTTTGGTAAGATGCTCATTTTTACTATATTAATCCTGCCAATCCATGAGCATGGCAGATTTTTCCATCTTCCGAGGTCTTCTTCAATTTCTTTCTTCAGAGACTTGAAGTTCTTGTCATACAGATCTTTCACTTGTTTGGTTAGCGTCACGCCAAGATACTTAATATGGTTTGTGGCTATCGTAAAGGGTATTATTTCTCTTACTTCTTTCTCAGCCTGCTTATCCTTTGAGTATAGGAAGGCTTCTGACTTGCTTGAGTTGATTTTATATCCGGCCACTTTGCTGAAGTCGTTTATCAGCTGTAGGAGTTCTCTGGTGGAGTTCTTTGGGTCGCTTATGTATACTATCATATCGTCTGCAAATAGTGATAGTTTGACTTCTTCCTTTCCAATTTGTATCCCTTTGACCTCTTTTTCTTGTCTAATTGCTCTAGCTAGAACTTCAAGTACTATATTGAAAAGATATGGAGAGAGAGGGCAGCCTTGTCTAGTCCCTGATTTTAGTGGGATTGCTTCAAGTTTCTCTCCGTTTAGATTGATGCTGGCTACTGGTTTGCTGTAAATTGCTTTTACTATGTTTAGATATGGGCCTTGAATTCCTGATCTTTCCAAGACCTTTATCATGAAAGGATGCTGAATTTTGTCAAATGCTTTCTCAGCATCTAATGAGATGACCATGTGGTTTTTTTCTTTGAGATTGTTTATGTAGTGGATTACATTGATGGATTTCCTTATATTGAACCATCCCTGCATCCCTGGGATGAAGCCTACTTGATCGTGGTGAATGATCGTTTTGATGTGTTCTTGGATTCGGTTGGCAAGAATTTTATTGAGTATTTTTGCATCGATATTCATAAGAGAGATTGGCCTGAGATTCTCTTTCTTTGTCGGATCTTTGTGTGCTTTTGGTATTAGTGTAATTGTGGCTTCATAGAATGAGTTGGGTAGTGTTCCTTCTGTTTCTATTTTGTGGAACAGTTTGAAGAGTATTGGTGTTAGGTCTTCTTTGAAGGTCTGATAGAATTCTGCACTAAAACCATCTGGACCTGTGCTTTTTTTGGTTGGAAGACTTCCAATGACAACTTCTATTTCTTCAGGGGTTATAGGACGGTTTAGATGGTCTATTTGATCCTGATTTAATTTTGGTACTTGCTATCTGTCAAGGAAATTGTCCATTTCCTCAAGATTTTCTAGTTGTGTTGAATACAGGTTTTTGTAGTAGGATCTGATGATTTTTTGAATTTCCTCAGTTTCTGTTGTTATCTCTCCCTTTTCGTTTCTGATTTTATTAATTTGGATACTATCTCTGTGCCCTCTGGTTAGTCTGGCTAAGGGCTTATCTATCTTGTTGATTTTCTCAAAGAACCAACTCCTCGTTTTGTTGATTCTTTGTATGGTTTTATTTGTTTCTACTTGATTGATTTCAGCCCTGAGTTTGATGATTTCCTGCCTTCTACTCCTCTTTGGTGTATTTGCTTCTTTTTGTTCCAGGGCTTTCAGGTGTGCCATTAAGCTGTTAGTGTATGCTGTCTCCCGTTTCTTTTTGGCGGCACTCAGGGCTATGAATTTTCCTCTTAGCACTGCTTTCATTGTGTCCCATAAGTTAGGGTATGTTGTGCCTTCATTTCATTAACTTTCAAAAAGTCTTTGATTTCTTTCTTTATTTCCACCTTGACCAAGTTATCATTGAGTAGAGCATTGTTCAGCCTCCATGTGTACATGGGTTTTCTTTTGTTTTTGTTGCCATTGAAGACCACCCTTATTCCATAGTGATCTGATAGGAGGCATGGGATTATTTCTATCTTCTTGTATCTGTTGAGGTCTGATTTGTGACCAATTATATGGTCAATTTTGGAGAAGGTACCATGAGGAGCTGAGAAGAAGGTGTATTCTTTAGCTCTAGGATGAAATGTTCTATATATATCAGTTAGTTCCATTTGGTCCAAGGCTTCAATTAGATTCACTGTGTCCCTGTTTAGTTTCTGCTTTCCTGAACGATCCATTTCAGAGAGCGGGGTGTTGAAGTCACCCACTATTATTGTGTGCGGTGCGATGTGTGCTTGAGTTTTAGTAAAGTTTCTTTTACGAATGAGGGTGCCCTTGCATTTGGAGCATAGATATTCAGAATTGAGAGTTTCTTGATGGTGGATTTTTCCCTTGATCAGTATGTATTGTCCTTCTGTGTCTTTTTTGATGACTTTAGGGTTGAAAATCATTTTATCCGATTTGAGGATGGCTACTCCACCTCGTTTCTTGGGGCCATTTGCTTGTAAAATTGTTTTCCAGCCTTTTACTCTGAGGTAGTGTTTGTCTTTGACACTGAGGTGCGTTTCCTGCATGCAGCAAAAATGCTGGGTCCTGTTTACGTATCCAGTCTGCTAGTCTATGTCTTTTAATTGGGGAATTGAGACCATTGATATTAAGAGAGATTAAGGCATAGTGATTATTGCCATCTGCCATTCTTGACGCTATCTTTATGTTTGAGTGGTTATCTACTTTTGGGTTTGATTCAAGAAGGTTATTATCTCATTTTTTCCAGGGTGTTGTTTCTCTCCCTGTATTGGAGGTTTTCCACCTATTATCCGTTGCAGGGCTGGATTTGTGGAAAGATATTGTGAAAATTTGGTTTTATCATGGAATATCTTTGGTCTCTCCATCTATGGTGATTGAGAGTTTTGCTGGGTATAGTAGTCTAGGCTGGCATTTGTGCTGTCTTAGTGTCTGCATGAGATCTGCCCAGGATCCTCTGGCTTTCATAGTCTCTGGTGAGAAGTCTGATGTGATTCGGATAGGTCTTCCTTTGTATGTTACTTGGCCCTTTTCTCTTACTGCTTTTAGTATTCTTTCTTTGTTTAGAACATTCGGTGTTTTGATTATTATGTGACGGGAGGTATTTCTGTTCTGGTCC
>BTHU01000023.1:24897813-25239977 GCA_036184795.1 Tokudaia tokunoshimensis | reverse complement strand
GCTGATGGTTAAAGAAAACAAACTTGAATTTTAGTGTAGTGAAAAAAGAAGCTGAGATGGTAGTGTATATCTTAAACCATTTCAATTTAAGGTGTATCATTTGTGAAGCAATTTGTACCACTGGAGTATGCAGAACATCAGGGAAGCAACTGCTAACGCTTTGAGTAAGTTTGAGTTCTAGTTCTTCTCTGCTGTGGAGTTTAAATTGTGTCATCTGTTATATGCCTTTAAAACAGATGCTTCCCCACTGCTGGTGTTTTATGTTGTCTGTCAAAGCAAGGGAAGGTAGGGCAATAGTTGACATATAGATGATATTTCAGTAATGTCTGAGAAGTAATAAAACATGAAGACCTATGACCCCTCTCATCTTTAAAAAAAAAACTGGCATAATTAAATGAAAACGATCAGTTAGAACTCCTATTTCATAACCAACAAACCCTAAAAATAAAAAAGACCTTGACTGGGTCAGCCAAGATTGATCAGAAAAAGAGAGGGGAACAGTTCTGTAGTATTGTTTGTTATTTCATGTCCGTGAGAGGAATCGTATCTTGAGAGAACAAAGCCAAAGCTTATTCAGGGAGCTCAAAAAGGTGACAGAAATGAACAAACCAATGCAGATCTGGAACTCATAGATAGAGTTGACTATTTATAGCAGATAAAAATGTCTCTGAGTCAATGAGATGATTCAATGAGTAAATGTGCTTGCTGCCAAGCCTGAGAACCTGAGTTCAATCCCCCGTCCCACATAGTGGAAGGCGAGCACAGACTACAATAGCACAGACCACACACATACACACACACAGACACTCACACATGTGCACACATAAATAAATGTAACAGATAAACAGATCACAGTGAAATGCCTATGTTCCAAAGAAGTTAGTAGGGTATAAAATGAGAAACCTTACATGTGTACAGAAATTTTACCTCTAAATATCAATGAGAATCTTTCATGGAGAAATTTATCAGAAACATGGACTATATGCATTGTAGGAACATCAATGACCAGGGTCTCAGTTACTCTGTTTTCTCTCAGATTTCTACTCTCTGGACACATATGAAGTCCTTAAATGATCTGCCCAGAAATGCTAGAGAAACACAGTAAGACATTACCCATCAGTCCATTAGACTGAGAAGACTGTGGAGTTATTCTGCAGAGTACCAGATAAATGGAAATCACTGTTATTATTTTCATTAATGCTGTCAAAATCATCTTAAAAGATCTTTTCAGCTATTATATGCATTTTGGTACATTCACATTTTCAAGTTGTGATAAATAAATGATAAGATGTATCCTTATGATAGGGTATCATAAGGTATATCAGTAAAATGTGGGGAAAAAATAACGCTTTGCAAATTATATTAGACCTCCCTTTGCAAGGTTTGCCCAAACATAGGGATTACAGTACATCTGAATTCAAATTCAAATATCTCCTGTAAATTTTTATGTCTAAAGCTGTGTGTATCAAGAAAAAAAGATAATCCTTTATGTTTAACTAATAATGATATGTTAAAGAGTATATTTCAAATTAATCAGCATAATAATAAGCACAGGGGTATCTGTACAAGCATAAAAAATAAAAAGAAACTAAAAGTAATACATGCCTAATATTTGATTAATGGAGAGAATCATTATACTTCAATTTGAATACTAGCCATCCTGATAAGAACTATTTTTTACCTACATGTGTTTTTGGCTAATAATATTCATAGAGTAGTGCCTTCCCAAACTATAAGAGATATAGGTCTACATTTCTACAAGGATTGTTTCATACCTTTCAATAAAATGTTCTCTCACCCTTGCATCTAATATAGTCCTAGCTATTTTATACCATTAAATACTGTAAACTTACAAGTTAGAAATTGGTGTTTATACTTATCTTGTATCCTGCTTCCATTTGTTTGTTCCTCCATGCATAGACATGATAATTTCAGCAGATGGGCCAGTCTAGATATGTGCCAGGAAGTACCTCATCTCTGCCAGGATTCCCTCATCTATCTTGGAGTCATATCATTTCCAGTTTAATTACCGGGCCAAAAAAAAAAAGTACAGAATTTTTAGCCATGAGCATAGATCTCATTCATCATGGCCAAGATTCCCAACCTGACAGATCAGCCTGCTCTAAGTATTGGCCTGCACATAGTTGTATGCAAAGGCAGTATGTAACTTTTCCCAGAATTCCTGGATGACTTACTAACATAACAACTCTTAAATTAGTTGTGCCAATTTTTCTTTTTTTTCTGTTTTATAAAGATTTATTTATTTATTTACTTATTTACTTATTTATTTTATATGACTACACTATAGCTGTCTTCAGACACACCAGAAGAGGGCATCGGATCCCTTTGCAGATAGTTGTGAGCCACCATGTGGTTGCTGGGAATTGAACTCAGGACCTCTGGAAGAGCAGTCAGTGCTCTTAATCACTGAGCCATTTCTCCAGCCCCGTGCCAATTTTTCAAATTACCATTTTTGAAAATGTTTTTGGTTAATTTGAGAGGGATAATATTTCTAATATCAAGCCATTTCTTGGAATTTTATATAAGAAGAAAAATCAGGAACCTGGTAGAAACTTGATCATAAGAAGGATAAACGCAGGGCTGAAGAGATGGCTCAGTGATTAAGAACACTTGCTACTCTTCCAGAGGACTGAGATTTAATTCCCAGCATCCACATGGTGACTCACAACTGGATGTAACTCCAGTTGCAGGGGATCTGGTGCCCACTTCTGGCTCCCTCAGACACTGTGCAGACGTGGTGCACTGACAGACATACAAGCAGCAAAACACCCAGACATATATAAAAATAATAAAATTCAATTTAAAACAATAATAAATGTTTTTAAAGGAAAGACTACATCCATTTAACTTAAATGTCTAACATCATAGAAGTAGTCAAATTATGAACTATCTACCCAGACAGATTGGAAATATTAAATACAAATGATAGATTCAATATATATAAAAGATGTCTCAAAGATTATTTCATTATATTAAAAATGTCCATGGCAAGAGTATTTCTGGTCTGGGCAGCTGCCAGGGACCATATGGATGTCCAGGGGCTGTTCAAAACTGGCTCTGTCCCTCACTGGCAGTAGTGCTCTAGAGAGCTAGACTCACCTCTCACTTGTGGCAGCAATGGGGAGAGTAGGCCCCCACTGGCAACACCTTGGAGCTGGCCCTGGTGGCAGAATCTAGGGTGAGCTGGCCCCAAGGGCATGAATGTGGGAAAGCTGATCCTGCCTCCTCTGATGTGGGGTAGCACAGATGCAGATGTGATGCCCTTCCCCTCCCTGTCGCCTTATTGCCTCTAGCAGCTGAGAAAATTAGCCCCTGGCTCATGAGAGTGGGAGAGTTGTCCCTGTCTCTTGCCAGCTGTAGCACTCGGGA
Source organism: Tokudaia tokunoshimensis (assembly GCA_036184795.1). NCBI lineage: Eukaryota > Metazoa > Chordata > Mammalia > Rodentia > Muridae > Tokudaia > Tokudaia tokunoshimensis. The sequence goes on along the minus strand of BTHU01000023.1, from coordinate 25,236,587 downwards.
GAGTGGGTCCTGAACTGTACTTGGGCAGCACAGTAGAGCTAGCCCTAGTGGGCACAGGAGACACGGCCTTGCCACTTGTCTTCCGTGAGGTGGAGAGGGTGTACGAGTGATGCCCACTCTCACCCCTTGCCACGTGCAGTAGTCCACAGAGTTGGTCCCCGAGTCATGAGAGTGGGAACGCTGGTCCAGCCCCTTGCCAGCTGCAGCACTTGGGAGAATAGGCCTGTGCCTTGACTGGACAGGATAATAGAGCTGGTTCTGGAGGCATGGATATGGGTAAGCTGGCCCCAAGGGCATGAGAGCAGAAGAACTGACCATGGCCAATGACAGCACTGGGTAGCCTAGCTGGAGCAGTGCTAGACAGCTTGCCCTGGTGATGCAGATAAGGGAGAGACACCATGCTGATCGGCTTAGCTTCCACCAAGGCCCAAATGTAAAACTTTGTGTTGTTCTATCTCAAAATCCGCATCATCTGTGAATTGTTGGGGTGCATGAAAGGGTGCTCCAAAACTGCAGGATCTCCATGACACAGGACAACAACAGGATAACCAGGAGGAGTTCCAGTAAGGATCCAATATTGATGTCACAAATGCCGAAGACCTCAAACCAAACCAATGAATGACACATTGCAATGAACATCTGCAAATGAAGATGTGTGGACAGATGGGTATACTGTGAGACACACCATGACACACTACAGCTTCCATGATGGGAGATTTTCCATGCTTTGTACTGTTTGGGTTTTGAATGTTTTTATTGTTTTGTGGAGAGATGTTGCAAGGAGGGAAGGTGGTCCTGAGGGGACAGGGATATGTGTGAAACTGGTTTGCATGATATAAAACTTACAAAGAATTAATATGTTTTTGTAAAACGCCAGTGACAGCGTTATAAATTCAATGGAAGTCTTTCAAACCTGCATATATAATTTTGTATTCTGTCTTGAAGACAGTATGAGAAAGATGATAGGTTGGAAATACATATACATGTACACTCCCATATATGCATGTATATGATGATATACTGAATGTAGATGGATCAAAGTATTTTTATATATGCATAAGTGAATTATATATTTTTTACATTTAATCATTTTGTTTATTTAGTATGAGTACGCACATGCTACAGTGTCAGGAAGAAGGCCATAGGAAGACTTATAGGACTTAGTTCTTTCCTTTTTTTTATTGAATATTTTCTTTATTTACATTTCAAATGGTATCCCCTTTCCTGGTCTCCCCCCAGAAACCCCATCCCCATGCTCCCTTCACCTGCTTCTATGATGGTGTTCCCCCACCCACTCCTGCCTCCCCGCCCTGGCATTCCTCTATGCTACAGCATTGAGCCTCCAGAGGACCAAGGGCCTCTTCTCCCATTGATGCCCCACAAGGCCATCCTCTGCTACATATGCAGATGGAGTCATGGGTCCCTTCATTTGTACTCCTTGGTTGGTGATTTAGTCCCTGGGATCAGGTTGGTTGATATTATTGTTCATCCTATGGGGTTGCAAACCCCTTCGGCTCCTTAAGTCCTTTCTCTAACTCCTCCATTGGGGACCCCGTGCTCAGTCCAATGGTTGACTGCAAGCATCTGCCTCTGTATTTGTCAGGCTCTGGCAGAGCCTCTCAGGAGACAGCCATATCAGGCACCTGTCAGCATGCACTTCCTGGCATCCACAATGCATTTGGCAACTGTATATGGGATGGATCCCCGGGTAGGGCAATCTCTAGAAGGCCTTTACTTCAGTGTCTGCTTCATGCTTTGTCTCTGTATTTGCCCCCAGGAGTATTTTGTTACCCCTTCTAAGAAGGACTGAAGAACCCAAACTTTGGTCTTCCTTCTTGAGCTTCATGTGGTCTGTGAATTGTACCTTGGGTATTCTGAGTTTGGGGGCTAATATCCACTTATCAGTGAGTGCACACCATGTGTGTTCTTTTGTGATTGGGTTACCTCACTCAGGATGATATTTTCTAGTTCCATCCATTTGCCTAAGAATTTCATGAAGTCATTGTTTTTAATAGCTGAGTAGTACTCCATTGTGTAAATGTACCACATTTTCTGTATCCATTCTTCTGTTGAAAGACATCTGGGTTGTTTCCAGCTTCTGGCTATTATAAATAAGGCTTCTATGAACACAATGGAGCATGTGTTCTTGTTATATGTTGGAGAATCTTTTGGGTATATGCCCAGGAGTGGTATAGCTGGGTCCTCAGGTAGTACTATGTCCAGTTATCTGAGGAACCACTAGACTGATTTCCAGATTAGTTGTACCAGCTTGCAATCCCACCAGCAATGGAGGAGTGTTCCTCTTTCTCCACATCCTTGCCAGCATCTGCTGTCCCCTGAGTTTTTTATCTTAGTCATTCTGATTGGTGTGAGGTAGAATCTCAGGGTTGTTTTGATTTGCATTTCCCTGATGACTAAGAATGTTGAACATTTCTTTAGATGCTTCTCAGTCATTTGAGTTCCTCAGTTGAAAATTCTCTTTTTAGCTCTATATCCCCTTTTTTATAGGGTTATTTGATTCTCTGGAGTCTGACTTCCTGAGTTCTTTGCATATATTGAATATTAGCCCTCTGTCGGATGTAGGGTTGGTAAAGATCTTTTCCCAATCTGTTGGTTGCCCTTTTGTCCTATTGACAGTGTCCTTTGTCTTACAGAAGCTTTGCAATTTTATGAGGTTCCATTTGTCTGTTGTTGATCTTAGAGCATAAGCCATTGGTGTTCTGTTCAGGAAAATTTCCTCTGTGCCCATGTGTTTGAGGCTCTTCCCCACTTTCTCTTCTATTACTTTCAGTGTATCTGGTTTTATGTGGAGGTCCTGGATCCACTTGGACTTGAGGTTTGTACAAGGAGATAAGAATGGATTGATTTGCATTCTTCTACATGCTGACTGCCTGTTGAACAACCACCATTTGTTGAAAATGCTGTCTTTTTTCCACTGGATTAGCTCTCTCATTCTACCATATAGGTCCTAGAGACTGAATTTAAGTCATCAGGCCTGGTAGTGGCAGGTACCTTCACCAGCTGAGACCATCTACATTCATATTCATTATTATCTTGTATACTTGTGTGTGTGTGTGTGTGTGTGTGTGTGTGTGTATGTGTGTGTGTGTACACGTGTGTATGATGTGCATGGGTATACATGCCATGTATGTGGATATCAGAGTACAACTTAGAAGAGGTGATTCTCTTTTTCTAACCTTAAGTGGGTTCTATGGATTGAACTTATATATTTATATGTATTCAGCAAGTGCCTTTATCAACTGAGTCATCTCAACAGCCTGGATTATTCTTATTTTTCTTTTTATTCTACAATAAGTATAATCTGGCGCAGAAGATAAAACAAGCCTAATTCAGAAGATGCTCCATGTTTTCCAGTGATGGATATTCTGTCTCTCATTTATCTTTACAGTCTACAATATATATAGACCCTCCCCCAATATAAAGTTTCCTCAGGCTGTTATAGCAAAATGTCACAAACATCAAAATTTGAATGTCACAGTTCTCGAGACTAGATATCTGAAGTCAAGGTGTTACAAAACAGAGCCCAGTTCCCTTAAAAGTCTCTAGGAAAGTATTTGTCATCATTTCTAGTTTTTGGTGGTTCCCTGCAAACCCTGACATTCCTCTACTTGTTTGTGCATTGCTCCAGTCTCTCTCTGCATCTTTATATAGGTCTCCCCTATGTCTGTGTCTAAATTTCCTTCATTTCATAAGTGTATTTGTCTTTGGAGTAGGGCCCATGTTAATCAAATATGACTTCATATTAACTTGACAATATCTGTAGACTATTTCCAAATAAGGTCAAATTTACAGGGTACGTTGGTTAAGACTTCAACGTATTAGTAAAAGAGATTCAGTTCACTCTTTGAACTCCCCAAATCCATGTCCTTCCCACATTCAAAATAAATTCATTCCACTCCAACGTCCATAAAAGATTTCTCCTTTCCTCACTGACATATCCTCTCCTGTCTCCTGCATGTCCCACTCCATTCTGAATTCTTGCCACTGCATCTTTGAACTAATCTCAAGTGTGACTTTGCCCAACACTACTGGACAACCAGTGAACATATTACCATGTCTTTATAAACCATATATATATATATATATATATATATATATATATATATATAAAATTTAATCTTTATAGATTAAGTGTTATTAAAGATATTAAAGCAGAAGAGTTCAGTCCAAATCTTTGCTTTCAGATAACACCACAATTTCTATTGGTGAAATAAAGCCAAGGCAGAAATCTATTCTTGACTGAACCCTTTTCTTTATCTCTCTCTCTATCTCTCTATCTCTCTATCTCTATCTCTATCTCTCCCACAGAACAATTTTTATCAAATGCTTTCTGCACCAATATAAATAATGTGCTTTTGCCACCATCCATGCTAGTGAGTACTACTCTGGCTATTTGGCCAAGCAGTGCTCTCTGGTTCTAAAATCAACTGTTAAGCCAAATGTTTCCATGTCTGCAGAAAAAATTAATATCATCCCATCAAGAAGGGAGTTATAATTCACAGTTCAGACCTGATAGCAGCATGAGCCAATTATCCAACCTTGGGAGCAAAACAGAGCAGTATTTCTTATACTTTAAATTTGTTTAATAAATAGGACATGCATAGCTGCTTAGGCAACAGCCACCACTAGGAAATTATTCTGACATGAATTAGCAAAGCAGTTTGTCTAACCCACAGGTAAGCAAGTTTTCCAATTGATTTGTTTTTAAAACAGAAATCAAAGTTGCCCAAGCAAAAATATTCTGCATAGAAATGCTAAGACATTGACAGAGCCAGAAAAAAACAAGATTTTGCAAAGGAGGGACACAAACTAAAAGGTGACTAGATTCAAGTCACAGCTGTCATATAACAGAAGGGACAGTAAACTCCAACTCAAGAATCACCAGAACCCAGTTGACTGTACAAAATCTCTATGCCCTGTGTGAACAAGCCAGGCCCTCCATGAAAGCCCAGCTTCTTAATCTGGGACACCCAGTGCAAAATCAACATGTCTCAATAAATAAATAAATAAATATGAAAATCTGTCCTATGCTATAACTGCTTTTAAATTGCATGTACCTAAATATATGGATATGTATATATGAATACATAAAAGGACAAAGAGAATGGTAGAAGACAGATTAAATAAATGGCTTAGCATTTTTCTGCATATACATATCTACATACTTCCAATGTGTACAAGTGTTATAGTATAATTTCACAAGTTTCTTATCTTAGGAAACATTACTATGTATTCACTCTTAATGAACATTATTTATGAATTGAAGGATTCATAACAGTTCTATAAAATACTGACTGAAACATAAAAAACCAAATTGCCTTCCAGCCACCATTTGCAGCAGGGAGCCAGGCAGCTCCAAAGCCTTCTGTGCTTAGCCCACCAGGAGAGAATGATCTCCCAGCAGCGATTTCACTTCTGACTGTGGAGGTGAGATCTCCACCTTCTCTCTGGAGGGGTACAGCTAGGAGCTAGTGATCTCCCAGCAGTGATTTCACCTCTGAGCGCAGAGGTAAGATCTCCACCTTCTCTCTGGAGTGGTACAGCTAGGAGTACACTGGGCATACGATCAGTGAAGCAGCTGGGACAGGAGACTTCCCTGGAAGCCACCATTTACAGTGGGGAACCAGGCAGCACCATAGCCTTCTGTGCTTAGCCCACCAGGAGAGAATGATCTCCCAGCAGCGATTTCACTTCTGACTGTGGAGGTGAGATCTCCACCTTCTCTCTGGAGGGGTACAGCTAGGAGCGCACAAGGCATATGATCATTGGAGTATCTGGGACAGGAGTCTTCCCTTCCTGCTGCCATTTGCAGCAGGGAACCAGACAGCTCCACAGCCTTCTGTGCACAGACCATGCCAGAAGAGAGTTGGTAGCCCAGGAGTTCAGACACAGGCTTACAGGTCCATAGGAGGGACAAGCTTCAGCCAGAGACAGCAGGACCAACTAACACCAGAGACAGCCAGATGGCGAAAGGCAAGCACAAGAACCCTACCAACAGAAACCAAGACTACTTGGCAACATCAGAGCCCAGTTCTCCTACCATAGCAAGTCCCGGATACCCCAACACACCAGAAAAGCAAGAGTTGGATTTAAAGTCTCTTTTCACGATGCTGTTAGAGGACATCAAGAAGGACATAAATAACTCCCTTAAAGAAATACAGGAGAACGTGGGTCAAATGGTAAAGGCTCTTAAAGAGGAAACACAAAAATCCCTGAAAGAAATACAGGGGAGCATGGGTGAACAGGTAGAGGCCCTTAAAGAGGAAACACAAAAATCTCTGAAAGAATTACAGGAAAACACAAACAAACAAGTGAAGGAACTGAACAAAATCATCCAGGATCTAAAAGGGGAAGTAGAAACAATAAAGAAATCACAAAGTGAGACATCTCTGGAGATAGAAAATCTTGGACAGAATTCAGGAGTCATCAACAACAGAATACAAGAGATAGAAGAAAGAATCTCAGGTGCTGAAGATACCATAGAAAACATTGAACCAACAGTCAAAGAAAATGCAAAATGCAAAAAGCTCCTGAACCAAAACATCCAGGAAATCCAGGACACAATGAGAAGACCAAACCTAAGGATTATAGGTATAGAAGAGAGTGAAGATTTCCAACATAAAGAGCCAGTAAATATCTTCAACAAAATTATAGAAGAAAACTTCCCTAACCTAAAGAAAGAGATGTCCATGAACATACAAGAAGCCTACAGAACTCCAAACAGACTGGACCAGACCAGAAAGTCCTCCCAGCATGTAATAATCAAAACACCAAATGCACTAAACAAAGAAAGAATATTAAAAGCAGTAAGAGAATAAGGTCAAGTAACCTATAAAGGCAGGCCTATCAGAATTACACCAGACTTCTCACCTGAGACTATGAAAGCCAGAAGATCCTGGGCAGAACTCATACAGACCCTAAGAGAACAAAAATGCCAGCCCAAACTACTATACCCAGCAAAACTCTCAATTACCATAGATGGAGAAAACAAGATATTCCATGATAAAACCAAATTTACACATTATCTTTCCACAAATTCAGCCCTACAAAGGATATTAGATGGAAAACGCCAACATGAGGAGGGAAACTACACCCTAGAAAAAGTAAGAAAGTAATCTTTTTCCAACAAACCCAAAAGAAAGTAACCACACAAACATAAAAAGAACATCAAAAATAACAGGAAGCAACAATCACTATTCCTTAATATCTTATAATGTCAATAGACTCAATTCCCCAACAGAAAACATAATCTAACAGAGATGTTTTTCATGTGGATCTTCGATTTTATCAGAAAATATTTGTGACTCCTCTTTCAATTCAGTAATGATTTTTGTGTCTACCATTTTGACTGAATTATTTTCCATGACAATCTTTAATTTTAACATTTTTCTGTGTATTTCTTCGATTTTGTCCGAGGTGTTTCTCATGTAGGTCTTTGGTCTCGTCGGGGGGGGGGGGTGTTTGTAGTTTCACTTTCAATCAATTTAGGAATGTTTTTGTGCCTACCATTTTGTTGGTATAATTGTCCATGATAATCTTCAATTTTAACGTTTCTCTGTATTTTTCTTCAATTTTGTCAGAAGTATTTTCCATGTGGATCTTCAGTTTTATCAGACAATGTCTATAATTGTACTTTCAATCAACTTAGGAACATTTTCATACCTTCCATTTTATCTGTATAATATTCCATGTAATAGTCAGTTTTAACATGTTTCTCTATATATTTCTTGAATTTTTTCAGGAATATTTTCCTTGTAGATCTTCAATTTTATCAGAAAGTGTTTATAATTCCACTTTCAAAAAACAGGAATATTTTTATGCCTACCATTTTATCTGTATAATTATTCCATGAAATACTCAAACTTAACATGTTTTTTATATATTTCTTCAATTTTATCAGAGATATTTTCCAGGTAAATCTTCAATTTTATCAGAAAATGTTTATAATTTCACTTTCAATCAACTTAGAAATATTTTTATTCCTACCATTTTATCTTTATAAATTTCTTCAATTTTATCAGAGATATTTTCCATGTAAATCTTCAATTTTATCAGAAAATGTTTTTACTTCTACTTTCAATCAATTTAGGAATATTTTTATGCCTACTATCTTATCTGTATAATTTTTCATGAAATAGTCAGTTTTAACATGTTTTTCTATATATTTCTAGAGTTTCATCAGGATTATTTTCCTTGTAGATTTCCAATTTTATCAGAAAATGTTTATAATTCCTCTTTCAATCAACTTAGGAATATTTTTATGACGACCATTTTATCTGTATAATTTTTCCATGAAATAGTCAATCTTAACGTGTTTTTCTATATATTTCTTCAATTTTATCAGAGATATTTTCCATGTATATTTACACAATGGAATACTACTCAGCAATTAAAAACAATGAATTCATGAAATTCTTAGGCAAATGGGGAACAGGGGGAGGGAAGAGGGCTTATGGGACTTTCGGGGAAGGAGGAACCAGGAAAGGGGAAATCATCTGGAATGTAAATAAAGAATATAGAAAATAAAATAAAAAAATTTTAAAAAAAAAATTAAAAAATGGTGTAACCAAGAGTGACTGTGAAAGCTATGTAATAAGACACCAAACTCCTGTGGATCAAGAGATCTCAAGAATCAAACAAATCAAAGATCATTGTCAGTCTCCACTCTAAACATCATTCATCTACCCATATTCTCAATTTCTAGGTGTCTAGAAGATGAGATGGAGAAATAGGTTTCTAGAGAGAGATGGAGTGGGGAAGAAGGGAGAGGAGAGAGACAGAGACAGAAAAAAAAACAAAATGCTATCTATTATTGGTTGCTGAGAAGTCCATTCATGTTGACTCATTTCCTATCACATCCTTTGGTGTATATGTGTATATAAGTTATACATAAAATAACAGGTAATGCTCTATCAGTATATGCTTCTAAAAATATGCTTCATGGACCAATGGGTTCCCTGGACTAAAAAAAAATGTGAGAATACAGCATGCTACATTCTTCACCTTAGAGATTCATTCACACTACAAAATAACACAGTAAAGGCTCTAAGTCTTGCATTGTGTGTGTGTGTGTGTGTTTATAAGTGTTTGTGTGAGTCTTTATCTGTGTGTGTGCATGTGGAGTTGGATGCATGCTTCCATGAATGTACATGTACAGGCCAGACGTCAAATAGAATTCAACCTCAAGTATCTTTCTCAATCACTCTTTGTTTTATTTTTCAAGTTTATTTATTCTTCTCTCATATATTCTATCCTGGCTGCAATTCCCCCCCTCCACTTTTCCTCATTGCCCCCCCATACCTCCCCTCTCCCCCAAATCTACTCCTCCTCCATTTTCCTTCAGAAAAGAACAGGCCTCCTAGGGATATCAAACCAAACATAACATATCAAGTTGCAATAAGACTAGGCACCTCCCCACATAAGGCAGAGGAGACAATTTAATACGAGGAAGGAAGTCCCAAAATCATGCAAAAGAGTCAGAGTTGGTCCTGACTCCTACTTTTGGAAGTCCCACAAAAAAAAAAAACCTAAATAACCACAGAATGTATACAAAGGACACAGCTCAGATCCCTGCAATTTCCTTGATTGCAGCTTCAGGCTCTGCAAGCTCCTATGACCAGAGGCTAAATAACCTAGAGACCTAAGATTGAACCAAACACAGGTGGAGGAAGAAGAAGAAGGAGGAGGAGGAGGAGGAGGAGGAAGAAGAAGAAGAAGAAGAAGAAGAAGAAGAAGAAGAAGAAGAAGAAGAAGAAGAAGAAGAAGAAGAAGAAGAAAGGGGGAGGAGGAGGAGAGGAGGAGGAGGAAGAAAGGGGGAGGAGGAGGGGGGAGGAGGAGGAAGAGGAGGAGGAAGAAGAAGAAAGAAAGAAAGAAAGAAAGAAAGAAAGAAAGAAAGAAAGAAAGAAAGAAAGAAAGAAAGGAAGGAAGGAAGGAAGGAAGGAAGGAAGGAAGGAAGAATTGAATGAGGAAATGATCCCTAATGATACTCTGCTATACACAGACTGGAGTCTAACCCAAATCTACATCAGAGAGGCTTCATGCAGAAACTGAAGGAAGCAGATGTGCAGACCCACAGCCAAACATTAGGTAGAGCTCCGGGAAGGATTGTGGGGGTCAGAGGGAACAAGGACATAATACCAAAAACAAAAAAAAAAAAAACACAGAATCTGCCTTATTTTTAAGACAAGGTCTCTCACTGAATTTGGAGCCCATCATGTTGGCTCGCTGACCAGTAAGCTTCGAGAATCCTATCTATGACTGTTCAGCACTAGGATTGAAGGTGTGTACTGTCACACCCAGCTTTTTATGTGGATCCTGGTGATCCAAATTCAGATATGCACTTGCACAACAGGCACTTCTCCTATTGAGCCATCGCCCCATTCCCCTGCTATAGAGCCATCTCTCCAGTCCCCTGCTATTGGACCATCTCTGGTTCCCTTGCATAACTTTTTGAATTCAGATTTTTATCAATATGTGATCTAACAGAATAAATCTTGGGAAATCCAGTATAAATGATTGAGTTCCAGATTTTCCTTTCCTTTAACATCCTGTTAAGTATTTTCCAATATTATTATACATTATTTGAAATGTCATTTTAGCAGAATACAAATATTGTATCATAATATTTTATATTATATAATACTATTTATTATACCAGCAGTAAAGTTAGAATTTGTACGAAAATTAAAAATGAAATAGCAAATATTTAAGGCTTTGTGGCCCCTGTTATCTTTTTCACAGAACCCAAATCAACTGCTAAAAGTGTGACAGAAGTTCTAGGTATGATGCAAACATTTCATTTTCACATGTCATGAAATAGACTTTGTTTTCCAACATTTTAGAAATAAATGGTGGGTTGTATTTGTCTGATTAGCTTTCCCATTAGTTCCTTTGCACATGTTACTCATGAATTTTAAAAATTGAACAACTAGACCTACCAATATTTTGATAGATGAAACAAAGTCATAGTTTATTATGCATAATAAATAAAATGTTAAGCATATTTTATTTGCAACTATAGATTATTTTGTCTTCTTTGTGAATTTTCTCTTGAGTTTCCTTTCTTATTTGTTGCTAAATTTATGGCTGTTTCTATGTTACAGTTCATGTGAGTTCTTTTTTTTTTTAAGAGTTAGCAATCTTTTATTTGCTTTCCTTGCTGATTCATGCTGCTTTGTCCCTGAAAAACTGGGTTCAAGTGATTCATTGTCCTATTTCCTCACATTATTCTTGGTACCAACCTCCTTGCATCAACTTGGTTTACTTTTCCAGTTTGGTCTGCCCACATGTGTGCACCTAGACTTGTAGACAACTGATGCCACAATAGCAACTCAGGATGGATTGGGGGAAGCTGCCACAGGAAACCAAATGCTGTTGCTCAACCTGCTTCTTCTCAATTACTTCTGTTATATTTTCTTCATAAATGGCAGAGCCATGCCATTCATCATATAAATACTACACACCCCTAATCTAACTGAAATTATTGTGAGACAACAGAAAACATCCATGTTCAGAGTCCATCAGTACTCTGGGATTCTGGCATAGAGAAGAGACTTAACATTTCCATCTCCAGCAGATACAGGTTCTCTCCTGTGATGACCAAAGAATGCAATGGTTCTCCTAAGCTCACTGTGCACATCTGCTGTAATGTGCCTGCTGCAATTTTCTGGTCTTCAGCTCCAACTCTAGCTAAGCTAACACAGTGTCTCCTCAATGATTGCTGATACTTCCCAACATGCTCTCTGATTTTGAACAATTTCTAGAAGCTGCTGTGCTGCCTGGTTGACAATCATGTACTGAGGAGGTTCATAGATCTTTCTTCCCCTGATGAGGTTCTCCAGAGGTTCTCCTTCACTTTGATATCAAGGAAGTACAATGTGCTCATTCAATTTTCTCAGTTCTTCTTCACCTTGTCAAAGAATCTCTCTGGTCTCCAAGTGTCCATCCAAACATCAATAGAAACTGTTTCTCCAAACTTGTACAACTGCAAACCACAACATCCTACAACGTTCATTATGGACGCCTTGTGAAAAACTCAATAAGGGATGCCCAACTTTGTTGCTCTCAGAATAAGGTCACTGTGTGTTGTAGCCCCAAATGGATCACCAACTACAAGGAATGCAACATCACTGACATCTGCATCCTTAAGATCTGCTTCTTGTTCTACTTCATCTCTGTCAGCAAGAATCAATTTTCTTCCATAAAACTCTTCCAGGACTTCCTTTCCTACAGTTAGGGTTGAGGTGTAGGCTTCCAGATACACATGACTGCAGAGTCTCACAACTCCCAGGACCCTGACTGTGATGCCCTTGGCATTTCCCAGCCCCAAGTCAATCAAGTAAAGCATTCCAAACTTCAGAGTCGGGGAGACCACTTAGAGACTCATAGGTCATTTTCTAATGCCCCTCAAAGTCTCACTGCAGCCTTTCTGTAACTGCAGACCCAAATCCGCATGCCCATCAGGGAGAGATCTTCATGTGAGTTCTTTAGATAGAGGTATATTATCCCTTCCTTGACAAATTACTTTCCTATATTACTGGCATTTAAATTTTACTATAGTGTTTTCAGTTACAGAAGCAATTTTTAAAATTTTTAAAATTTTTTCATACAATATATCTTAATTGTTTTTCCCTTCCCCCAAGTCCTCCCAGGTCCTCCTCATCTCCTGACCCACCCAACTTTATTTTATGTGCCCCCCCCTCTCTCTCCTTTCTCTCTTTGTAAAAATAAAAACCAGACAAAATAAAAATTAAGAAACAGAAAAGATAAAAACAAAAATCAACATAAATAAGCAAAAAAAAAATTTTTTAATGCCCAACAAGTCAGGCAGTGGTGGCACATACCTGTAATCCCAGCACTTGGAAGGCAGAAGCAGACGGATTTCTGAATTCAAGGCCAGCCTCGTCTAAAGAGTGAGTTCCAGGATAGCCAGGGCTACACAGAGAAACTCTGTCTTGGAACAAAAAAAAAAGCTTAACAAATCAAACTGAGACAAAAAAGTCTACCAAGAATACCACTGAGTTTGTGTGTGTGTGTGTGTGTGTGTGTGTGTGTGTATGTGTGTGTATGTGTGTGTGTGTCTGTCTGTCTGTCTGTTTGTCTGTGTGTTGACCTACTCCTGATCATGGGGCCTGCCCTGAGGTGTGGTTAATATACCCAGAGAGACTACATTGGAGAAAACTAAATTTTCCTTTTCAAGCAGGTATCAATTGGAGATAGCTGAACTTGGTTAGGGATAGGAGCCAGTGCCCCCTTCCTCCTCTGTGTTGTGACTGTCTAGTTTGAATTTGTGCAGGCCCTGTAGAGACTTCCAGCTTCTCTGTGAGTTTATGTGTGTCAGTCCTGCTATGTCTGGAAGACACTGTTTCCTTACGATCTTTTCTCCTCCTCCTCTTCCTCATCCTCATCCTCCTCCTCCTCCTCCTCCCTAAGGTTCTGGAGGGATTTGATGAAGACATCCCGTCTTACTCTGCACTCACTCTGACTGAGTGTTCCAAAGTCCTTCACTATCACAGAAACAATTTAAATTTTATAAGTCAATTAGAGATACATTTATAAATATAAGCTCTACATGGAGGTGGACTTATGAATCTATAAATTGTTTCCATTTGGAAGTTATTTCTTTTCTTTTTATATGCTGAAAATAGTTTTTATTCAGGTTTTTAAAATAATCAGTCAAATTTTCTTCTATATGTTTTATCACAATGTCTCATTTTAACCCCATCTTCTGGTATTGATTGAGTGGATAGTATGTGATGAAGTAATAAACCTTTTCTTTCCAAGCTTTTCCAAATCATTTTTTTCCAAGTTTAATTTTTCCATCCCCATTTATTACATAATAAATTGCTTCTTTTTTCTTCTTATGTAAATATTGGTATTTAAATATTGATCTAAATAGCATGTAATGTTGGGGTAAGTTTGAGGTATACATCTAAGCCATCCCATTTATCCAACTTGGTTCCTTGCACTGTTTCAAAATTGTCATTTCAGCATGTATTTGAACATCTGTTAGTGTTAACATGAATGTTAAAAGACCACTTCACTTAATTAGTCCAACTTCCTCTCAAAAAATTAAATATAATCATGTGTATATTTCCATTAGAAAAAAATTCCTGGAGTGCTCTCCACCATCTTTGCTCCAGTGGCCAGGTAGTTGGGACCGCCAGGCTCAGAGACAGACAGGCATAATATCGCTTCGGTCTCAGGCAGCTTGTGTGTAACCTGCTCCCAGGTGCTGGACTGATCTGCAGTAACCAGCGCGTCAGCTCTGCGGTGGGACCTTCTGCCTGGTGGAGGGACCCCGCGCTGGGAGGGAGCCTGCCAGCTTTCCTTCCGCGACCTCTGTTCCCGCGGACTGCGCTGGAGAGACGGGTACCCCAGGCTCCCTACCCCCAATATAACATCACTTGGGACACGGCCTGTTGGGGCTTCCGGCTGTGCCCGAGGGCGGGTTGGCGCTGTGGTCGTCTGGGTGCCAGATCGGCAGGCCATCGTGACCACAGGGTGAGCGGCGCCACGGAGAGTGCCCTCCGCCATCTTTGCTCCAGTGACCAGGTAGTTGGGACCGCCAGGCTCAGAGACAGACAGGCATAATATCGCTTCGGGTTCAGGCAGCTTGTGTGTAACCTGCTCCCAGGTGCTGGGCTGATCTGCAGTGACCAGCGCGCCAGCTCTGCTGTGGGACTTCTGCCTGGCAGAGGGACCCCACGCTGGGCGGGAGCCTGCCAGCTTTCCTTCCGCGACCTCTGTTCCCGCGGACTGCGCTGAAGAGACGGGTACCCCAGGCTTCCTATCCCCAATATAACATTGCTTGGGACACGGCCTGTTGGGGCTTCCGTCTGTGCCCGAGAACGGGTCAGCGCTGTGGTCGTCTGGGTGCCAGATCGGTTGGCCATCACGTCTACAGGGTGACCGGCGCCACTGAGAGTGCCCTCCGCCATCTTTGCTCCAGTGGCCAGGTAGTTGGGACCGCCAGGCTCAGAGACAGACAGGCATGATATCTCTTCGGTCTCGGGCGGCTTGTGTGTAACCTGCTCCCAGGTGCTGGGCTGATCTGCAGTGACCAGCCTGCCAGATCTGTTGTGGGACTTCTGCATGGCAGAGGGACGCCCCCTCCCCCCCCCAGGAGAGACCACACACCCCTGCACAGGGCAGGAGCCTGCCAGCCTCCCTTTGGCGACCTCTGCTCCAGGAATCCACTAGGCTGAGCCTTTAGATGTGCAAGGCCTCCCCAATATAAGATCACTTGGGGCAAGGCACATTAGGGCTCCAAAGTCACTCAGGAGCAGGCAGGCCCCAGAAATCGGTGCCAGGGGAATCCTGGTAATCCAGGGGGGGCAGAAATAGCTTTGCAGGCTCACAGGAGGTCCAACCAACAGTCAGTGGCAGCAGGACCAACTAACACCAGAGGTACCCAGATGGCAAAAGGCAAACGTAGGAATGTTACTAACAGGAATCAAAGTAATGTGGGACCATCCGAACCCAGCTCTCCAACAGCAGCAAATCCTGGATACCCCACCACACCCGAAAGACAAGATCTGGATTTAAAATCACTTCTCATGATCCTATTAGAGGATCACAAGAAGGACACAAATAAATCTCATAAAGAGTTACAGGAGACCATGAATCAACGGTTAGAAGCCCTTACAAAGGAAACACAAAAATCGCTTAGAGAAATGCGGGAGAACATGGATCAAAAGATGGAGGCGCACAAGGAGACAACACAAAAATCGCTTAACGAGATGAATCAACGGGTAGATGCACTCACAAAGGAATCACAAAATTTGCATAAAGAAATGCAGAAGAATATGGGTCAACAGATGGATGCCCATAAGGAGGCAACACAAAAATTGCTTAAAGAAATGAATCAACGGTTAGATGCCCTTACGAAGGAAACACGAGAACTGCTTAAAGAAATGCAGGAGACGATGGATCAACAGATGGAATCCCATGAGGAGGAAAGACAAAAATCGCTCAGAGAAATGCAGGAGAACGTGGGTCATCAGGAAGAAATCCTGAAAGAGGTAATGCAAAAATACCTTAAAGAAATACAGGAAAATACAAACAAACAAGTGAAGGATCTCAGCAAATCCATCCAGGAACTAAAAAAGGAAGTAGAAACAACTAAGAAATCACAAAGGGAGACAACTTTGGAGATAGAAAACCTTGGGAAGAAATCAGGAGTCATAGATGCAAACATCAACAATAGAATACAAGAGATGGAAGAAAGAATCTCAGGTGCTGAAGATTCCATAGAAAGCATCGACTCAACAGTCAAAGAAAATGCAAAATGCAAAAAACGCATAACCCAAAACATCCAGGAAATCCAGGACACAATGAGAAGACCAAACCTAAGGATTAGAGGTATAGATGAGAGTGAAGATTTGCAACTTAAAGGGCCAGTAAACATCTTCAACAAAATTATGGAGGAAAACTTCCCTAACCTAAAGAGAGAGATGCCAATGAACATACAAGAAGCCGACAGAACTCCAAACAGACTGGACCAGAACAGAAATACCTCCCATCACATAATAATCAAAACATCAAATGTACTAAACAAAGAAAGAATATTAAAAGCAGTAAGAGAAAAGGGCCAAGTAACATACAGAGGAAGACCTATCCGAATCACATCAGACTTCTCACCAGAGACTATGAAAGCCAGAAGATCCTGGGCAGATCTCATGCAGACACTAAGACAGCACAAATGCCAGCCTAGACTACTATACCCAGCAAAACTCTCAATCACCATAGATGGAGAGACCAAGATATTCCATGATAAAACCAAATTTTCACAATATCTTTCCACAAATCCAGCCCTGCAACGGATAATAGGTGGAAACCTCCAATACAGGGAGAGAAACAACACCCTGGAAAAAATGAGATAATAACCTTGTTGAATCAAACCCAAAAGTAGATAACCACTCAAACATAAAGATAGCATCAAGAATGGCAGATGGCAATAATCACTATGCCTTAATCTCTCTTAATATCAATGGTCTCAATTCCCCAATTAAAAGACATAGACTAGCAGACTGGATACGTAAACAGGACCCAGCATTTTGCTGCATGCAGGAAACGCACCTCAGTGTCAAAGACAAACACTACCTCAGAGTAAAAGGCTGGAAAACAATTTTACAAGCAAATGGCCCCAAGAAACGAGGTGGAGTAGCCATCCTAATATCGGATAAAATTGATTTTCAACCTAAAGTCATCAAAAAAGACACAGAAGGACACTACATACTGATCAAGGGAAAAATCCACCATCAAGAACTCTCAATTCTGAATATCTATGCTCCAAATGCAAGGGCACCCTCATTCGTAAAAGAAACTTTACTAAAACTCAAAGCACACATCGCACCGCACACAATAATAGTGGGTGACTTCAACACCCCGCTCTCTGAAATGGATCGTTCAGGAAAGCAGAAACTAAACAGGGACACAGTGAATCTAATTGAAGCCTTGGACCAAATGGAACTAACTGATATATATAGAACATTTCATCCTAGAGCTAAAGAATACACCTTCTTCTCAGCTCCTCATGGTACCTTCTCCAAAATTGACCATATAATGGGTCACAAATCAGACCTCAACAGATACAAGAAGATAGAAATAATCCCATGCCTCCTATCAGATCACTATGGAATAAGGGTGGTCTTCAATGGCAACAAAAACAAAAGAAAACCCACATACACATGGAGGCTGAACAATGCTCTACTCAATGATAACTTGGTCAAGGTGGAAATAAAGAAAGAAATCAAAGACTTTTTGAAAGTTAATGAAAATGAAGGCACAACATACCCTAATTTATGGGACACAATGAAAGCAGTGCTAAGAGGAAAATTCATAGCCCTGAGTGCCGCCAAAAAGAAACGGGAGACAGCATACACTAACAGCTTAATGGCACACCTGAAAGCCCTGGAACAAAAAGAAGCAAATACACCAAAGAGGAGTAGAAGGCAGGAAATCATCAAACTCAGGGCTGAAATCAATCAAGTAGAAACAAATAAAACCATACAAAGAATCAACAAAACGAGGAGTTGGTTCTTTGAGAAAATTAACAAGATAGATAAGCCCTTAGCCAGAATAACCAGAGAGCACAGAGATAGTATCCAAATTAATAAAATCAGAAACGAAAAGGGAGAGATAACAACAGAAACTGAGGAAATTCAAAAAATCATCAGATCCTACTACAAAAACCTGTATTCAACACAACTAGAAAATCTCGAGGAAATGGACAATTTCCTTGACAGATACCAAGTACCAAAATTAAATCAGGATCAAATAGACCATCTAAACCGTCCTATAATCCCTGAAGAAATAGAAGTTGTCATTGGAAGTCTTCCAACCAAAAAAAGCACAGGTCCAGATGGTTTTAGTGCAGAATTCTATCAGACCTTCAAAGAAGACCTAACACCAATACTCTTCAAACTGTTCCACAAAATAGAAACAGAAGGAACACTACCCAACTCGTTCTATGAAGCCACAATTACACTAATACCAAAAGCACACAAAGATCCGACAAAGAAAGAGAATCTCAGGCCAATCTCTCTTATGAATATCGATGCAAAAATACTCAATAAAATTCTTGCCAACCGAATCCAAGAACACATCAAAACGATCATTCACCACGATCAAGTAGGCTTCATCCCAGGGATGCAGGGATGGTTCAATATAAGGAAATCCATCAATGTAATTCACTACATAAACAACCTCAAAGAAAAAATCCACATGGTCATCTCATTAGATGCTGAGAAAGCATTTGACAAAATTCAGCATCCTTTCATGCTAAAGGTCTTGGAAAGATCAGGAATTCAAGGCCCATATCTAAACATAGTAAAAGCAATTTACAGCAAACCGGTAGCCAGCATCAATCTAAACGGAGAGAAACTTGAAGCAATCCCACTAAAATCAGGGACTAGACAAGGCTGCCCTCTCTCTCCATATCTTTTCAATATAGTACTTGAAGTTCTAGCTAGAGCAATTAGACAACAAAAAGAGGTCAAAGGGATACAAATTGGAAAGGAAGAAGTCAAACTATCACTATTTGCAGACGATATGATAGTATACATAAGCGACCCAAAGAACTCCACCAGAGAACTCCTACAGCTGATAAACGACTTCAGCAAAGTGGCCGGATATAAAATCAACTCAAGCAAGTCAGAAGCCTTCCTATACTCAAAGGATAAGCAGGCTGAGAAAGAAGTAAGAGAAATAATACCCTTCACGATAGCCACAAACCATATTAAGTATCTTGGCGTGACTCTAACCAAACAAGTGAAAGATCTGTATGACAAGAACTTCAAGTCTCTGAAGAAAGAAATTGAAGAAGACCTCAGAAGATGGAAAAATCTGCCATGCTCATGGATTGGCAGGATTAATATAGTAAAAATGAACATCTTACCAAAAGTAATATACAGATTCAATGCAATCCCCATCAAAATCCCAACTCAATTCTTCATAGAGTCAGAAAGAGCAATTCAAAAATTCATCTGGAATAACAGAAAACCCAGAATAGCTAAAACTATTCTCAAGAGTAAAAGAACCTCTGGGGGAATCAGTATCCCAGACCTCAAGCTGTACTACAGAGCAATAGTGTTAAAAACCGCATGGTATTGGTACAGTGACAGGCATGTAGATCAATGGAACAGAATTGAAGACCCAGAAATGAATCCACACTCCTATGGTCACTTGATCTTTGACAAAGGAGCTAAAACCATCCAGTGGAAAAAAGATAGCCTTTTCAACAAATGGTGCTGGCTCAGCTGGAGGTCAACATGCAGAAGAATGCAAATTGACCCATTCTTATCTCCTTGCACTAAGCTCAGTTCTAAGTGGATCAAGAATCTCCACATAAAACCAGACACACTGAAACTAATAGAAGGGAAACTAGGGAAGAACCTTGAACATATGGGCACAGGGGAGAATTTCCTGAACAGAACTCCAATAGCTTATGCTCTAAGATCAAGAATAGACAAATGGGACCTCATTAAATTACAAAGTTTTTGCAAGGCAAAAGACACTGTCAAAAAGACAAAGCGGCAACCAACTAACTGGGAAATGATCTTTACCAACCTTACATCCGACAGAGGGCTAATATCCAAGATATACAAAGAACTCAAGAAGTTAAACTCCAGAGAGGCAAGTAACCCTATTAAAAAATGGGGTACAGAGCTAAACAAAGAGTTCTCACCTGAAGAATATCTAATGGCTGAGAAGCACCTAAAGAGATATTCATCATCCTTAGTCATTAGGGAAATGCAAATCAAAACAACCCTGAGATTCCATCTCACACCAGTCAGGATGGCTAAGATCAAAAACACAGGAGACAGCAGTTGTTGGCGAGGATGTGGAGAAAGAGGAACACTCCTCCACTGCTGGTGGAATTGCAAGCTGGTACAACCACTCTGGAAAGCAGTCTGGCGGTTCCTCAGAAAACTGGGCATGACACTCCCAGAGGATCCGGCTATACCACTCCTGGGCATATACCCAGAGGCTTTACCTGCATGCAATAAGGACACATGCTCCACTATGTTCATAGCAGCCTTATTTATAATAGTATGTTACTTGGCCTTCATCTCTTACTGCTTTTAATATTCTTTCTTTGTTTAGTACATTTGGTGTTTTGATTATTATGTGACAGGAGGTATTTGTGTTCCGGTCCAGTCTGTTTGGAGTTCTGTAGGATTCTTGTATGTTCATCTGCATCTCTCTCTTTAGGTTAGGGAAGTTTTCCTCCATAATTTTGTTGAAGATATTTACTGGCCCTTTAAGTTGCAAATCTTCACTCTCATCTATACCTATAATCCTTAGGTTTGGTCTTCTCATTGTGTCCTGGATTTCCTGGATGTTTTGGGTTACACATTTTTTTGCATTTTGCATTTTCTTTGACTGTTGAGGCGATGCTTTCTATGGTATCTTCTGCATCTAAGATTCTGTCTTCCATCTCTTGTATTCTATTGTTGATGTTTGCATCTATGACTCCTGATTTCTTCCCAAGGTTTTCTATCCTCAAAGTTGTCTCCCTTTGTGATTTCTTAGTTGTTTCTACTTCCTTTTTTAGATCCTGGATGGATTTGCTTTGATCTTTCACTTGTTTGTTTGTATTTTCCTGTATTTCTTTAAGATATTTTTGCATTTCCTCTTTCAGGATTTCTGTCTGTTGACCCAAGTTCTCCTGTATTTCTCTAAGCGATTTTTGTGTTTCCTCCTCATGGGCTTCCATCTGTTGATCCATCATTTCCTGCATTTCTTTAAGCAATTCTCATGTTTCTTTGTAAGGGCTTCTACCCGTTGATTCATGTTCTCCTGTATTTCTTTATGAAATTTATTTGTGTCCTTCTTGAAATCCTCTAATAGCATCATGAGAAGTGATTTAAATCCAGATCTTGCTTTTCAGGTGTGATGGAGTATCCAGGACTTGCTGCTATTGGAGAGTTGGGTTCGGATGGTGCCATATTACTTTGATTTCTGTTAGTAACACTCCTACGTTTGCCTTTTGCCATCTGGATACCTCTGATGTTAGTTGGTCCTGCTGTTACTGGCTGTTGGTTGGACCTCCTGTGAGCCTGCAAGGCTACTTCTGTCCCCCCCAGATTACCGGGATTCCCCTGGCACTGATTGCTCTGGCCTACCCTGCTCCTGAGTGACTTTGGAGCCCTGATGTGCCTTGCCCCAAGTGATGTTATATTGGGGAATCCCTGCACATCCAAAGGCTCAGCATAGTTGATCCCTGGAGCAGAGGTCGCCAAGGGGAGGCTGGTGCGCTCCCGCCCTGTGCAGGTGCACTCTCTCCCAGTGCGGGTCCCTCTGCAGGGCAGATGTCCCACAGTAGAGCTGGCACATAGGTGACCGCAGAACTGCCCAGCTCTTGGGAGCAGGGAGCACACAAGATGGCTGAGACCCAAGCAATATTATGCTTGATTGTCTGGCAAGATTGGCTTATTGAAGTCTCTAGAGGTCCCAGTTGCCCTGTTCCAAAAAACATACCTTAACATCAAGAATCAATGTCAGGATATTAACCCAGAAGCTCGGAATAACCAAGACACAATTCACATATCAATTGATTTCCAAGAAGATTGAAAGAGAGACCCCTGGTCTGGAAAGACTGGATATAGGGGAATACCAGGACAGAGAAGCAAGAGGGGGTTGAATGGGAAACAGGGGGAGGGAAGAGGACTTATGGGACTTTCGGGGAGGGAGGAATGGGGAAAGGGGAAATTATTGGGAATGTAAGTAAAAAGCATTTAGAAAAAAAAAAAGAATCAATGTCAGCCTAGGGTAAAAGTTTGGAAAAAGATAGTCCAAGCAAATGGACCTAAGAAACAAACTGGTATAGCCATTTTAATATCTGACAAAACAGACCTCAAACCAAAACTAATCAGAAGAGATAGGGAAGGGCACTACATGTTCATCAAATGAAAAATACACCAAGATGATATTTAAATTCTTAACATATATGGCCCAAACACGAGCACCAGAGTTTGTAAAAACAAACATTCTAACAGTTTCAGTTAATCCTTGCACACTGACAGTGACAGTGAGAGACTTCAATAAGCCAATCTTGTCAGACAAAGCTTATCAGAGAAGTCCTAGTGTTAACAGACACCATAAACCAAATGGACCCTAAAAGAACATTTCACCCAAACAAAAAAAGAAAATACCCTTATCCAAATTAACAAAAAAAGTGGAGAGAGAAAATCCAAATTAACAAAATTAGAAATAAAAAGAGGGACATAACAACAGAAAACAAGGAAATCCAGTGAATCCTAAGGATACACCTAAAAACCTGTATTCTACCAAACAAGAAGAAATAGATATTCTTGATACATATTGCCTGCCAAATTTAAATTAAAATCAGGTAAGAAATTTAAACAGACCTATAACAATTAGTGAGATAAAAAGCAGTCATTAAAAATATCCCATCTAGACTAGACAAGGCTGTCCTTTCTCTCTCTCTCTCTCTCTCTCTCTCTCTCTCTCTCTCTCTCTCTCTCTCTCTCTCTCTATCTCTATCTATCTATCTTTCTTTCTCTACCTGTCGAATATAGTTCTCAAAGTCATAGCCAGAGCAATTAGACAACAAAAGGAGGTCAAAGGGATTCAAATTGGAAAGGAAGAAGTCAAAGTATCACTATTTGCAAATGATATGATTGTATACTTAAGTGACCCCAAAAGTTTCACTAGAGAACTCCTCAACCTGATAAACAATTTCAGCAAAGTGGCTGGATATAAAATTAACTCTAACAAATCAGTAGCCTTCTTATACTCAAAGGATAAAGAAGCTGAGAAAGAAATTAAGGAAATGATACCCTCCACAATAGTCACAAATAATATAAAATACCTTGTTGTGACTCTAATCAAGCAAGCAAAAGATCTGTATGACAAGAACTTCAAGTCTCTGAAGAAAGAAATTGAAGATCTCAGAAGATGGAAAGATCTCCCATGCTTATGGATTGGCAGGGTTAATATACTAAAATTGGCCATCTTTCCTAAAGCAATCTACAGATTCAATGCAATCCCCATCAAAATTCCAACTCAATTCTTCATAGAATGAGAACAATTTCCAAATTTATCTGGAATAACAAAAAACCCAGGATAGCAAAAACTATTCTCAACAATAAAAAAAATTTATGGCAGAATCACCATCCCTGACCTCAAGTTATACTACAGAGCAATAGTGTTAAAAAAAAAAACAACAACAACAACTGCACGGTATTAGTACAGTGGCAGGCAGGTAGTTCAATGGAATAGAATTGAACACCCAGAAATGAACCCTCACACCTAGGGTCACTTGATCTTTGACAAAGGAGGTAAAAACATCCAGTGGAAAAAAGACAGCATTTTCAACAAATGGGTCAGCTGGCAGTCAACAAGTAGAAGGATGCAAATTGATCAATTCTTATCTCCCTGTACAAAGTTCAAGTCCAAGTGGATCAATGACCTCCACATAAACCAGATACACTGAATCTAATAGAAGAGAAAGTGGGGAAGAACCTGGAGCACATGGTCACAGAGGAAAATTTCCTGAATAGAACACCAATAGCTTATGCTCTAAGGTCAAGAATTGACAAATGGGACCTCATAAAATAGCAAAGCTTCTGTAAGGCAAAGGACACTGTCAATAGGACAAAATGGCAACCAACAGATTGAGAAAAGATCTTTAGCAATCCTACATCCAATAGAGGGCTAATATCCAATATATACAAAGAACACAAGAAATTAGACTCCAGAGAACCAAATAACCCTATTAAAAATGGGGTATGGAGCTAAACAAAGAATTCTCTACTGAGGAATACTGGATGGCTGAGAAACACCAAAAGAAATGTTCAACATCCTTAATCATCAGGGAAATGCAAATCAAAACAACCCTGAGATTCCACCTCATGCCTGTCAGAATGGCCAAGATCAAAAACTCAGGGGACAGCAAATGCTGGAGAGGATGTGGAGAAAGAGGAACACTTCACTGCTGGTGGGATTGTAAGCTGGTAAAACCACTCTGGAAATCAGTTTAGCAGTTCCTCGGAAAATTGGACCTGAGGACACAGCTATACCACTCCTGGGCATATACCCAGAAGATGCTCCAACATGTAATAAGGACACATGTTTCACTATGTTCATAGCAGCCTTATTTATAATAGCCAGAAGCTGGAAACAACCCAGATGTCCCCCAATGGAGGAATGGATACAGAAAAGGTGGTATATTTACACAATGGAGTACTACTCAGCTATTAAAAACAATGAATTCATGAACTTCTTAGGCAAATGGATGAGGCTAGAAAATATCATCCTGAGTGAGGTAACCCAATCACAAAAGAAAACACATGGTATGTACTCACTGATAAGTGGATATTAGCCCAAAAGCTCAGAATACCCAAGATACAACTCACAGACCACATGAAACTCAAGAAGGAAGATCAAAGTGTGGATACTTTTATCCTTATTGGATAGTGGATCAAAATACCCATGGCTCACAGCCAACCAATAGACTGAGCATAGGGTCCCCAATGGAGCAGCTAGAGAAAGGACTCAAGGAGCTGAAGAGGTTTGCAGCCTTGCAGGAGGAACAATAATATGACCCAACCAGTACCCCTAGAGCTCCCAGAGACTAAACCACCAACTAAAGAGTACACATGGAGGGGACCCATGCCTCCAGCTACATATGTAGCAGAAGATTACCATTTCGGAAATCAATGAGAGGCGAAGACATTGGTCCTGTGAAGGCTCAATCCCCCAGAACAGGGGAATGCAAGTCAGGAAATTGGGGGGGGGGGCGGGGAGAGGGGGATGGGATAGTGGGTTTTCGGAGGGGTAACTTGAAAAGGGGATACTATTTGAAATGTAAATAAAGCAAATATCTAATAAAAAATAAAGGAGAAATAAATCAGAAAAAAATTTTTAAAAAGATCAATTCTGCTTAGAGTTTTCTCATATTCGTAAAAATCATATTGAACCTATAAATGTGCTTAAACTGCTACAGTATATTGATAAGTGTAAATGAATGGAACAGGATATAAACTGTGGATTCACAAAAAAGTATCCCATCTAAAACCAAATAAACAAACAACAACAACAAAAACCAACAACAACACCATGGCCAGATAGTTTTAGTGCAGAATTCTACCAGACTTTCAAAAAAAAAAAAGTTAGTGCCAATACTTCTCAAATTATTTCACAAAATAAAAATAGATGAGGGAACATTGCTCAATTTATTTCATGAGGCCACAGTTACCCTGATGCCCAAACCACATAAAGACCCATCAAAGAACTGGGCAGTGGTAACACACTCCTTGAATTCCAGTTCTCTGAGTTGGAGGCCAGCCCGGTCTACATAGTGAGTACCAGGACAGCCAGAGCAACATAGAGAAACCCTGTTTCAAAAGACCAAAAGGAAAAAAAAAACAAAGGTCCATCAAAAAAATAGAGCTACAGACTATTTTTTCTTATGAACATAGATGCAAAAAATACTGTGTCATCCACCACGATCAAGTAGAGATCCCAGTGATGAAGGGATGGTTCAACACATAAAAAATCAATAGATGTAATCTACCATAAAAACAAACTGAAAGACAAAAACCACATGATCATCACATTAGAAGTAGAAAAGGCTTTTGACAAATACCAACACCCATTCCTGATAAAAGTCCTGAAGAGATTATGGACACAAGGGACATACCTAACCATAATAAAGGCAGTTTATACAGTAAGCCCATAGCCAGCATCAACTTAAACAAAGAGAAACTCAAAGCAATTCCACTAAAATCAGGGACAAGACAAAGTTTTTCACTTTCTACATACCTATTCAATATAATACTTGATATCTTAGCTAGAGTAACAAACAATTAAAGGAGATCTGGAGGATAAAAATTGGAAGGGAAGAAGTCAAAGCACTTTTATTTGCAGATGATATTACAGTATACATAAGTGACCTGAAAATTCCACCAGGGAACTCCTACAGCTGATAAACCCTTTCAACACAGTTGCTAGATACAAAATTAATTCACAATAATTCAGTAGCCTTCCAATACACAAACAAAAAAATGGTCTGAGGAAGAAATCAAGGAAACAATGCCTTTAACAAGAGCCACAAATAATATAAAATATCGTGGTGTAACTCTAAACAAGCAACTGAAAGACTTGTATAATAAAAATGTCAGGTCATTGAAGAAAAGAAATTGGAAAGATCTCCCATGCTCATGAATTGATAGGATTAACAGTAAAAATGTCTATCCTACCAAAAACAATCTACAAATTCAATGCAATACTCATTAAAATCCCAACACAATGTTCACAGATCTTGATAAAACAATTTTTACCTTCTTATGGTAACACACATACACACACACAACACACAAACACACACAAAATAGGATAGCTCAAAACAACTTTGAATTTAAAAAAAAGAAACTCCTGGAGGCATCACCAGTCTCAGCTTTAAGTTGTACTAAAAGCTATAATAATAAAACAGCACTGTATTGACATATGCACAGATATTTTGATCAGGGGAATCAAATTGAAGGTCTAGAAACCTATGAATACCTGAGGTTTGATTTTTTAAAAAAATAAAACAGAAATACCCACTGGAAAAACAAGACAGCATCTTCAATAAATGGTGCTAGTAAAACTGCATGGCTGCATGTAGAAGAACATAAATAGGTCCCTACTTGATTACCATGCACAAAACTCAACTAGAAATGGATCAAAGACTTCAACATAAAACCAGATATACTGGAGCAGAACTTGGGCACTAGCTCCGCACCCAGTCACACAACACCCAGAGGAAGCTCGACTCCCAGAAACTCTAACATGCCCAGGATCATAGATGAGATGGCCACAACATCTGCCACAACACAGGGAGTAAGAGGGACCAGCGGAATTCAGGGACACAGAAATTCAGTGGCACAAGTTCCTTCCGGTCTAAGCAGGTGCCCTGAGCAGACCTTGGGCACTAGTTCCACACCCATTCCCACAACACCCAAAGGAAGCTTGACTCTCAGGTGCTTTAACACGCCCAGGATCACAGGCCTTAGGAGCTTAGTTGCACCAGGATTGCAGGATCCCAGAGGCAGCTTGACTACCGGGAGCTCTGACAAACACAGGATCCCAGGATCTCAGGATCACATAGGATCCCAGAATCACAGGATCACAGAGACAGCTAGATTCTGAGGAGTTCTGACACAACAAGAATCACAGAAGTGACAGGCTCTAGTCAGAGACAGCGAGGGCAGGTAGCATTAGAGATAACCAGATGGCAAGAGGCAAGTGTAAGATCATAAGTAACAGAAACCAAGGATACTTGGCATCATCAGAACCAGTTCTCCCACAATAGCAAGTCCTGGATACACCATCACACCAGAAAAGCAAGATTCAGATCTAAAATCACTTCTCACAATGATGATAGAGGACTTTAAGAAGGACATAAATAACTCCCTTAAATGAATACAGAAGAGCACAGGAAAACAGCTAGAAGCCCTTAAAGACGAAACACAAAAATCCCTTAAAGAATTACAGAAAAACACAACCAACCAGGTGAAGGAATTTAACAAGACCATCTAGGATCTAAAAATGGAAATAGAAACAATAAAGAAACCACAAAGAGGGTGGAGGGTGGGGATATCCATATGGAGACAAGAGGGTGGGAAGGAGGAATGGGATGTGGAACAGAGGGTGGAGGGGGGTTGGGGGAATAAAATATGGAGTGTAAAAAATAAATTAATTAATTAAAAAAGAAATCACAAAGGGAGACAACCCTGGAGATAAAAAAAACCTAGGAAAGAGATCAGGAGTTATAGATGTAAGCATCACCAACAGAATACAAAAGATAGAAGAGAGAATCTCAGGTACAGAAGATACCATCAAAAACATTGACACAACAGAGAACTTGAGACTAGTCTCCCTTATGAACATCAAAAAGTATGCAAAAATATTCAACAAAATTCTTGCAAATCGAATCCAAGAACACATCAAAAAGTTCATTCATCACAATCAAGTAGGCTTCATCCCAGGGATGCAGGGATGGTTCAATATATGGAAATCCATCAACATAATCCACTACATAAACAAACAAAACCACATGATAGTTTCATTAGAAGCTGAGAAAGCATTTGACAAAATTCCACATCCCTATATGTTAAAATTCTTGGAAAGATCAGGAATTCAAGGCCCATACCTAAACATAGGAAAAGCAATATACAGCAAACTAGTAGCCAACATCAAACTAAATGAAGAGAAACTTGAATTCATCCCATTAAAATCAGTGACTAGACAAGGCTGTCCACTCTCTCCCTATCTATTCAATATAGTACTCAAAGTTCTAGTTGAGCAATTAGACAACAAAAGGAAGTCAAAGGGAAAAGAATTGAAAAGGAAGAAGTCAGAATATCACTATTTGCAGATGATATGATAGTATACTTAAGTGACCCCAAAAATTCCACCAGAGAACTCCTAAACTTGATAAACAAGGTGGCTGGATATAAACTTAAATCAGTAGCCTTCCTCTACTCAAAGGATAAATAGGCTGAGAAAGAAATTAGGGAAAGAACACCCTTCACAATAGTCACAAATAATATAAAATACTTTGGTGTGACTCAGACCACACAAATGAAAGATCTCTGTGACAAGAATTTTAAGTCTCTGACTAAAGAAATCAAAGAAGACCTCAAAAGATGGAAAGATCTCCCATGCTCATGGATTGGCAGGATTAATATAATAAAAATGGCCATTCTGCTGAAAGCAGGATGTACAGATTCAATGCAATTCCCATCAAAATTCCAACTCATTTCCTTATAGAGTTAGAAAGTGCAATTCTCAAGTTCATTTAGAATAACAAATTATCCAGGATAGTGAAAACTATTCTCAACAATAAAAGAACGTCTGACAGAGTTATCACCCCTGACTTCAGGTTCTGTTACAGAGCAATGGTGATAAAAAAAAAAAAACCACATGGTAGTGGTAGAGACAGATAGGTAGATTAATGGAATAGAATTGAAGATCCAGAAATGAATCTATACACCTATGGTCACTTGATCTTTGGCAAAGGATCTAAAACCATCCAGTGGAAAAAAGACAGCACTTTCAACAAATGGTGTTGGTTCAACTCGTGGTCAACATGTAGAAGAATGCAAATCAACCCATTCTTATCTCCTTGTACAAAGCTCAAGTTCAAGTGGCTCAATGACCTCCACATAAAACCAGATACACTGAAATTAATAGAAGAGAAAGTGGGGAAGAGCCTTGAACACATGTGCACAGGGGAAAATTTCCTGAACAGAATTCCAATGGTTTATTCTCTGAGATCAAGAATCAACAAATGGGGACTGGAGAGATAGCTCAGAGGTTACAAGCACTGACTGCTCTTCTGAAGGTCCTGAGTTCAAATCCTAGCAACCTCATGGTAGCTCACAACCATCTGTAATGAGATCTGATGCCCTCTTCTGGTGTGTCTGAAGACATCTACAGTGTACTTACATATAATAAATAAATAAATCTTTTAAAAAATCAACAAATGGGACCTCATAAAATTGCAAAATCTGTAAGGCAAAGGACACCGTCAATAGGACAAAAGGGCAACCAATAGATTGGAAAAAAAATCTTTACCAGTCCTATATCTGATAGAGGGCTAGTATCCAATATATAAAAAGAACTCAAGAAGTTAGACTCCAGAGAATCAAATCACCATATTAAAAAATGGGATACGGGGCTAAACAAAGAATTTTCAACTGAGGAATCTTGAATGGCCAAAAAACACCTAAAGAAATGTTCAACATTCTTAGTCATCAGAGAAATGCAAATCAAAACAACACTGAGATTCACCTCATACCAGTCAGAATGGCTAAGATCAGGTGACTGCAGACACTGGCGAAGATGTGGAGAAAGAAGAACACTCCTCCATTGCTGGTGGGATTGCAAGCTGGTACAACCACTCTGGAAATCAGTCTGGTGGTTCCTCAGAAAATTGGACATAGTATTCCCTGAGGACCCAGCTATACTACTCCTGGGCATATACCCAAAATATTCTCTAACATATAACAAGGACACATGCTCCACTATGTTCATAGCAGCCATATTTTTTTCAAGGTGTATTTACTTTTTTATTTTTAGTTTGTCTGGGTGCTTCTGTGTGGGTATATGCCCATGAGTGCCTGTGAAGTCAAGAAGAGAGTAATAGATTCCCTGGAGCTAAGGTCACAAGTGGTTGTGAGCCCTACTGCTCCATGTTGGTGCCCAGAACTGGTCTTATATACTCTGCACGAACAGTGAGTGCTCTTTACAATTGAATGATCTCTCCATCCCCTAGCATGGGTCAAGTCATTACTATTGCTGTTTGTTGTGCTAAAATGGTCCCACTTGGCAATGGTAATCAGTTCAAGTTAGCTCCTGAGTCCATACCTGCTGATCTCTGTTAGTGTTAATCTCTGTTCCTTTTTTTTAATGGTGATAACCTCTTTTTGTTCAGATACTATTTAGGTTTTTCTGTTTTCTTTTATTAGATATTTACTTTATTTACATTTCAAATGTTATCCCCTTTCTTCTTTAGTCCTCCAAAAAACCTGTATCCCAACTCCCCTCCCCCTGCTTACCAACCCCTCCCCCCACTTTCCTGACCTGGCATTCCCCTACACTGGGGCCTTCAGAGAACCAATGGCCTCTCCTCTCATTGACGTCTAAAAAGGCCATCTGCTATACATGCAGCTGGAGTCATGGATCCCTCCATGTGTACTCTTTGATTGGTGGTTTAGTCCCTGGGAGCTCTGGGGTTACTGGTTGGTACATATAATTATTCCTCTTTTGGGGCTGCAAATCTCTTCAGCTCATTGAATCCTTTCTCTAGCTGCTCCATTGGGGACCCTATGCTCAGTCTATTGATTGGCTGTGAGCCATGGGTATTTTGATCCACCTTCCAATAAGGATGAAAGTATCCACACTTTGGTCTTCCTTCTTGAGCTTCAAGTGGTCTGTGAGTTGTATCTTGGGTATTCTGAGCTTTTGGGCTAATATCCACTTATCAGTGAGTACATACCATGTGTTTTCTTTTGTGATTGGGTTACCTCACTCAGGATGATATTTTCTAGCCCCATCCATTTGCCTAAGAAGTTCATAAATTCATTGTTTTTAATAGCTGAGTAGTACTCCATTGTGTAAATATACCACCTTTTCTGTATCCATTCCTCCATTGGGGGACATCTGGGTTGTTTCCAGCTTCTGGCTATTATAAATAAGGCTGCTATGAACATAGTGGAACATGTGTTCTTACTACATGTTGGAGCATCTTCTGGGTATATACCCAGGAGTGGAATAGTTGTATACTCGGGTAATACTATGTCCAGTTTCCTGAGGAACCACCAAACTGATTTACAGAGTGGTTGTACCAGTTTGCACCCCCACCAGCAATGGAGGAGTGTTCCTGTTTCTCCTCATCCTCTCCAGCATCTGCTGTTCCCTGAGTTTTTCATCTTAGCCATTCTGACTGGTGTGAGGTGGAATCTCAGGGTTGTTTTGATTTGCATTTCCCTGATGACTAAGGATGCTGAACATTTCTTTAGGTGCTTCACAGCCATTCCAGTTTCCTCAGTTGAGAATTCTTTATTTAGCTCTGTACCCCATTGTAATAGGGTTATGTGGTTCTCTGGAGTCTAATTTCTTGAGTTCTTTGTATATATTGGATATTAGCCCTCTGTCGGATGGAGGGTTGGTAGCAATCTTTTCCCAATCTGTTGGTTGCCATTTTGTCCTATTGACAGTGTCCTTTGTCTTACAGAAGCTTTGCTATTTTATGAGGTTCCATTTATCAATTCTTGACCTTAGAGCATAAGCTATTGGTGTTCTGTTTGGGAAATTTTCCCCTGTGCCCACGTGCTCCAGGCTCTTCCCCACTTTCTCTTCTATTAGATTCAGTGTACCTGATTTTATGTGGAGGTCCTTGATCCACTTGGACTTGACCTTTGTACAAGGAGATAAGAATGGATCAATTTACATTCTTCTACATGTTGACTGCCAGTTGAACAAACACCATTTGTTGAAAATGCTGTCGTTTTCCACTGGATGGTTTTAGCTCCTTCGCAGCCATATTTATAATAGTCAGAAGCTGGAAAGAACCCAGATATCCTTCAACAGACGAATGGATACAGAAAATGTGGTACATTTACACAAGGAGTACTACTCAGCTATTTAAAACAATGAATTCGTGAAATTCGCAGGCAAATGGATGGAACTAGAAAATATCATTCTGAGTGAGGAAACCCAATCACAAAAGAATCACATGGTATGCACTCACTGAGAAGTGGATATTAGCCTAGAAGCTCAGAAAACCCAAGATACAATTCACAGACCACATGAAGCTCAAGACTAAGGAAGACCAAAGTGTGGGTGCTTCGGTCCTTCTTAGAAGGGGGAACAAAATGCTCAAGGGAGGAATTACGGAGGCAAAGTATGGAGCAGAGACTGAAGGAAAGGCCATCCAGAGACTGTCTCACCTGGGGATCCATCCCATATATAGTCACCAAATGCAGACACTGTTGTGGATGCCAAGAAGTACATGCTGACAGGAGCCTAATATAACTGTCTCCTGAGAGGTTTTGCCAGAGGCTGACAAATACAGAGGCAAATGCTCACAGCCAACCATTGGACTGAACATGGGTTCCCCAATGGAGGAATTACAGAAAGGACTGAAGGAGCTGAAGGGATTTGCAACCCCATAGAAATAACAATAATATCAACCAACCAGACTCCCCAGAGCTTCCAGGGACTAAACTGCCAACCAAGGAGTATACATGGAGGGACCCATGGCTCCAGCTGCATATGTAGCTGAGGATGGCCTTGTCAGGCATCAATGGGAGGAGAGTCCCTTGGTCCTGTGAAGGCTCAAGATACCCAAGAGTCGAGGAATGTGAGGGCAGAGAGGCAGGAGTGGGTAGGTAGGGGAACACACTCATAGAAGCAGGGGGGAGATGGGATAGGTGATTTCCAGGGAAGGACTGGGAAAGAGGACATTTGAAATGTAAATAAAGAAAATATCCAATAAAATAGATTAAAAAAACAGATATACTGAACTGGATAGACAAGAAAGTAGAGAATAGCATCGAACATATTGGCACAGTAGATGACTTTCTGAACAGAACACCATGAGCACAGACTCTAAGATCAACAATTCACAAACGTGACCTCATGAAACTACGATGCTTCTGCCCAGCAAAGAACAGTGACATTTGGACAAAATCACATTTGGACAAAATGGGGAAAGATTTTCAACTACTACATGTGTCTAACTAAACATGTGATAGAGAGCTAATATCCAGAGGAGGGGGAATTCAAATAATTAGTTATCAAGAAAATAAATAACCTCATTAAAATGGAATATGTGGCTAAACATAGAATTCTCAATAGAAGAAACTCAAGTGGCTGAGTAGCACTTAAAGAAATGTTTGACATTCTTAGCCTTCAGGGATATGAAAATCAAAACTACTTTGAGATTCCATCTTACACTTGTCAAAATGGTTAAGATCAATAGCATAAATGACAGTTCATGTAGATGAGGATGTGGATGGAGCAAGGGGAACACTCCTCCATTGCTGATGGGTATGAAAACTCATACCGTTACTATAGAAATCAGTGAGGCAGTTCCTCAGGAAGATGGGAACTATCTACCTTAAGATCCAACTACACCACTCTTGGCCATACACCCAAAGGACACGTCATCTTATCAAAAAGACATTTACTCAGCCATGTTCATTACTACTCAATTTACAGTAGGTATAAACTGGAAACAACCTAGATGTCCCTCAAAAGAAGAGTGGATAAAGAAAATGTAGCAAGAAAAAGAAAGAAAGAAAATGTAGCATATTCATGTGATAGAGTATTATTCAGCTGTTAAAAAAAATGGCATCATGAAATTTATAGTCAAATGGATGGAACTTGAAAAATAATCCTGAGTTATTTACCCCAGACCCAGAAATACAAATATGGTATGTATTCATTTATATGTGGATATTAGTTGTTAAGTAGATCATAACCAAGATACAATCCACAGAACTACACTCCATAGAACCACAGACAGAAGGTATAGAGTAAGAGACATTGAATATAGATATGAATGGAATGGGATGGGGTAGGGAAGTTGTGGGAGGGAATATGAGAAGAGACAGCCAAAATTAAAGGGCATCTGAGTGATAGTATGGAAACTTAATACAATAGAAACTTCCTAAAATATATACATAGATGAAGGCAATCTAAACAAAATCAACAAATAATAGTGGAGACAATCTCTTGTCATTAAACAAAGCTTCCAGTACCAAGACGGAGCATTATTGGCCAAAGGAGCCCCACAGGAATACCCAAACAACTCAGGATGTTGCCAAGTCTATAGGTTGCTCCCACAAAGTGACAGCAAGGGCTCATTGCTAAAGAAAACACTGACACAACAAGTTGAAAATTCAGGTATCAAGCTGGTGCCTACATAGAGCCTTCACCCTTATGTTCCAGTGTCTTTGGTAAGGAACAGTACTCTGTACACTATCAAAAGAAAAACATAAACTCCAACCCAACAATTCTTTTCTCTGCAGTGGTGTACTACTTGCAAGATATGCTAGGGCACTTGTTACACAAAGCTTGTGAGAGTAAACAACCAATAATTGATTAGACCTAAGGACCACTTCAGTAGATGGAACTCATACCTAAAACTTCTTGGGTGACTGAAAACCTGAGACTAGATAGCCTAGTGACAGAAGGTAAAACCAGAATAATACTGGTCTAAGAAAGGTAAAAAATATATAGTGATAGAAATGACTCCAAATTATACTCTGCTATACTCATAGATAAGTCCTTGTTCAGCCATCATCAGAGAAACTTCCTCCTGCAGCAGATGGGAGCAAATACAGAGACCCATAGCCAGACATTGTATAAAGAGTGACCTTGGAATACTCAACTCTAAATGGGATGTATTCATCAAATCCCTCCCCTCAGAACTCATGGAAATCTACAGAAGAGGAAGCAGAAATAATGTAAAATTCAGAAAAGATGAAAGACACCAAGAAAGCAAGGCCCTCTACATCAAGATGAGCAAAGCTCACTTGAACTCAAAGGGACTGAAGCATGCACAGGACCTGCATGGGTTGGACCAGGTCCTCTGTGCTTATATTACAGTTTAGTGTTTTTATGGGATTCTCAAGTGTATGGAAGACTGGGTCTCTGATTCTTGTTCCTTTTCTTGAGCTCTTTTCCTTCTGTTGGTTTATCTTGTCCAATATGATGTGGTAGTTTTTGTTTTATCTTATTATATTTTATTTTGTTATATTTTTTAAAATGAATAAATGCAACTAGGGTAAAGATTAACAACTAAATTGTCCTTTATGCCTGCTGGGAGAGGGAAAATCAATTTTTTCCCAATGGAGTGACACTGGGTATACCAACCACTGTAGGACGGGCCTTATGTTCAAGAATAATTGACTAACATATAATGGAGTCCACAGGGGGGTGTGTGTGTGTGTGTGTGTGTGTGTGTGTGTGTGCGCGCGCGCGCACGTGCATGCTTGTGTGTATGTATTTTATTTAGTTATAATTTGGTTTGGTTGGATGTTTGAGGGGTTGTTTTATTTTGTTTTCTTGGTTTTAGTGGGTTTGTTGTTTTATTAGGGTTTTGTTTGTTGTTGGTTTTTTTTTTTTTGAGAAGTTGGGTGGGTAGAGAAGGGGAGAGGATCTGGAAGAACTTGGGGGAGGGGAAGAATATGATGAAAATTTATTTAAATTTAAAAATTGTTTTAAATAATGAAAATATTTTAAAAGTATTGAGATCAGCTAAAGGAAGTGGTGAGGTTCTATCCTTAGATATATATTGATATACATATTGATCCTGAACACTACAATGTGAATCTTCTGGGCCAGCTTATTTCTCTAAGTTACTTTCCAGTCACATAAATGTTATAATTTCTTTGAACATTGAAATGCCATGTAGCATTGTAACATGCAAATACATGTTAGAGAACTAAGTGCATGTTAGAGAACTAAGTACATCCAGGGAAAATGAGACCTTGTTAGACATAAATTTATAAATGAACAAATTAATAAAAATAAAAGTACCTTACTAGTTCAAACAACAAAACAATTTGTTACTTTAAAGTGAGTTTCGCTTGTTCAAGAAATATATACATGTTCATTTGTGGCAACTTGGAAAACATGGGCATTTTCAAGAAGAAGCACATTTAACTTCAATGTGTTTTGCATTTTGGCTTATGGTTTCCTGTATAATTTGATGAACTATGACATGTACATATGGCATATATGCATTAACAAATTCTGCCTGAGCCAGGCAGTGGTGGCACACACCTTTAATCCCAGTACTTGGGAGGCAAAGGCAGGCAGATTTCTGACTTCAAGGCCAACCTGATCTACAGAATGAGTTCCAGAACAGCCAGGGCTACCCAGAGAAACCCTGACACGAAAACAAAACAAAACAAAACAAAAACAAAAGCAAAAACAAAACAAAAAACAACTCTACCTGAATCCAAGAAGAATTCCTTCACCCCCAACAAAGACAATTTTTGTCTCCTTTAATTCCATCCCTGCCTGTTCTAATTTCTATTGTAGCTCTTGCTTATTCTTGAACTTTCTAAAAGTGAAATCATATAGTAATGTTCTTGGAATTCATCTATGTTGTACATGCCATTGTAATTTACTCATTTTTATTGCAGAGTCATTTTCCACAACATGATTACCATGGTATTCAATTGTATGATTAGCTCCCAGTTGGTTTTCCCAAACTCCTTTGTCAATGTTCAATAGAATCTGTGATAAGTCATAGAGAGCTAAGAAGTAATCTTTGGAAACGCAGAATAACTGAAAAGGTGAAAGTTTTAGCACTTACAAACTGTTATGGTTTGTATATGTTTGGCCCAAGGAGTGGCACTACTAGTATATGTGGCCTCATTACAGTAGGTGTGCCACTGTACTGTGGACTATAATACTCTCATCCTAGATGCCTGGAAATCAGTATTCTGCTAGTAGCCTTCAGATGAAGATGCAGAACTCTCAGCTCTGTCTGCACCATGTCTGCCTAGATGCTGCCATGTTTCCATCTTGATAATAATGGACTGAACGTCTGAACCTGTAAGCCAGACCCAATTAAATGTTGTCCTCATAAGAGTTGCCTTGGTCATGGTATCTGTTCACAGCAGTAAAACCCTAAGACACTAACCTTCCTTCGTTACATTTTTTGCAAGGAAAGATATCAACCTGGTTTCTAGAACTGTTCCCATAACTTTTTATAAGACAGAAGGGCATCTGAGTGGCAGAAAGAGTAGGTGGTACTGACTGTTCCAGTGTGCCAGTGGAAGCACCTTGAAAGACTGAAGCATTCTTTTCTCCAACTTCTGGAAAGCATTGGTAGCTGGTGCCTGTGAATGGAAGAATGCTGACTGGCCTACAGCCACCACAATCTCTCCCTGCTCAAATTGTGCATATAAAAGTCAGCACTACTATCTTTGCCTCAAAGGAAGACAAATCTGAAGGGCTGTACCAACTGCCTGGAATGGGCTGGAATCACATTGTATTCAGCATCTCCATCTGCATCTGATCTTTTGAAGACTTTTATCATGAAGGGGTGTTGGATTATGTCAAATGCTTTCTCAGCGTCTAATGAAATGACCATGTGGCTTTTTCTTTGAGTTTGTTTATATGGTGGATTACATTAATGGGTTTCCATATATTGAACCATCCCTGCATCCCTAGGATGAAGCCTATTTGATCATGGTGGATGATCATTTTGATGTGGTCTTGGATTTGGATGGCAAGAAATGTATTGATTATTTTTGCATTGATATTCATAAGGGAAATTGGTTTAAAGTTCTCTTTCTTTGTTGGGACTTTCTATGG
This sequence comes from Tokudaia tokunoshimensis, assembly GCA_036184795.1. Taxonomy (NCBI): domain Eukaryota; kingdom Metazoa; phylum Chordata; class Mammalia; order Rodentia; family Muridae; genus Tokudaia; species Tokudaia tokunoshimensis. The sequence continues at coordinate 25,198,211 of BTHU01000023.1, read as the reverse complement.
TTTAGGTATCAGGGTAATTGTGGCTTCATAAAACGAGTAGGGTACTGCTCCCTCTGTTTCTATTTTGTGGAATAGTTTGAAGAGTATTGGTATTAGGTCTTCTTTGAAGGTCTGATAGAACTCTGCATTAAACCCATCTGGTCCTGGGCTTTTTGTTGTTGTTGTTGTTGTTGGGAGACTATTAATGATGGCTTCTACTTCTTTAGGGGATATGGGACTGTTTAGATCATTTATCTGATCCTGATTTAACTTTGGTACCTGGTATCTGTCTAGAAATTGTCCATTTCATCTAGATTGTACAGTTTTGTTGAGTACAGACTTTTGTAGTAGGATCTGATGATTTTTTGGATTCCCTCAGTATCTGTAGTTAAGTCTCCCTTTTCATTTCTGATTTTGTTGATTTGGATACTGTTTCTGTGCCCTCTGGTTCATTTGGATAAGGGTTTATCTACCTTGTTGCTTTTTTCAAAGAACCAGCTCCTGGTTTGGTTGATTCTTTGTATAGTTCTTTTTGTTTCTACTTGGTTGATTTCAGCCCTGAGCTTGATTATTTCCTGCCTTCTACTCCTCTTGGGTGTATTTGCCTCTTTTTGTTCTAGAGTCTTCAGATGTGCTGTCAAGCTGTTAGTGTATGCTCTTCCCAGTTTCTTTCTGAAGGCACTCAGAGCTATGAGCTTTACTCTTAGCAGCTTTCATTGTGTCCCGTAAGTTTAGGTATGCTGTGCCTTAATTTTCATTAAATTCTAAAAAGTCTTTAATTTCTTTCTTTATTTCTTTCTTGACCAAGTTATCAATGAGTTGAATGTTGTTCAGTTTCCATGTGTATGTGGGCTTTCTGTTGGTTTGGTTGTTACTGAAGACCAGCCTTAGTCCGTGGTGATCTGATAGGGTGCAAGGGATTATTTTAATCTTCTTAAATCTGTTGAGGTCTGTTTCATGACCGAGTGTATGTTCAATTTTGGAGAAGGTACCATGAGGTGCTGAGAAGAAGGTATATTCTTTTGTCTTAGGATAAAATGTTCTATAGATATCTGTTAAATCCATTTGGTTCATAACTTCTGTTAGTTTCACTGTGTCTCTGTTTAGTTTCTGTTTCCCTGATCTGTCCATTGATGAGAATGAGGTGTTGAAGTCACCCACTATTATTCTGTGAGGTGCAATGTGTGCTTTGAGCTTTAGCAAAGTATTTTTATGAAGGTGAGTGTCCTTGCATTTGGAGCATAGATGTTCAGAATTGAGAGTTTATCTTGGTAGATTTTTCCTTTGTTGAGTATGAAGTGTCCTTCCTTACCTTTTTTGATTACTTTAGATTGAAAATCGATTTTATTCGATATTAGAATGGCTACGCCAGCTTGTTTCTTGGGACCATTTACTTGGAAAATTGTCTTCCAGCCTTTTACTTTGAGGTAGTGTCTGTCTTTGTGCCTGAGGTGAGTTTCCCGTATGCAGCAAATTGTTGGATTCTGCTTATGTATCCAGTCTGTTAGTCTATATCTTTTTATTGGAGAATTAAGTCCATTGATATTAAGATATATTAAGGAGAAGTGACTGTTGCTTCCTGTTATTTTTGTTATTAGAGGTGGAGTTATGTTTGTGTGGCTGTCTTCTATCTGGTGTGTTAAAAGAGGATTATTTTCTTGCTTTTTCTAGGGTGTAGTTTCCCTCCTTTTGTTGGTGTTTTCCATTCATTATCCTTTGAAGGACTAGATTTGTGAAAAGATATTGTGTAAATTTGGTTTTGTCATGGAATACCTTGGTTTCTCTATCTATGGTAATTGAGAGTGTTGCTGGGTATAGTAGCCTGGGCTAGCATTTTTGTTCCCTTAGGGTCTGTATGACATCTGCCCAGGATCTTCTGGCTTTCATAGTTTCAGGTGAGAAGTCTGGTGTAATTCTGATAGGTCTACCTTTATATGTTACTTGACCTTTTCCCATTACTGATTTTAATGTTCTTTCTTTGTTTAGTGCATTTGGTGTTTTGATTATTATATGACAGGAGGAAATTCTTTTCTGGTCTAATCTATTTGAAATTCTGTAGGCTTCTTTTATGTTCATGGGCATCTCTTTAGGTTGGGGAAGTTTTCTTCTATAATTTTGTTGAAGACACTTACTGGCCCTTTAAGCTGGAAATCTTCGCTCTCTTTTATTCCTATAATCCTTAGGTTTGGTCTTCTCCTTGTGTCCTGGATTTCCTGGATGTTTTGGGTTAGGAGCTTTTTGCATTTTGCATTTTCTTTGACTGTTGTGTCAATGTTTTCTATGGTATCTTCTGCATCTGAGTTTCTCTCTTCTATCTCTTGTACTCTGTTGTTGATGCTTGAATCTATGACTCCTGACTTCTTTCCTAGGTTTTCTATCTCCATAGTTGTTTCCCTTTGTGATTTCCTTATTGTTTCTACTTCCATTTTTAAATCCTGGATGGTTTTGTTCAATTACTTCACCTGTTTTGTTGTGTTTTCCTGTAGTTCTTTAAGGACTTCTCCGTGTTTCCTTGTGTTCTCCTGTATTTCTTTAGGGAGTTATTTATGTTGTTCTTGAAGCCTTCTATCAGCATCGTGAGATGTGATTTTAAATCCAAATCTTGCTTTTCCAGTGTGTTGGGGTATCCAGGACTTGCTGTTGTGGGAGAACTAGGTTCGGATGGTGCCATGTTACCTTGGTTTCTGTTGGTAACGTTCTTGCATTTGCCTTTCACCATCTGGTTATCTCTGGTGTTAGTTGGTCCTGCTGTCTCTGGCTGGAGCTTGTCCCTCCTGTGGGCCTGAAAGCCTATCTGAGCACCCCTGGGAGACCAGCTCTCCCCTGGCTCAGAGGGTTGTGGTTCAGTCCAGCTCCTGGATGCAGATGGAGCCTGGAAGGACCCTGTCCTAGCTTCTCTGTCACTCCTTTGTTCCATGTGTACCTGGCCATACCTGCCTTGCATAGTCACTGGAGAGAGAATGGTGGTCTCACCTCCAAACCCGGGAGTCAAAGCACTCCCTGGAGACTAGTTCTCCCCTGACAGTACCGGTTCACAGAAGGTAGTGGAGCAGCTCAGTTCATTGGTGTAGGAGCCCAGAAGGACCCTGTCCCAGCAGAGTCTTAATTTCTGTGTGTGTGTGTGTGTGTGTGTGTGTGTGTGTACATGTGTGTATGCAGACATGCATATATATGTCTCAGCACATATATATGCCACTAGTTGGGAGTTGGTTTGTTTCTTCCTTCTTGTTTTGAGGCAGGGTCTCTGACACTGTTTCATCCCCAAGGGCTATGTACTCCAAGCTAGCTGGTTTGTAAGAGTCTACAAATTCTCTCATATCTACCTTCCATCTAGCCTTATTGTATCTGACTTCTATATATGGGTTCCAGGAATCTAATTCTGGTCATTAGGTTTGTAAAGCAAGCAGTTTTACCCACTTAGCCACCTTCTCGGCCATTTCTGTTTTCATAGATAGATGGAATTTTCTATTATATATTGGACACTGTGGATAGTATGATTTAAAGATTTTATTATTATTTTATCCTCCATGAAATATTTTTGGTTTTGTCTTAGCAGATGCATAAATGACTAGCTTATAACCTTGAACTTGTGAAGGCTTGATTTTACACTTTGTCAGTATGGATCTGTTTCATCCTTAGTCTCAAGGCTAACCCCAGTCTTATAAAGATGTTTAATGGCTCAGGCATAGTAGCTTTTCTGGTGTTTCAAAAGAAATCCCCAAGTGCTTACTAATGTCATGAAATTATCCTCTCTCTCTCTCTCTCTCTCTCTCTCTCTCTCTCTCTCTCTCTCTCTCGTGTGTGTGTGTGTGTGTGTGTGTGTGTGTGTGTTTGGTATTCTTTTTTGGTATTCTTAGAATTTCTTTGGTACAGGGTCAATGAGGGAATCTGCATAAGAGTTAAATGAAGATTGCATGCATATTTGTAAGCATTCATGTGATGTTCATATTGGATTTAATGGGAGATTACATGCAGCTTCCCTAGCGACTCCTTTTAGGATTGTACCAAATTCCAGCAACTCTTGAATCTCCTAAGTTGATCCTCTGACACCTCTAGCCAATATGACATCAGCTTTCAGATTGAGTTTTAGCCTTGACTGAAGAATGCCTTCAGGAGAAAGCTGTGTGTATTTGGCTTTTCCCCCGATGCAGCCACTGTCTCTCAAGAGTCAAATCCAATTTCTGCCTTCTTTTGTCACTCCTTTGCCTTGTTATGGTTTGAATGTGCACTGTCCCCTGTAGTTCAACTGTCAATTCATGTGTTTGAATACTTGGTCCCTGACTGTTTGTAGTCTTTGGAGAAGAGTCTGGAAACTTGAGGAGGTGGCGTCTTTCTAGAGACACTGACTCTGAAAGAAGGGGGCTGATCTTGAGGTTTTATACCTCAGGTCTACTTCCAGTCTTCTCTTTGCTTCCTAACTGCAGACATAATGTGACCAGTCATTTCCTGCTCCTGTTGCAATACCTTCTGTACCCTGATGAACTCTACCCTCAAACTAAAAGATAAAATAGACTCCTCATAAGTTGCTTTTGTCAATATGGTTTGAATAGTATGGCTTCCATAGACTCATGTTTGAATGCATGGCCCATAGGGAGTGGCATTATTAGGAGGTGTGGCCTTGTTAGAGGAAGTTTGTCACTGTGGAGGTGAGGCTTTGGGATCTTAAATATTCAAGCTATGCGCCCCCACCCTCCTGTGACACACAGTTTCTTCCTATTGCCTGTGGATCAAGACAGAATTCTCAGCAGCTTCTCCAGCACCATGTCTGCCTGTACACTGCCAGTCTTCCTGCCATGATGATAAAGAACTAAACCTCTGAAACTGTAAGCCAGCCCCCAATTAAATGTTTTCCTTTATAAACATTGCTGTGCTCAAGGGTGTCTCTTCACAGCAATAAAACCCTAACTAAGACACTCAGGTATTTTGTCACTGCAGAGGGAAACGTTATTAATATTTATCTCTTCACTGTCAATATTACGTCAAGCATATATAATTTATGTTTATAACAAATAAGACTGATCTAAATAAACTATTTCATAGTAAATAAAACTGAATTTCATCTATACAAGTGGCTTGGAATCTCACTCTTCCATGTAGCAATTTAGCTTCAACATGTTCCTGTGTAATAAGGATTTTCTTCTTCTACAATATAAGTTTTCAGGTCAAGCATAACTTCTCAAATAAACTTCTCATTATATTTGCAGCTGAAGCATAGAAATCACTAACATCCTCACCTTTTCATTTTCTTACACAATTATGATGACAGTCTGGTTGGGAGCACGATAGTAAGACTAAGTGGCTTTTGTGGGAATGTGGGATTTCACAAGCTATTCCACTGAGCGATAGTGTGTGTGATTTCTGTCTCCTGGCTGTACATTAAGCAATATCCTGACCTTCACCTAAAGAGCCCCTCCTCAGATAACAAAGAGCAGCTTTCAGGCATGTCCCCATTCCTCAGAAGGCATCTCTTTACCCACTAGTATTTTCTTTGCAGGAGCTCTAGCGAAAGACAAAAATTGACACTAATGGTAACTCCTTATCAGGTATCACAGCTCACTATTACTCGATATTTCCAGCACACTCTGTGATTTACAAACACAGTAAAAGAGGAGAGCTTGACAGGGTGGAGTAACTCTATGGAGGAATTCTTCGTATATATCACTGACTGATAAACACCCTCTCTATTCAGAGACTAGCCAGAATGTTTCTCCTAATATACTCTTTGGCAACTCTAACCACTTAGAGTAGATAAAGATTCATAGCCTTCGTTATCAGATCTGACAAGAATTTATATCCAGGGTTTTGTGAGGTATTTTTAGTTCTGGGATTTTTCTAAGCAGTTCCATCTCCTAGAAAAGGAAATATCGCTTCACGCTTTATGACTTTGTTTATTATTCACCACGGAGAGTCAACAGCTGAAATTATATGACTACAAAATGAGACTCCCCTTCAGTCATCATATGTGGGACACAGATTAGCCTGGCTTCTCATTCCACTATTGAGTTCCAGAAGTGGAGCTGCAGTTGTCTTTCCTCAGGACACCTGCACCCCCACATTAAAAGCTAAGCATACTGCAAAACACAAAATTCTCTGAGCCTCAAATCAGCAACTACTCAGTGTCAGAATCTACGAAACATTCCACCAGAGTTCTCCGTAACTTGAAGAGCTAGCTGAAAACCCAAGAAATAAAGTTGATTGATTATGCCATGTCATACTAACCTCTTTTAATCAAAAGCATATATTGTGAGAGATACAAGACATGTTTGTTTCAATCAACATGCTTTTAGGTAATTACCCACCTATTGACGGACCAAAGCACACAACCACCACCACCTAGAGGTAAAGTAGCTAGAGAGCAAATGAGGCGGCACTTGCAGTTTGTTTTGTTTAAGAATGAACGCAGTGCTTTTAAACCAAACTCTCAAAATTTAAGTCATCACATAAGCCATGATGAAAACCAGACATCTGTCAGGTGGCCACAAGATAGTCTGTACTATTTGAGTCTTTCAGAAGCTGTAGTCAAAACCCAAAAATTCTAGACATTTCCTCCATGCTTTCAGAAATAATTGACTCTTATGCACAAGCACGATCCACAAATATTCACTCAGTAACAAGACCAGGCTAAATAAGAAAGATACAGGAAAAAGGTCTTGAAAGTGGCATATTTCAGCCAAAGGCAGAGTGCACTTGATACACAATTCAAGAAAGGAATACTAACAAAAAAAATTAGAAAGGAATAACCCAGTGGGAAAAGCCAGAAACAAGTGATTTAGTAAAGATGACCTCTACATTGGTGAAGAGAGATAAAAGTTGGGCTCAGCTATGTGAGGCAAAGTATCCGTGTAGATTGGAAGAGAGTAAAAAACCTGAGAGATAGCAGTGGATTAAGAAGACAAACCTGGACATTAGTTAGATAACAGCCTCAAATAAGTGCTAGACTGTCACAATACAGTTTTGAAAAGTAACACGTATGCAATTGAGAGACAGTACAGAAAGAAAGACCTCATGTTTTTCCAGTAAATCTCCGGGGTCTGCCTGGATCTGCAATGTAAAATAATATCACTAGCAAAGATGAGGAAGAAAAGCCCTCTTCCCTCAGAAGGAACAAGCATGACATTTGAGAACTACACTTATTGTGACCCAAGAGCTCTGCATACTGATTCCCTTAGTCTTGCCAAGAAGACTAGAAGAATATGACATTCACTTGAAAAACAGGAGAGTTACACTCAGCTGTCAATTATCGCGTAGTGCTCTACGCAAGCGCTTTGGGAGCATTTTATCTTTACAGCACTTCAGGTAGGCACTAGTTCTAGTTTCCAGAAAATACAAATATCAGTGGTGATAACCCTTCCTTTTAGATCTAGATGAGTTGGGTGTGAAACCCCACTTTATGAAAACTCCTCTAGGGGCTTACTTTCTCGTGGCTGTCTCTGCCTGTGAATGGCTGCTTTCAACTGAATCAGTGTAGCTTACTTACTGTCTGATTATTCCATGTTTTTTCTTCTCCAATCATTTATACACTGTGCATTTTTAGTAAACACACACACACACTTTATTCACTTCTTAACTCTCAGTCACCACGTTTTGAGGGCTCGAGACCCAACATGGCTACGGGCATTGTACTGGACATCACAGATGGAGGACCCTTCTGGCAAGCCTGAGAGTTTCATTAGGCAGTGGTGCGTTCTCATAGCTCAGGAGAGCCCCACATGCTGCTAGCTCTTGCTCGTGTGTAACCATTAGAAAGTGGTGGCGTGTTCTTCTCATTCTTTTTTATGTTGGACTGCCATCTGCTGTGCCATTTATAAAAGAGAAAATGCATGGCATTGTTTGGAGTAAAAAGACCGTGAACAAAGCAGGCGATGTTTTATGTGCTGTCCATGAGAAAGCAACCTCTTTCTAGTACGGGTACCCGGTGCAGGTGAAGAACTACCTGACTGTGCTTACCATGATTCTACTCACTCTAGAGACCTGTTCAGACAGCCAAAAGCTTCATTTCATAATCAAGGCACCAGCTGCTTGACGAACCTTCTAGAAGCAGCAAGTCTTTTAAGAAAGTGCTTGTTCCCTGCTCTCCTGTCCTCTCCATTGAATGCTAAAGCACAACTGTTGCTAAGTTGCAGCACTCTTTTCTTGCTGAGATAAGGTCTTCCATATTCCAGGCTAATAATGAATTTGCTTTTTAAGAAAGGGTAAGCTTGAACTTCTGATCCTCCTGAGTGTTGGGATTGAAAGGTGTGGGTCACTAGTCCCTGTTTATATGGTGTTGGGGCTGAATCCAGGGCTTCCCACATCCTAGGCAAGCACTCTATTAACTGTGCTGTAAACAGATCAGAGAAACTGCTCATGTTGGCTTTGGATTAACAGTCCCTGTGTAACTGTCCTTTCTGAAGCCTGAACTCTGTTGAGCGATCAGCTTCTGCCATTCAAACTGCCAACATTTGTTCCTTTGCAGCCTTGATAGTGAGACAGAAAGACAGTAAGCCAGATGATCTCTATGTACCTGCCCTGAACTCTCCTGGAAAACTTGGGAATGGATGTCAAGTCCCACTGAAGAACAAGATCTCAGTCAGTAGGGCTTGAACATTGTTGACATTCCCCCAATGGATTCCCATGTTCTGAAGGACCAGGCCCAAACATTAAACACAACACGGTGGTATAAAGATGCCAAAACCTGACTGTGCATAAGGACCCCCCAGGGAAACTTTGAAAAGAAAAGAAGGAAGGAAGGGAAAGGGGAAGAAGGGAGGGAAGGAGAGAGGAAGGAAAAGAGGAAGGAAAAAAGAAGGAAGGAAAGAAAGAAATGGAAAGGAAAAGAAAGAGAAAGGGAAAGAAAAGTAGATCCTCAGGCCCCTCACCAACCGTGCCTAATATCTAGGCTCGGGACTAAGTTACTTGTATTTTTCTAATAAAACATAAGGAATTTCCAAGGGAAGACAGCTCTGCAAACACATGCCTGTCATCAATCAGGGACCACAGCAAAATGGCCAAGTGAGATAAATCTGTTCTTCTGGGGCTTCAACACAGCACAGTTTCGCTTAAACTTCAGTTCCACACACTTCCCTCAACCATCCCTTGGGACCCTCCCCACCTCTTTTTGGGTTTAGGGATTAGCTGGACATTCTAAAAGGAAAACTAAAACAAGGCAGAGCTCTAGATAAGTATTCAGTTTGACAATCCTTAGGCAATGCACCATTTTCTGTTCTGCCTCAAGATCAGACTTTTTTCTCCTGTGGATTGGGCATCCAATCCCTTGCAGTTGAATCTACAGACTCAGTGTCTTGCCTTATGTGCAGTAGATGCCCAATAAATGTATGAAAGGGGATGACGAGTGTGTAGAAGTATACCTGGATTCACAGTTTGATATTCAAAGCTTTTTAAAGGCCATTTTTACTTATACTTGTTGGGGACAGAAGAGTTCACTTTATGACAATCAACCTACATTGGAGGCACATCTTTTCGTACAAAGAAGTACAGTAAAAAACTTGAAGAAATTACTGAAATTAGGAGACAAATGCACCCTGCAAGTTGTCTAATTAATGCATATGGAATTACTGTCACTCCAATCTATTTTCTGAAGTCAATGGAAAAACCCACTGAAATTTTCTTCCTTGTATTTGGATGGGTTTTGCTCTTACATACATTTAAACTAACAAGAAGACCAAAGGCAATAGAAAGCATTGCTATTCTCTGAGACGATCTCCTGCAGAGCCTGCAGGGCATGTATTAGAACTGCCTGTAGGTGGTTTTCCTCAGGCTTAACCATCAGAGGCTGTTAGCACCTGGACATGATCCAAAAAGGCTCAGGAAGGGATGCCTATGAGGATTTGGGGTTCGAGGAAAGGAAGTTCTTTCCTCCCTTTTGTTTATACTCCTTGTTTTATATACAATAAAAGAAATGTAGTAGGCTGGGTAGGTATGTCAGTTGGTAAAGTGCTTGCCTTGCAAACCTGAGAATCTGTATACAATTACTAGAACCTGCTTTTTGAAACCAGGAGTGGTGACAACACACTTTTGATCTGAAAGCAGGAATGATGACAAAACACTTTTGATCTTGGCACCAGGGAAGTGAAAACAAGCAGATCCCTGAGACTCAGAGACTAGCCAGCCTAGCTGAATCAGCAGATCCCAGGCCAGAGATAGATAGATAGATAGATAGATAGATAGATAGATAGATAGATAGATAGATAGATAGAGTCTTAGTCAGGGTTTCTATTCCTGTACAAACACCAAGAAACAAGTTGGGGAAGGAAGGGTTTATTGAGCTTACACTTCCACGCTGCTGTTCAAAACTAAAGGAAATCAGGACTAGAACTCAAGCAGGTCAAGAAGCAGGAGCTGATGCAGAGGCCATGGAAGGATGTTTCTTACTGGCTTGCTTCCTCTGGCTTGCTCAGCCTGTTCTCTTATAGAACCCAAGAATACCAGCCCACAGATGGTACCACCCACAAAGGGCCCTCCCCCCCTTGATCATTAATTGAGAAAATGCCCCACAGTTGGATCTCATAGAGGCACTTCCCCAACTGAAGCTCCTTTCTCTGTGATAACTCCAGCCTGTGTCAAGTTGACACAGTACCATCCAGTATAGATAGAAAGATAGATAGATAGATAGATAGATAGATAGATAGATAGATAGATAGATAGATAGATAGATAGATAGATAACCCTCAAGCTTGTATTCTGGCCTTCATTCACATGTGTATGCACACACAGGTACTCACACTCATGAACACAAATACACACAAATTGTACACAAATGTATATATTCAGCATCAAGAGTATCTGTTTGCTATCTCAGGAGGTATAGGCACTAGAAGAGGGAATCCAAAGCCATCCTCAATGCAAAGTGATTTGGAGATCAGCATGGCCTTGTCTCAAAAAAAATCTCACACATCACACACACCTTCCTCTAAATTTAAGTATGTCAGAAAATTTATTCAGATTCCTTCGAGTAAAGGTGAGAAAGCTTTTCATTTCTGTACAAAGACGGGATCAAGTTCATGGTTGACTACTTGGTAGTTTTTATCCATTTAAATCTTTAATAATAAATGTTACTCCATTCAGCTTTTCTACAAATTTTCTGTTAAATATTCCTTTATTCTTCCTTTATGGATTAAAAAAAATTACTTCCTGTGCTATAGAAATTGCTCAGTAGGTAATACTCCTCTTGCAGAAAACCTGACTAGATACCCAGCACCCACATCGTGGAGCTCACAACAACCTGTAACTTCAGTCCCAGGGGATCCAACACTCTCTTCTGATCTTCACACACACACATGCACATATCCACACAGATGCATATAAATATACATATTTACAAATAAAGATAAAATATTTTGAAAAGACATCACATTGATTTAGAATATAGTTTAATGGAACGATACAAATATCAATCCTATATACAGAATAAGAAAATCTATTTATAATGATAAAAACTTGGAAACAATTTAAATGCCCGTAGATACAAAAATGTCCATGAAAATTATGATATAGGTAGTTGAAGGAATATTTTGCAACCACTTTAAATGTAGATTTTGAAAGATAGATAGTAACACGCAAATAACTATATATCAAAAACATCGCTTTAAAATAATGTATATTTATGACTAAAATAATATGCCACTTCATACCTACTAGGGTGCTTACAACCAAAACAACAGATAATAACACATGTTGGTGATGATGTAGAGAAATATGAATACTCATACCAGGTTGATGGAAATTTAAAATGTCAGAGTATGCAATTTTCTGAGAAGATTAAACATAAAGTTACTATATAACCCAGTAAATCTGCTTCAAAGTATATGACCAAATGAACAGAGAACTGATATTTTTTTAAAAAAATGGTTGAAAAATATTATTTGTAGTGTTCATAATGGACAAAGTGTAGAAGGGCCATTAACCAGTGAATGGATAAACAGAGTATGAAATATACTTACAATCGAATATTATTCTGCAAAATCAAGAGATGAAATGTAATGAGTACTACAACATGGGCAAATGTCAAAAACATTCTGTTGAGTGAAAGAAGTCAGACAGAAAAGACCACATTTTGTAGAAATGTCCAAAACAGGCAACTTTATATCTGAAACTCTCTACTGTGAGGAGGGTTGAAAGGAGATGAACGAGGGGGCCTATTGGTTAAGGAAGTACACTGCTTTTGCAAAGGACTACAGAACAGTTTCCATCATTCACTTTGGGCAGCTCAGAACCACCTATAACTCCACATTTGGGGAATCCCTCTTCCAAACCCCCTGGGCACCTGCAACTGCACGTGTGCATGCATATGTGCACGCGCACGCGCGCGCACACACACACACACACACACACACACACACTAACAAATAAACCTTTTAAAAAATAAGAAATGAAGAATGACTGAAAATAGGTGTACGGTTTCTTCAGAGGATAATTAATGCACATGTTATAGCATCTATTTTGCTGATGGTTGTATATTTCTGTGACAACACTATAAACCACTGATATTTTATGTGGGTGAATTGCATAGCATGTGAATTATCTTGAAGTAACGTGCTTATTAAAATGTGCATAGTTACATAGTACTATCATTAGAGAAAGGCATATACATAGAAAAGGTTCAAATTTTGCTTTATAATATAATTAAATAGTTACAATAAAACTTTACTTTTTCTTTTTTGAAATTATAATATATAATATATAATTTAAAATATAACATTATTTCTCCTTTCTTGTTCCTCCCTCCAACCCTTCCTTGCTCCCTTTCAAATCCATGCCCTCTGTTTTCATTAATTGTTGTTGTTGTTGTTGTTGTTGTTGTTGGTGGTGGTGGTGGTGTGTGTGTGTGTGTGTGTGTGTGTGTGTGTGTTGTACAGGTATATTCATGCATGGAAGCCAAAGACACTGTTTTTTTTTGTTTTGTTTTTTTGTTTTTTTTAGTTAGGTATTGGAGATTTGAAGCCAGGTCCTCATGTTTGAGGTGCAAGTGCTCTCTCTCTCTCTGTCTAATCCATTTCCCTTACCCCTAGCAACTTTCTTTCTATAATCAAGATATGATTTATTTTAGACAGGATCTCATGTAGCCCAGGTTCACCTCTGACCCACTATGTAGCTAAGGAAAACCTTGAACTCAGAGTCTTCTCATATCCACTCTGCAAGTGTTGGGATCGCAGGTGAGAATATCCACACTCCGTTTATGCAGTGCTGGGTTGAATCCAAGACTCCATGAATTCTAGACAAACACTCCATCAAATGAGTTATATCCCTAGCCTCTAAAGAAAAAGATTCTTAAATAGCATAAAATATTCTTCTCTGATTTACTCTGTGTAAGTTCTGATTTGCCTTGTTGCATTGCTCCTTTCTCAATAGAAGGTAAAGCAGATGAGGATGAAGGGAGAGGATGAAGTGCTATGGAAAGAGAAGGGAGCGAGGCACTGCAAAGGTATTTTTTATAGCTATTGATTGCTGGACTCTTGTTTTCAGTTTCCATTGATTTGTTGGTGTTGACTAGATTTACTATGGCTGTGCTCGGATTCAGTAAGTGAGTCTTCTATGTTACCAGCAGCAGCATTGTCCCTCATGCACAGAGGTCTTCCTGAGACCCCAACCTATACCCGAAACAGCCAAGAGATGAAAAGTAATCAAAGTGTGCCTGTGAGCAAGCCAGACAGACATCTCTCCAGCAGCAAGCTGCCCCCAAAACACAAAACAACCATCGTGGCCTCTGGGTAGAATTCTAGTAAACACGGATGTGTGTCTCTTCCCACAAAGCACCTTAGAAGTAGCAAACTGGTGGAGAAGTTATGAAAGAAGGTTGCCAAAAGCTGAGACACCAGCAGCCATGAAAACGGCACCTGACAGAACTGACTATAAGAGAGAAAAAGACCAACAACAACCGAACAGGAAATCTGCAAAAAAAAGAAAAAAAAAGTCAAACCATTGAAAATCAAAAAGATTTGATCACTGCATACAGAAGCAGCCTAGAGTTGAACTTCCCATAGGGACATCACCATAGCCTTGTTTCAGAGAGAGATCAACATTTATTTTGGTAAGTCTCAGATACAAGGAAAAGAATAAGTAAGAAGTGCTCTAGAAACCATGAATGATAAAGAGAAAGGAAATCTTACATTTTAGAAAGGTTTCTAGTCAAAACAGTTTTACGTTTGTGTGTGCATGCATATTGAGAGGAGCAAGCATCATAAGGATATAAGAAAAACTAGATTCATAAGCTATTAAATACACTACTTCTTCCCTAACATACGGGATAAATTGGGCATTACTAGATTTGAATCCAAACATGAAAAGGTCTTTAGAAGCCTCTTTTTCAGGACCACAACTATAACAATGAGGAGACTTCAAAAGGGAAGGATACAGAGAGACACAGAAATCTATTTCTAGCTCCCTGGCATGACATATTAGGAATCACTGTCATTCCATACTTCCTGCCATCTTTGCCCAGCCACACATTGCTCTCGATCTCAACATAACCATTAACACAATTATAGTTTATTTTATTTTCATTTTACTTACTTTACTCCCTTACACATGCCTATATAATATTTATAATTTTTTATTTCCATGGATGCCCAATAACTCACATTCCTCCACATGTTCAAAATTAACTAATTGACCATAAACAATACCTAAATAACTATCTTCACACATAGAGCCATTTGGTCCTTTTATGGTTTTGAATAAATTATCCAATATGGCATCAAAAAAACATATCTAGAGTAAAGTACAAAATGTTTTTGAGTAATGACCTGCTGTAAAGGTGAAAGTGTTTTGTAGTGTTACCCAAGGCCCTCCTCAGCAGGCTAGCAGAGTTCTGACTTCTCACTTAGAGACTTCTCTGAATCATCCAAGAACTTGGAAATTCACTCGTATAAAGTCTTTGCAGAGGGACTCGGAAATTCATTCTGCTCAAATCTTTGCCGGGGGGTAGGGGAACAGAACATCTGATCTTCTACAGTTGCATCACAATGGCTGCTATTAGTTCAGTCACTCTGGTCTGTGGCACAGATGACAGGCCACACTTCTGAGGAGTGGGCACCTATGCCTTGTAAACACACAGCTCTCACCTGCAAAGAGTGCAGCTACCACTGATCCCCGACTAACAGAAGAAAATAGAAGTTCTGAGAAAGATGTAACCCAGAGAATTCGAAGATAAACCTAGACCAGTTCATCTGTTACACAAGGCAAGTTCAAGATATATAATATCCATGCCAAGGAAAATCTAACAGTGAGGAAGGAGTGCTGTTAAGCTTATCTTTTCTTAATCTCTAAGGCATCTTAGACACTGTGCAGTACCGTGGAGACAGGCTTTACCTCTGTCGTAATAAAGCATCTTGCGAGGACAGAAAGCATACTGTGTAGGAAACTGCTCTACAAGACCCTTATTCTGTAGCTTAAACAATAACCAGCAGAAATTAACTGTTAGAGAATAATTTGCACCCAATTCTGCTTCTGTTGAAAATGTAATAACATGGAAAAATGGAGTTTGAAATACATTAATATAATACTGTCTAGAAACAATGTTACTGAATTGCAGATGTAGTTAGACTCATTTACCTGTGACATATGTCACCACAGGGGAAGACAAACTAATATACTTGTTTCAACTTTACAAGGACAGATTTTATCCACAAATAATCATGTACAACTATGCCCTCTGCTGTATGAAAATGTGTAATGTCTTGCTCAGTTAAGGTTTCTATTGCTGTTGATAAAACACCATGATTGTAAACAACCTGAGGATGAAAGGGTTTATTTCAGCTTACAACTCTCAGGTCACACTCCATTGCTGATGGAAATCAGGGCAGGAACTCAAACAGGCCAACAACTGACCTGGGGTCAAGAGCTGATGCAGAGGCCATGGAGGGGCACTACTTACTGACTTGCTCAGCCTGCTTATTTTTAGTACTTAGGACTACCAGTCCAGAGTGGCATCACCCACAGCAAGATGGGCCCTCCCACACTAATCAACAATCAAGAAAATGTACCACAGGCTTGCTCATAAGTCAATCTGGTGGGAACATTTTCTTAATTGAATTTCCCTCTTCCCAAATGATTCTAGTATCTCTCAAATTGACATGCACATACAATTTTCATGTTCACAAGGAGAAGAGAAAACACTGGACTTTATAAACACTGTATCCTAAGTGAAAAATACAATTATAATTTCTTAAATAAAACTATTTAAAATTGGCAAAGAAATAATAAAATGCAAATTCTCATCAAAAGGCACTATATGAAATTCTCAAAGAACTGATAAAATATTAGCTCAAAAATGAATAAATATAAAATAGTGGTACATGTCTTTAGTATACCAGCATTTGAGAGGTAGAGGCAGGCAGATATCTTAATTGGAGGCCAGTCTATATGACATAGTGATTTCCAGGACAGCCAGCACTACATACTGAGACCATGTCTCAAAAAAAAAAAAAATGAAAATACAATTTTTGATGCTGGAATTCTGAGATGCACATCAGAGATTCTCTTCCACTCCAAATCTTCTAACACTCTTTTCAAATTACTAATACTTCCATGTCAGGTCATTTCTGAAGATCAGTTTGATACCAAGTTAGATTTGTTGTTTCTTTAAAAAAAATACATTAAAATACAATGTGAACGTGAGTTAGTCTCTTAAGAGTTCCCCATGTCTCTGTAAAATGAAAATTAAGCTTTTGATTGTAGAACTTACCTTTGTAAATATCCAAATAACCACCACAAGTACCGTCCTGTTTTATTTTCCTATTTCATTTCACCACAACTTACTCCCACGTAGTATAATAGGTTTTGATAGTGTACAATCAAATAATATGTGGTCCAGTTATCAGACATGGCGTGGCAGATGGTAAGAGGTAAGTTCACAGTTGTAGAGTGCCCTAAATTGCAAACACTAACCTGTCCTCAAAAGGTTCCATTAGATTTCCACACCACACCTATGATGACTATTCTCAGTTGTCAACTTGACTCTATCTAGAATGAACTACAATCCAGAATTGGAGGGCTCACCTGTGATCTGGATCTTGAGGCTGGAAGACACAGGCTTTTTGATCTGAGTCTTGAAGTGCTTTTAATCCAGATCTTGAGACTTTCCTTTAATCCTTTAATCCATACCTTCTGCTGGAAGCCTCTATAAGGACAGTGGAAGAAGGGAGGGTTTATCCTTCACCTTACTTTGCCAGCATATCCATTCCTTCGTTGGCATTAAAGCCTACTTCTTTAAGACCCCAGATTATGCAGAAGACCAGCTAAGAAATTCAGCCTCATGAGCCTGAGGAACTACTAGATTCTGGGATGTTTCATTCATGGCTAGCCATTGTTGGATTAGTTGGACTGCAGCCTGTAAGTCATTCCAATAAATTCCCTTTATAGAGAGAGGTGGGTAGATTTATTCCATAAATTCTGTGACTCTAGAGAACCCCTTTCCAGAGGCTTGGACTGGTCCATTCTGAGAAAAAAAAAAAGGCCCTGTCACCTCAGTCCTGCTCTCTACAGCTCAGAGGAGCTGTTCAGGCTCCTGAGGTTGACACAAGGTCCACTAAGCCTACTGTTAGGCTCCCATCCAATCTCAACCCTTCTCGCTACATGAATGGGTTTGAAGTGGGGGGTTGCTGCTGGCATCTTGAGGATAGAGACCAAAGATACTGCACAGCCTTGGCCACACAGTACTACCACAGGCAATATGTCAGCATGCCACCATTGAGGATATATGCTCTACCCAATCCTGCTTTTTCCTCTACCCATAGGTATCCAGGGTCATTCTTTACTAGCCACCCTATACTCCATTCTAACATCTTTCTAGGGAACAGTTATACAATAACATCTCCCAAAAAATCCCATTTGGTTTTATACAAAGGAGAGAGAGAGAGAGACTATTATTACATTCATGAGTAGATTTACCAGTATAAAACTAAAGTGGGAAGATTGACACCAACTATAAAGTCTGCTGTGATTGGTTGGGGTTTTCTTAGATGTTTTTATCTTATTTATGAGACTGATCTGCTGCCTGCCTACCATGCTAAGGAGGCATGTAAGAAAGAGGGGATAGAGGGGGAGGGGACAGCAATGTTCCAGAAAGCAATTGTGTGGCAGCCCAGGGATTGGACTAAGATAGTCAGGCTGGCACTGCAAGTGTGTTTACCCACTGAGTCATCTGGTTAGTCTTGGTTTTAGTTTTGGGACACAATTTCTCACTAAAACAGCCAGGCTCACCTCAAACTCTTAATCATCAAATCTAACCTCCCTAGTACTAGATTACACGCATGTACTACCACACCTGAAACAAGTGATTCTTAGTATTTTCCTTTCTGCTTAAATTGCCTGGGTTTTCCATGATCTTTATTTTTAATGTTGTAGCGTTTGTCTCTTCCTGCTTCTTCCTTCCTTCCTCCCTTCACACCACTCTCTCTTCATCTGTTGCATTAAGCATATGTTACTTTTGTAAAATGGGATGGATGTTCTAATTGCCCAAAGAAGGCACTGTCAATTTGTGTAAAGCACTACAGAGAATATGTTAACTAACACAGAAGGAAATGTCTGCTGTGCTGTCAGAGAGTGAGCTCTGAAAGAAACAGCAGTGAGAGGAGAGGAACAAGTGAAGAGATAGATAACCCCTCTTTTTACAGAAGGGAAACCAAAAAGAAGGGACTGAAAGATCCACCAATGTATTGGAAAGATCAGAGAACCCCAACAAGTTTGATAATCAGAGGAAAGGGAACAGAAAAAAAGGTGAGGTGATACCCAGCTCTGAAAGAATAATTCTGGACTTTTGGTAGGCTGTTTGGCACCTCTTAACTTGACCCTGGTAAAGGATTGGTTTCCAACAATTTTCTTCATGATACATGGGTCTTAGTGTAGGATAGGGAAGCCCAAAGAACCCATGAGATTAGTTATGGATCCCTGTGGTCCACCAGATCAACCACGCTGGTATATTCCATGGAATGGGGGTTGGGGGTGGGTATAACCTAGGAGTTTTCAGTTCTACTTCCTCTGTAGCACAACAGCCTTAGCCTGGAGGACTTAACACTACATTCTCTCACCTTGCCTTCAGTTCCACAGAACTCTCCTCCCACTGCTGGGACGAGCAGGGGTGAGGTCTGCCAACTGTAAAAAGGAAGGCATATCCTGCTATAATAGGACAGTTCTTTGGTGGACTGACTCCCTACTCTTACCATACAAGTTATTTCCAGGATACTGTAAGTCAGTGGTTCTCAACCTTTCATACAGTTCCTCCTGTTGTGGTGAGCCCCACCCATAAAATTATTTTCATTGCTACTTCATAACTGTAATTTTGCTAGTGTTATAAATTATAATGTAAATAATTTTGGAGATAAAAGTTTGCTGACCGGATCGTGACCCAAAGGTTGACAACCCCTGCTCTAAGACTCCTGAATTATACAGGCTGGGAAAATAGGAAATTTACATGAGTGTTTAAAGGGGTGGTTCACAACTAGGAGCAATTCTGAGCCAAAGGGGACATCTGACAAGATTTCTGTTTTCTACAAATGAGAGGTGTCAGGAACACCAGGGATGTTTCTAAATAACCTACAATGCATAGGGCAGCCCTCACAATAAAATGGTACAGAGTCCCAAACGCAATAGTATTGAGTGTGAGAAACAGTGCTTTAAAATTCCTCATCATAGGTGTCCCTTTGAAGTTTTGTGTTATCTGAAGTTTAAACCTGAGCAAAAGAAAATGCTAGATGAGGAATGGTAGAATTACAAATTACCACCAGAGGGCGGAACAGCACAAGTAATAATGCAACCTCCCCTAGCATTTCCAAGTCCTCTTACCAGTTCACCCTGGGGGGAATTATAATGACCATGCTTCTTAAACAGAATTCTCACCTTTTTTGTTCAGTCATTTTCCCTTTATTCATGAGTAAATGTATCACATACCATCCATACATTTATATCGCTCTCTGTGGACAACATTAATTTCCACACTAAGGACTGGAAGATAATTATGTGTTGACTTCTCACGTTTTAGGTGCTCACTATTAACCACCACCTATGTTTTTATGCAACTCAATTAAAATAAACAACCACTAAAAGTCAGCCAAGAAGAGAGCACCTTAATCAGAGATGGAGGGGTGGGAGAATCTGCTAGCTTCTTGAATTTATCTTCAACTAACTTATCATTGGACCTCTTGGCTACCTAAAAGACAGAAAATTTCAAAAGTGCTTTATCTTTATAATGGATGCGTCCTGACATTCAAACCACTAGAGAGCAGCAGTGTACATAAGTCCTAAGACAATAATTCTCAAGTGAGATTGAGATTTGCCCCCAGGGGACATTTATGCCTGGACATTTCCTTTGGTGTCACATTAGAGGAGAGATATGCTTCCGGATATCTTATCTTAGCAGGGCAGCCCTCAGAACACAGAATAATTCAGCCTCAAATTTGATTAATGTTTCGAAACTCTATCTGGGAGGAAGAGACATGCCAAGAGGTTTCCCTTTTATCCTCCCACTGAGCAGGGGGTGGGGGAAGGTGCTATGATAAGTCAGCTTGGACTAAGCTCTCAGAGTCAGGAAGATGGGTAAAGCTAAAAGACAGGTAGAAGGTGAGTTTCCCATCCCATGGAGCTGCCGTATTACTCTGGGTTCCGAACACTCATAACTGTGAGAAAGAAACCTACTGCTCACCACTCTGAATGACCCATCTGGATCTCCACAACAGGAGGCAAAGCAATGGTAATATTCTAGCTAGCAATATAGTATACACACATCCTCTGTGTGTATATGTGTGTAGACACTCAATATTTCTGGAACTGTTCCATTTGAAATATATTTGCTGTAAGCCCACCATGTTCTGCCTGTTCTGCACGTGCCTCACCTCTTTCTCATATCACTCTCTTTTCTTTCCTTCTCTTCTTCCCTCAGGCTCCAAATAACTTGCCTGCTTCCCAGAAAATAGTCACAGTCCTACAAACACACACAGGCTTTTCTCATTTATTGCCTAAACCAAACTGCCTGTGTGTGTGTGTGTGTGTGTGTGTGTGTGTGTGTGCGCGCGTGCGCGCGCGCATGTGTTTGTGTTTGTGTGTGAGTCGTCCCTTTCTGCAATATGCTCATCACATAAATTTACTACAGTATGTCAGGTATGGTAATGAACGTTCTCCCACCTGGGAAATAGGAGTTCTAGCCCAGGCTACATGAGACTCTTTCTAAACAAACAAACAAAAAACATAATTGCACTTTCATTTACTGTCTATGATCTCTACCCAACCAATTGTCAATTTTATGAAGTAAAAAAAAAACTGTCTTGTTTACCAGTGTATATTCACTAAATAAAATACTACTCTCCATTAGAATTATAATTTATGCCACATATATAATTTCATGTTCTACTGAACAGATTAATAAGTAAAAATATGTACATGGAATTAATTTTACTCTTCCCCAAGGCAAGGATTTTTTTTCCTGAAACAGAGCTTCATGTATCCCAGGTTAACCTCTGATTCACTATGTAGCCATAGACAACCGTGCTTGCATCTCCAGGGTTCTAGAATTACAGATGTGCCAACATGCCCAGTTTTGAGATGTGCTAAAGGTATAATCCAGAGCATCATGCATGCTAGGCAAACATTCTATCAATTGAGCTATATTACTGCCAGGTAGAGCATTGCTTAAAATTTGAGATAGTTAAGCCAGGCTTGTTGATACATGTGCCTGTAATCCCACCAGTCAAGAGGCAGGTGGATCTCTGTGAATTCAAACCAGCAAGGGTGAGATGGTGAGCTTCAAATCAGCCAAAAGTGAGACTGTCAACAACAACTAGACATTTTACATTCTTTTTTTTTTCAATATTAACTTTTTAAAATGTACTGTGAAATTTAGTTAAGCACATCAAAAATTCTCACATTTAAGTACCTCAAAGCCACGTGGTCTTGCTTAGAGGCTACAAGATACTGCAGATACTTAGTATATAGTAGACATTCCGGTATATGTTTGTTAAATATTCTTTTATACTACTTTGATTCGCCCATATTACGGGAATGACAAGGTAATAATGTCCCACTACCGACATCGCCTAATTAGCCTTTTGTTTGGCATTTAAATTGTTTCCGATTTTCACTTTTTGGAATAACCATGAAATAAGCATCTGGTCCAAATCCCGTTTTCCCAGGAATAAATTCTCACATTTTGCCAAATAAGCCTACTTGGCCTTCTAGTAGTTCATATTTGATTATTAAGGACTCTTCTGCAACTCTAGAAGGGCATGTACTACTGAGGATTATAATGATAGAAATACTAAGGGTACATTTATCATGCTAGGCACAAATTAAGGTTCATAAATGCCAGGCTGACACAGAGCTGAGTGAATCTATATTTTCAAAACAATTTCTCACCCTCCATTTTAGTTAAGAAAGTGGGAAGAAAGTGAAAGCTAAAGGGAAAAAAAAAAAGCCGAAAGCTGAGGGACCCCTTTCAGTTCTGGTCCCCCGGTGCCCAATAGGCACTCAGCTCTCGGCTGGGACCGCCCAAACAAACGAATTCCCTTCCCGTACCGCCCTTGGCTCTGTGTAGCCACTGACACGACGTGACGTCACCTCTAAGGAGGGACTTCCGTCTTTCTAGCCCCGTACCGGAAACGAGCTCCTTGTTGCCCAGGCAACACATCCCTCCTCCTCTCCTTGTGTCACTCCCCCCCTTCTCCCGCCCCTTCCTCCTCCCCTCCACGAGAACTAGGTCCATTGTTGCCCATCGCCCGAGATCTGCAAGCTGCGTGGCCACGAGGTGACTTCGGGGGCTGATGGGTTGCTTTGGGGGTGTAAGGGAGTAGCGTGGCGGCCCAGGCCCTGAGTGCCTCCGAAGATTGGAGTACTGGCTTGGCGCTCACACTGTGGTTTTAATTACCATCATCAGGCTGCACGAGGCAGTTTCAGAGACCCATGAGAGTCCCAAACCCTAACAGATTGTTAAAACTTAATTCTAATTTATGCTCTCAACCCCTACGTGCTTCCTAATCCTTGGATGCATGCTGAAAATTCTGTACCCAGGCCCCCCCACTTCAGAGTATTTCAGTTCAGATCTTGAGAAGTGAGGCTCAAGCATGGAAAGGTTTGGGTTGGTTTTTGTTTTTTGTTTTTGTTTTTTTAACTCACAGTGTAATTCAAATGTGCTGTTGGTCACAATGTTGCAGTAGGTCTATCAGGACACATTTTTGCAGAGATGTCTAAGATACTGGCTCATTTACAAAAACAAAACAACAAAAACCCGAGTTTTCTTTTGTTCCCCCTTGCAACTTTTTAGTTCTGTAGGTCAGAAGTCTCAGTGGATACTATCTTGAGAACGTTTGATAGTTGCTCTAGCCAGAGTTCTGAACCATTTTGCCTTTTTTTTTTTTCTGAAATGATTGTTACAAACTCGTTGCACAGATTAGGCTCTGGACTCAATTGTTGTTGGGGGTTTTTATTTGTTTGGGGGACTTTGGGTTGTTTGTTTTTGTTTTGTGGTTGTTTAACTAAAAGCCAGAACATTACTCCAAATCTTCAGAGTAAAAGTTGGTAACACAAAGCCTCAATGAATTGTGAGATTGTGATACAATTTGAAAGTACACTTTATCAAGTGTATTTATAATTTGTCGTGATAATAGTAGAAATGGCAGTGGAAAGAGAAATGATGTACATATGCATTGGGTAATTCTAATAACTGCAGGTTCACGGTAAAGTGTATGCTTCCTTCCGTTGACTGCTGGGCTGGAGGAAAAATTAAACACAAGTTGCAGAGAGACATTTTCATCCTGAAACTGTCTTACAGCTGGCAGAGGCTTATTTGGTGTTTCTTAAAGTCTAGCATTTAAGGAGAAGTTAAGATAAGAAGGATGGCAGGAAATTAAGCATGGCTGGAGGATAGATAAGAGTTCACAAGCACACTATAGATAACTCTCATAATTACTTCTTTATGTTGGGAAATCCACCCATAAAGCACAAGTGAATGCAGACTGTAACTTTTAAGGCCAGCTGAATTGAACGTATATTAATATATTTAGACATTTGTGACTTCTTACTGATTTTTTTTTTAGTTACTACCCCTTAATAATTTGGGAGAGAATATTATCAGGATACAACAGACAATCTCAAAAATTCCAGTAACCTCCAAAGGCAGAAGATTATACCTGTTATTTTCTCTGGTGGAAGAAAAATGGGACCTCTAAAAGGAATAAATTGTAGCATCTATCCTCTCCAAATAAGTGCCCAGAGCAAGTACAGTATGCAGAAAGGAAATTAGCATAGACTTATTAGAAATATGTTTATAGAATGTAATTTAATATAATTCACTGAAAAGATAAAAGTGGCCTTAACTGCCCAAACTACTCAAGTTTTTTTTTTTTTTTTTTTTTTTTATTTATTTATTTTTGCTGCAGTGCCAGTAATTTTGAGTGTGTACTCTATTTCGCCCTGACTCTTTTATGGTCACACTCGGATGTGTTGTATGAAGTACATGCCTGAAATGAGATGAACGCCATCTGTTTCTTTTGAACTGGATTTTCACTGTAGTTCTCTGTTGCCCTGGTTTTTTCAGTTCTCCCATTACCTGTGATGTTTCTGAGTCGGAGTGGCTTGCTCTTTCTTGGGCTCCTAGTTCATTTCTGATGGACACTAGCCACATAAAGGATTCAGCAGAATCACAAAGTAAACCATGCACAAATCTTTATCACCCTTGCTGATATATTAAAACAGTGCCTTTCTGTGGGTGGAATGTGATTTGGTTTTTTTTGGGGGGTGGTGTCAAGAATTGTTAACTATACCCTATCTCCTCCCCACCGCACCCCATGCCTGCCTTAACAATACTAACTGCAACATCCAGGCGAGCATAAACTGGAGCCTGGACTTGAGAAAGTGTAAAGGGGTTAAATGATACTTACTTGTCTTCCTCTATCTTCAGCTTTAAAGGTGGCTGTTACAGATGGAGACACAGTCAGCTGCTTTACACTAGTAAGCAGGCCCTGTGTCCAGCTGAAGATGGAGTTTGGGGAGCTGGTAAGGTAGCCCAGTGGGTAAAGGCACTTGTCACCAAAGCTGGCACATGCATATGTACAATAAACCAGTGTTCTTGTTTTAAAAGTGGAGCTTGGACTCCTCCTGTGGTGGAAGTAGGCCATTTGGGCTCATGCCATCTTTAGTGTCTAAATGACTAAGTAGGGACCATACAAAGCCATAGGAAAAAAAATCTATGAGACTGTCAAGCCTGATATGCTCAACCAAGTACAACAACCAGCTAGGGGTGGCATAGGGACAGCAAGAGTAGGAGGGCAGGAAACAAGACTGTCAGAAATCCCCGTTTTTTATCATTTTCCTCATTGAGCTAACTACTGGTATTTATACAATTGACAGGCATCTCTAATGGGCTGGCACTGCATGTTCAGGAAGATCTCTTACACTCACACGGGAATTTCTGTTACTCAGGGCACCTTCATTTACTTCGTTTTATTCCCCAGAATACTCCTTTGTAGCATGCCATGTGTTCTGATGGTCTTAATTGCACCCCCAAACTGTCAGTGTGGCTCAAAGCCAAATCAACAGGGACTGCAAAAGAAAAAAAAAATGTTGACCCTTCAAGCTGTAGACGCAAAGACTAATATAATAATTGATTTTGATTATCTTCCTTTGCAAAAGTAAAAGCAAATGAACTTTCATGTATTTCATTTTCAAAATTGTACAAAGGAAGATAAAGCAGAAAGGAAACTGGTGTTATAGAATATGCATTATAGTTCTGAAGAGGACTTGTGGTTTTATTTTACTTTCTGGTTGCCATGACACATTCTACATCCTATAATTATAAGATTATAAATATTCAAGAAAAAAAGAAAGGGTACACAAATATGCAGTGAAAAGAATACATATGATACCACTGCCTTTCAACAAGCATTATCATAGGTGGTTTATCTGGGGGGAACAATGACAAAACTCCCAACTGTTGTTCTTCGTGTATAGTTGTGCATTTAAAAGTATGGCTTTTAAAGCAAGCAGCGCCACTGCAGAACAAATGTGCTTTTTTCCCCCCTTTTTCTTTTTTGCCTTAGAAAGGCTGTATGGGAAAATATATCATTCAAGACTGGGAGGCTCTGTCTTGTCTGGAGGCCTCAGCGGTGGTTAGTGAATGACCTCAATGCCCTTGTGGTTTTTTTCCTCCCTCCTTTGGTGGTTGAGGACAGACAATGAATGGTCTCTGTATTCCCCGGAGCTCAGCTGGGTGGTGACCATGATGCCATTGTGTTGGCTGTGGAGGGCTGCCCAGTTTGCAGAGCTGCGGATCCGGCCTTCCCTGACATTGCCAATCGCTTTTCTCTCAGTTCTACCAGCCCTTCAGAAGAAAACTTGTTCCTGTCCCTGAAGGCTTGTTCCAGAGAGGAGGAGGAGACTTGGGTCGGGGGAGTGAAAGATAAAATGGAACCTGCTGCCCCCATATGCTGGCTTTTCTTGCGATGAAAGTGCTGCTGCAATGCCTGGGAGTAGTGCAGTGTGAACTTTACCAGGGATGCTAAGTGTTCTTGTTAAATCCTTAACCAGACGCCTTTGCAAAGGAGCAGATTCCCTTTGCAAGGAAGACTGTGTGCTTTCCAGGTATATCTGCTAAAAACTGCCATGCTTGCTTCCTCCTGGTGCTGTCTACTAATGGCGAGTTAGCAGTCTGCACCAGAAATCATGACACTCCTCGTGCTTTAGATTGATACTATTGTACAGGTCTTCTTGTTACTGCTTTTTAAAAAGAATTTTTTATGTGTATGAGTGTTTTGCTTGCGTGTATGTAAGTGTGCTACACTCATATAGTGCCAAAAGATGCATCAGGTTCCCTGGAGCTGGAGTCATGGAAGGTTGTGAGCCACTGTGTGGGTGCTGGGAATCTGCAAGAGCAATCAGTGCTCCTAACCCCTGAGCCATCTCTTCAGCACTTGTTGGTACTTCTAATAAAGTCTTTATATGTCCAAGAAGAGCTTTAATAAATGTTCCAATTTTCTTATTAATAGAAATGTTTGGCCCTCTTTTGCTCCAAATATTAGGGATCACTTACCAAGATTAGAGTTGATCATAATTTCTTTTTTTGTTTGTTTGTTTCTGCTAGTCTTAAGTAGAGCCTGATAATTTGTGAAAGATAAGAGAATTACATGATTCTTCCACTGAGTTCTGAATAGAAAGTCAAGACCATTTGGGATGCCCAGTTTACTAAGAATAGAACATACAAGGTGTTATCATGTTAACTTAAAATTGTGGTCAACAGGAAGGTAGGAGTTGAGTTTATATGTTTGAAAGGTGAGGGCTTGTTTTGTTGTGTTTTTTAAAGCAAAATTGAACATTAACATTACATTAAAAAAAATCAGTGCCTGTGGCCCACAACCCTAAAATATTTCCTATATGGACCTTTGCTGAAAAATTCTAGCATAAAATATGAAAAGTGATACTAGAAATTCTGAGCTAAGAATTATAAAGCTCTGCAAATTGCTCTGCCTTTTTGACATGTTTCTCTGTGCTTTATCTTATTCGAGTTTGAGAGGTTTCTTTGTAAATTCAAATCTCTCCAAAATTATTAATTTGAAGATCTGTAGGATCTTAGGGGTCCTAAAATTTAAAAGAATATCACAGATTGGTTTGGGGAGTCAGGAAGAATAAAATAAAGCCCACGATGCAATGAGCATCTCTTACATCCAGCTCCAGCGAACCTCTACTTGCTGAAGGGTGACACCAATTTGATTATACGTATTCCAGCAGCCAAAACTAATTGAATTCCTCTTCTACTTGGTAATCAAAGCAAACAAAATTGCTAGCAAAGTTCTGTAGTCTATCATTGACATAAATTGCTTTTTTCCTTTATGGCCTAGGTCTTCAGAATGTCTGGTAGCTGGCTGGGAGTCTATAACTCTGTAGAGTGCTTGCTTAGCTTGTACAAGGACCTTGGCTCTCCCCTCAGCATGGCTCACAGGGAATTTGATTAGTTATCTATGTTACCTTCTTGATGGTGGGATACACCAGGCTCGAGGTGAACCTCTTGTGCTCTGGAAGTTGAAATCCACGTTCTTTAGTGAGCAAAAATGATTTTCCTAGCTTCGGACTTACAGAAATATTTTGGGTGAGCAATGAGTGATCCCTATTACATAGTATCACTGAAATCCTGCTACCTAATTATTTCTTGAACCCAAATCATAAGCAACCTTTGTGCAAAGTAGAACTCCTTTGAAGCCCTTTTTAATCACAGCCATTGACATTTGAGCTGCTGGGAAATTGTCACTAATTGCCCTTGAGCGTCTTCAGGGGTTACTGCCTTTCTCATGTTGCTTAAATGTCTAGCTTTAGCTGAAGAGCCTCTGCTGTCTCATAATATATTCTGCTGTTTCAGAATATGCTAGCACCTTTAAGTCCAGCTTGGATCTTATATAAGTCAGAAGAGTATTTGGCCTATAATAAATGTTCATTCACCGTGGGGTTTATTAAATTTGAGTTCATCAGACTTGATCCGTGTGTTTCATTTGCAAGGCATAGAATGACATCTGTATTTCAAGCACTTTGGTTTGCTTTGCTTGTTTTTTTGAGACAGGGTCTCAGTATATAGCTCAGGCTGGTCTGGAACGTGGTGCTATAGCCCATGCTGGCCTCAAACTTTCATTTCTGCTTCAGACTCCACAGGCACATACTACTGCACCCAGCTAGGATGCCAAGCTCTTAATTTCCAGGAGACACACGATGGTTCTTGGACTTTTCTCATTTAATTCCGATGCTATTTGTTAATCAAAAAGCAAATTTGATTAAGACACACATGAGTTCACTTTAATGTCATTGTGTGCTGTAGGCACTGAAAGCTCTTCAGGTTTCAGTGATAGAAATATGAAACCTAGCTTTAGTGAATTAGCCACTTACGGTCTTCGCCTTATAGTTTAGCACTTAAGTATGCACTGATTTCTACTATAATTTCATTTGCATTTTATTTTGTTGGATGGTAACACACCCAATTACTGACTATTTTCTATTTCCTCCATAGCCTATAAAGAACATTAACTGTTAGCTGAATTTCCAGGAAATGGGCCCTGTTTTAAACCTTTAAGTTACAGTTGAAAAGTGGATCGAATCAAATTAAACACTCACTGCATTTGGTAACTTTCTCCTGGTTTCCATCCACCGTGTGTGTGCATAGCCCTAAATTTAGCAGGTACGGACTGTGTTTAAGAGAAGTTTGCGGGGTGTCATGTCAACCCTCTTAGCAATGCCCTATCTGAAAGCTTGTTACACTTCATTATGAATGGTTTTCCTTAAGATAAATCTGGTAGCAATAGATATAGTCAGTGTGACACCTTAGTTTTTAAACATACTCATGAAAACATTTCATTGAGGTCACAAAATATGTCAGTTTTATTTTTAATGGTTTGAGGTTTTTTTGGATCTATGCTCTCGCTAAGTAAATAAGACAAATAGGGCTTCTTCCTTAAGTATCACATTTTTTGTGCTTTTGTTTCATATGATCTTAAATTTGCACGCATTTTAAGATACTGTTTTTGTTAATTGTTTGTTTTGAGACAAGATTTCTGTAGCCCAGAATGACCTTGACCTTGAAGCATGGTGATCCTCCTGCCTCAGCCTACCAAGCTGGAATTACAAGCATGCACTGCCACACCTGATGGAACTTGTTAAAAGTACCTTCTGGTGTTGCCAGGCATTTTAGAAACTCCTTGTTAAGGAGAAGGAATTAACTTTTATTATTAGTGTGTATATGTATGTGCACAGGCCAAGGTCAGAGGACAATTTTTGGATTCTTTCTACTGTGGATTCCAGGTCATCAGTGTGGCGTGATGACCTGCTGAGCGTCTTACCAGCCCTAACATTTATTTTAACTGGGTTGTAAAAGATGTGTAGGTAATGCTCTGCCATGCCTATGGAGCCTTCTTCTTCAAGGAAGCAGGGTGATTAGGGAAAGAGTATTGTATGAAACCAAAACCAGAGCTGAGGCTGGAGAAATGTTTTGTTGGAAGAAGCTTCTACAAGCCCCAAACTTAAGGCTTCTAGTCAGTTGGAAAGATATAGTCTTTTCAAGCTTCAAGACAGCCCAAGATTGGGCTGGCAAGATGGCCCCATGGGTAGAGGTGTCTACCACCAAGCCTGACAACCTGAGTCAATTCCAGGAGAACTGACTCATTCACATGTGACTTCCATACTCACATGCCGTGGCACACACATACATCATAAATAATAAAGAAATGTTCAAAAAGAGAAAGAGAAGCCAAGGTTATTTTAAATAGACATTTGCCTATGCTTACAACTAGTAAAGTAGGCTGATGGTGGTGGCTCACACCTTTAATCCCAGCACTTGGGAGGCAGAGGCAGGTGGATCACTGAATTCAAGACCAGCCTGGTCTACATAGAGAGTTCAAGGCAGCAAGAGTTGTTACACAGAAACCCTGTGTCAAAAAAAAAAAAGGAAGGAAGGAAGGGGAAAAAACTAGTAAAGTAATATTGTAAGCTTGGAGCCCTTGCTCTAACATTCATTTTTTGTATACTGCTATTACTAAATTATGTGGTTATGGTTATTTTCATAGACTTTTCTGAGTAAACAAGTAGTGGAATGCAAAACGAGGCAGGGTCCTTTGACTCAATCATACACCTAAGGGAGGTTACTCTTCTCCAGACCACAAGATCACAACCCAGGTAACAGGTTCTTGTTGCATGAAAATCAGGCATGATGCTGGGATAAGAAACAGCCTCTTAAGGGCTATTTTGAAGACCATGGAATAGCTGTGACTGTCCTATAGCGGTGGTGACAAAATGTTCTTATTGTGTTTTTGTTTGTCTTTTAGTTCCCACTTGGACTTTTGCAGAGATAACAGCAATGGTAAGATTACCTATTTTTCTTAATGTATTTAGTCATTCCAAAAGCCACTGAAATCTGAAACACTTCTGGCCCTAGCGTTTGAGATAAGGGACACTTAGCCTGTCTTATCAGACAACTATAAGTAAAAACACCTTCTTGTATGATATTAGACATATGTCTCAGACATTGAGGAATGGACTCAGTCAGCAGAGTAGTAGGAAATAAGAGACGGAACCCTAGTGTGATCGTTAGAATGAGCAGGCCATTTCTAACTTGGAGCTAGTACAGATAGCCAAGATAACAAATGTCAGGACTCTTATCTTTCCTTGTCTTTTCAAAAAGTACATGAAGGGGGGCTGGTTAGATGGCTCAGCTATTAAGAGCACTGACTGCTCTTCCGAAGGTTCTGAGTTCAAATCCCAACAACCACATGGTGGCTTACAACCATCCGTAATGAGATCCGACGCCCTCTTCTGGTGTGTCTGAAGATGACTACAGTGTACTTACATATAATAATAAATAAATCTTTAAATAAAAAAAGTACATGAAGGACTACTTGGGAAGAAGAACGTTAGGAGTGGGACAGGATGAAGCCAGGTAATCAGGGATGACTACAATCAAAATACATCATGTACTGCATGAAGATGTCATTATAAAACTCTTGTTACAAATACTAATTTATAAAAAACTTAAAGTGAACTCTTACTATAAATAAATACTGTGAATAAAATAAAGGCATTTTTCATAGAAGATAATCTTTATTTGTCTCTGTCCTCAGTGTCTTGGATTCTTTTCCTGTTGCTGGGATAAAATACAAAAGACAGGAAAAAATTATTTTGTCTCGCAGTTCAAAGGTACCGTTCATTGTGGCAGTAATATTGCATACACAATCAGGAGCGTGGAGTAATGAATGCATGCTTCTGTCCTATTTATATGGTCTAGTATCCCTTCAAAGGAATGGTGCCATCCACTGGAAAGATCTTCCTGACTCAATTAACATAATAAGATAATCTCCCACAAGTGAACCCAGAGGTCTACCACCCTAATGATTTGAGATCCTGTGAAGTTGTCAACAGTAATCACATTATATAAGCCCCTATATATAACCTTCAGCTATTGTCCTGTGGGGACCTGAAGTACAGAAAGTTAGGAAATATATTACATTTGCCCTCTGCAGTGAGCACAAACCTATTTTACACTTTTGTTTTTAAGCTTAGTAGCATCCTTGTGGAAAGGAGTGTGGTGATCTAAATGTGAAATGTTCCCTATAGGCTCATGTATTTGACCACTTGATCCCCAGTTGGTGGCACTGTTTGGGGGAAGTTCTGGGAAAGTGTAGCCTCGCTGAAGGAAGTACATCACTTGGAGTATGGGCTTTGAGAATGTGTAGCCTTGCCCCACTTCCAGTTCACTCTCTCTACTTCGAGTTTATGGTTGAAGCTGTGATCTCAGCTTTCTGCTCAGGCTACTGTGCCTGCTGCTTGCTGCCATGCCTCCTGGCCATCATGGACTCAAACCCTCTGGAACTGTAAACCCTCTAACTCTTTCTTCCTTAAACTGTTCTTGCTCCTGGTATTTTATCACAGCAACAGAAAAGTAACTGATAACACTCAGTGAATAGCTGTTGGTTAGTTGGTTAAACATTTGAAGATTCTCTAGAGATCGAACCATTTGATGTCTGTTTTATATGTCCATTCTGTAGGCCTCAAAATGGAGGGCTAATGCATCTTGGTATTCTCACCCAGTATATGCAAGATACTGGCAACATTATCATCATGCAATGCTTTGGATGCAAAGCCACCAGAATGCCTACAGAAAGTTCAGGGATTCCTATTTCACTTCCCCATGGTTCTTCCCTCATGGAGTTCTTCCCTGGAACTCTCTTGCTTATGAGGCTGGGCATCCTTGGAACTCTCAAGGTCAGCACATGGCGTGGCAGGAGTCTCCCTACAGTGTTTCCCGTCCCAAAAGCCTTGGGCAGCCTCTGTATAACAGCAATAGAACCCAGGCATCCAGAAGAGAAAATGAAGCACTGTGGGAGGAGGAAGAGCTGGAGTCGGATTCAGATGATGAAGTGGAGTGCGACCTGAGGAATATGGAAATCACTGAGGAGCTCCGCCAGTACTTCGCCCAGACTGAGAGGCACAGAGAAGAGAGAAGTAAGTTCAGACTTATTACCTGGTGTTCCCTTCACTGCCCTGATGTTTACATCTCTTTTCTAACATACCAAGTTATTTTATAACTTTTCATTTCGGTGCAGTTAATAATCCAAATCTGGTCCTAAGCCTAGAAAACCTATGGTGATGTTATACCTCAGTTATATTTGGTCCTCAGAGTTGGTTTATATAGAACTGTTCATTTGAGTTCCTAATAATGCATCTACCATTTTGTGAGCATCAGACATTCAACCAGATGGAATGTGTATGTGCGCATGCATGTATACCTTCTCTAATCCACATAGCAGACCCTCAAGGCATGAAACTCATTTTACAGATGAGAAAAGTGAAGCTTTAGGAGGTTAATTACACAATCACCCACTTGCTATTAGGATTCAGCTCTTGCAGACTGTGCTCTTCGATGCAACTTTCTCTGTGCTATGCTTCTGCCTGACACAACAAGGTTTCCCAAATGCTGTACTCTGAGCACTTCCCTGGGACACAGCTCAGAGCTGGTCCTGTACAGCTCCCTGCAGTATACAGTCAGTGTGAACCTAAACAGAATAACAAAATGCCTCCCATGTACAGCTTTCCTGTTTGCTCCACACTACAGGTCAGAGCTGTGCAACAAAGCTCTTAGGGTTTTGCACAGTAAGTCCCAAAACAGGAATTTTTCTATTTAAAATTGCCACTGTTCATCAGACCATTTTTTATTATTATTATTATTATTATTATTATTATTATTATTATTATTATTATTGCCCTTGAAAATTTACAAATACTTCTTTTCCCGTTATAACCAGTAGTATGTCTCAAAATACCTTTCAGTAGGGTCTTGTTGTGTATTTATGTAGAATTTTCATTTGGTTGGTTAATTTATTGAGTTTTTGAGACAGTCTTCCTATATGGCCCAAATTGACCTGGAACTTCTGATCCTCCTACCTCAGTTTCCTGAGTACTAGGGGTAGAGATATATACCACTATAGCCAGGTTCTTTTTTTTTTTTTTTAAAGATTTATTTATTATTATATGTAAGTACACTGTAGCAGTCTTTAGACACACCAGAAGAGGGCGTCAGATCTCATTACAGATGGTTGTGAGCCACCATGTGGTTGCTGGGATTTGAACTCAGGACCTTTGGGACAGGAGTCAGTGCTCTTATCTGCTGAGCCATCTCACCAGCTCCTATAGCCAGGTTCTAACCCAGAATTTTCTAATAAACAAAGACATGGAAGCTTCAACATAGGAAAGTTTCATTTTCATTTTAAAATGCCTGTGGCCTCTTAACAATAGAATAGCCTTTATTGGTCCCTGAGGGATGCCAGGAACTGAGCGGCAAGCTTGGGATAAAGTATTATTTCTTGTAGTATCTGCTTGTGATTCTTCTCTAAACCACTTGTTCTCTTTGGTTTACCAGTTTTCTTCTGATTAAACTGTTGATTTCTTTGGCACATATTATTAGAAAGTATATCCAGGGGCTAGAGAAATAGCTTAGTGGTTAAGAATACTTGTTGCTCTTGCAGAGGACCCAGGTTCCATTCCCAGCACTCACATGGTAGCTCCCAACCACCTGTAACAACAATTCCAAGAGATCCAGTGCCCTCTTCTGACCTTCAGGGGCATGAGGCATAAAAATGATACACAAACATACATGCAGTGAAAAAAAGAAAGTATATCCAAACAACTATATGAAAGCAATAGTTTCTGTTTTGTATAGAATACATTTCTTTTTTATTATGTTTATTTATTTATTTATCAGTGGGAGAGCATGCAGGTCAAAGGACATACTTGCCAGAGTTGGTTTTCTCCTTCTATCATATGGGTCACTAAGATTGAAGTCTGGTGGTCATCAGGCTTGATGACAAGTGCCCTTACCCACCAAGCCAACTCAAGAACCCCGTGGAGTATATTTCTTTCCTTGGTCCCCAGAAATAAATTTTAGCTTTTCTCAGAATTCATAGAAAGCAGTAATTTGTCTAATTTGGACATGCACCGCAAATGAAGGAGTAAGGTATTGGAGCATATTCACATGTAATTGCTATGCTGTGAGTTACAACGTGGGTTAGAGAGCGCAGGCGTTTATAAAATATTACTTTCGAGAAAAGGCAAACCTGAATTTTTTAACTTAAGACTTCAGCAGTGGTCAACAAGAATATGTCATTTAGACAGTCTGTCATTACCAGTGAGCTGTCTTCAGCCTGGACAGCAAGCATGCACTTGTCTGTGAGTTCTCTTCTTCCCAGTAATTAACATCTGTAAATGGTGAAAGCACATATCTTGAAGCGGGATAAGGAATCCTGGATGGAATTAGGAGGATGCTTACTGGATAAAGTGCCTGTCTCACAAGCATGAAGACCAGGGTTCATATTTCTGACACCAACACAAAAGCAGGCCAAGCATGGCATCCACTTGTAATTCCAGTACTTGGGAGGTAGAGATTTGACCCCCAGGATAAGCTAGCTTTCAAGATTAGCCTTTGAGGTAGCTCCAAGTTCAGTGACAGACCCTGCCTCAACTTAAAAAGAAAATTAAGGTAGAGAGCAATCAAGGGAGACACCCGACACCAACTTCAGGCCTCACTGCAGGTACTCAGCACACACAGACAGGTACTGAAGAAGTGGCTGTAGCTTGGACCTAGCATGCACATGGTCCTTCCTTCTATCCCCAGCATAGTAAAAAGAAAAAAAAACTTTTGTGCCTTGGAAACACTTAGGCTTTCCATTATGTTATGTCATCATTTCCTCTTAACATACTTCCTCAAAATGTTAGTGATAACAGTTCTTTTTAGAAAATAGACAGTTGTAACATTTTAAAGGTTAGCTGTGGTTTCAATTATTAGGAAAAAAAATGTTTAGCATTCAGAAGGATACATTTTAGTCATAAATAGCCATCAATTGAAACTGCATGATACTTAGAAGGAACATGAATGGAAGTTAACATCCCCCATAGGAAAGAAAGCCCTCCAGAAAAAACACTGCCCCTGTGGTCTCAGCGTGGTGCAAGAAAGGTCTTTATTAGATGTGATTCAAGGGTGGATGTTGGCTCGAAACAAGAACTTGTTCTCAGAGAGTGTGATGTTCTTAAATGGAATTGAAATAGGATGCTGTTTAAACGATGTATAGAAGAGTATCTGTGGTATATAGTCCGCAGTTACTGATACAGACCAGGGGTAGAGCCAGTGTCCAAGGCAATGGAAGGAAGATTGCTGCCAGGTAGCTGTGGACAAATGGGATGCTTTGGACTTGGAGGCGTACGATCTATTTGGAAGAAGAGAAAAGGTAAGTTCACTTGGTGCTCAGACTACTGTGTTATTTTTATTGAAGAGTCCACTTGTGTTCATACATCTCATGGGAAATATGGGCTCCATTATGTTTTGTGTACCCCACTCAGAGGGTTTCCATTCTTGTGTCCATAGTGACGGACCCTTTAAGTCAATGCTCTGAAAACATTTAGTCTGTCCTCTAGAAAACCTAGAGCATATAACAAGACTTACAGTCCAGTGTTTCCTGAGCTTTTTTTGGTTTAAATAATGTGGTTAAAGTATGAAAGCACACTGATTATGACCATTCCAAGTATGCCTTCATCTCCTCTAGTACTGATGTTCAGAAGAACAAAAGAACATTAAGAACAACATCCATTAAGATAATGGATGTTGAAGGTCACAGAAAAGTAGAAGGGAGGGCTAAATGCACTTTCCTTGTCAAAGCTAAAATGGCGATTGTCCACCCATTTCAGAGTTACAGTGTATGTGGAATGAGGGACGCAGAGTGAGGAGAGCAATCAACTGACTGTACAGCAAACACCTTTGTTTTGAGTCTATTGCTGATGAGGCAGAAAGGCATTCTTGATTTACTCAAGTTTGTGCTGTCCCTTGGTTACATGCTGTCGCCATTAACTTTGGCAACATAGCAGAAAATCTCATCAGAAAGCCATGCTCATTCCTAGAAAAATGAGGGCAATACCATTCTTCAACACACATTATTGTAGTGCTTTGTCTCTCAAACTGTGCTGCCTTTAAGCTAATTATGTGTAGAATATTTAATGAGTAATTTCCTGCTGTGTAAAATTTCCCCTAAAGTCCAAGTTGCTTCCTGTGATTATTTTTTTCCCCATTATGGATTATAATTCTACATTAGTAATAACTTTTCTAAAATCATGTTTAGTTATGGGGAGTGAGGAGTATGAGTGTTAGTACAATACCTATATAGGCCAAAGGTTCAGATCCCCTGGAACCTGGAGTTAAAGGCAGTTGTTAAGTCCCCTGCCCTGGATACTGGGAACCAATCTTGGATCTTCTGCAAGAGCAGTCTGAACTTTTAACCACTGAGCATCTCTCAGTTTTCCTGGTAGCTTCTTATAGATGACAGACTAAGGTAAAAGCATGTCAAAACCATGTGCCCTAAACTTAGATGGAGTCCAGTAAGATTTTTTTCCTTTAAAATGTATTACTGATTAGAGGTGGGGTGTGCTTGTTTAATTCCACATGCATATTAATCCACATGCATGTATTGTTTCGTAGGATAGCTATAGCAAATTACAGCAAATTTCATGGCCAAACAGCAGAGGCTTGCTTATTTTTTCACATCTAAAATCAAGGTATCCACGGGGCTGCCTTCCTACAAAGGCTCTACAGCAGTGGTTGTCAACCTTCCTATTGCTGTGATACCCAACCATAAAATTACTTTCACTGCTACTTCAACTGTAATGTTGCTACTGTTATGAATCACAGTTAAGTATCTGTGCTTTCTGGTGGTCTTAGGTGACCCCTGTGAAAGGATTGTACAACTCCCCAAAGGAGTCATGACCCACAGTCATGACCCGCCACTGCTAAAGCCTTGCTTCCTGCAGCATTTGGTGTCTCCTAGCATCCCTTCACTTGTAGTGGTATCGCCACCTCTATCTATACATGGCTTTCCCTGCGTGTCTCTGTGTGCTTTTCTGTCTCATATAAGGCCACCCTCATTAGATTTAAGGTCCACCCTAATCTAGTACAATCTCATCATTATCTTTTATCTGCAAAAACCCTCTTTCCAAGTAAGTTCTCATTTCGATGTTCCAGTGATGAGGACTTGCTACTCAGCCTCTTCAGCTCCATTTCGAAGGTGGAATGGAACCTACATTTTGTTTTGATTTGTAGTTAGTAAATTCCCTTATGTTACTCATACTTTCCATGGCTGTGACAA
The DNA here is from genome assembly GCA_036184795.1 of Tokudaia tokunoshimensis. NCBI lineage: Eukaryota > Metazoa > Chordata > Mammalia > Rodentia > Muridae > Tokudaia > Tokudaia tokunoshimensis. The sequence goes on along the minus strand of BTHU01000023.1, from coordinate 25,160,106 downwards.
AATACCTGTCAACTAGGAAGGAAAGACTTACTTTGGCTCAAGAGTTTCAGAGGTTACAGTTCAAGATCAATTAGATGGAGTCATGGCTTTGGGCCTGATTGAACCATCAGGTGATCCGTGGCTTCTGGTGGAAACAGAGAGAGCATGCCTATGCTGATGTGCCTCTTCCTGCTAATTCTTTTATTCATTCTAGGCCCCAACCTTTTGAATGGTGCCACCCACATTCCTGACAGATCTCCCTTCCTTGGTTGACCATCTAGAAATACACTCCTAGACACTTGCAGAGGTGTGCTTTACCCTCTCCTCCGTGTCCCTCAGTGCAGTCATGCTGTCAATCAAGACTCGCTATCACAACCACATAAGAAAAAAGTGCTCAGTAACATAGAGTGCTACCGCTAATTTCAGTTTTAAAACGAGCTGGACTGTTACCCATGCAAGGCAACCATACAGTTGTGTCTCAGCTGGGCCATTCACCATCCAGTTGGCTAAGCCCTCACCTTACCTTGATAAAAAAAAAATGTGCTGAGGGTTAAGGACCCTGTCTTTACTTTGGTGGGAAGAATTAAAGAACAAATAATAAACAAACTGAATAGAGGCCTTCAAACCCAGGAATTGTATCATACAATTCTTGGTTCCCGAAGTCAGTATATTCTAAAGTATTTTCAGACACTGACTGATCATTAGTACACAGCAGGTTGGTCAGGGAGCATTTGATGTTGACCTAAATGGTTGAGTCTGGGCTACAAGTCAGTTGATGAGAAGAGTCTGCAGCTCCATCTCCAGCACTGTAGACACCAGGCGTGGCAGCACTCTACTACAATCCCACAACTCAGAGGTGCAGACCATAAATTAAGGAATTCAAGGTCACCTCAGCTACGTAGCCAACCTGGGCTAAGCGTAGAACCCAGTGCTTGTTAAAAACTGTGTCTCACCAGGAAATCTAAGCTTACTTTAAAGTTCTGCCAGAAGAAGCAGAGGTGAGCAATTCCAGGACAGAGGTGAAGGAATGATAGAAAAGTGAGTCCAGAGAAAAAAGATGCTCCCATCTGGGATTCTGCCCTAGCTTCCCATCAGAAACACAGGGATCTCTAGAAATAAGAAACAGAGAACTGTCAAGTGCCTTTCTCTGACCCAGTTTTGATTTTTGTTCTCCCTATAGAAGTGAGGTCAGAGGTGAAATGGCCATCTCCCTGCCACATTCACCACCATACTCCTCTACCAGACTCAGGATGGCTATAGACTGTACATACCTCTGAGGACTGAACAGCAGAAATGCTGATGGTTTAAACTTGGCCAAAGGCCAACGTTTTGAAGAAAATTCTTGATGACCTGCAGTTCATTTGTAATTAGGCCAGTTTTGTGCATCTCCCAGTAAAGGCCATGCATGCCTTTTCTGCTGTTTGCCCGTCATTTGTTTTATCCACCTATTATTTCTACATGTGAAAGTAAAGGACAGATGTTCTAAGACAACAGTGGCTGAATATGTGTAGTCATGACCATTTTTATTTATCTGTCTGTTTATGTGTATGTGTGTAAGTGAATGCCAAATGTCTGGGGGTATTCTCAGAGGCCAAAGGGCATCAGACCCATTGGAACTGGGGTTACATGTAATGGTGAACTACCCAACATGAGTGCTGGGAATGCAACCTAGGTCCTGTGCAACAGCAGAATGCACTTCACAGGATCTCCCTATGTAGTTCTGGCTGTGTTGGACTCATGATGTAGACCAGCCTGGTTTTGAACTCACAGCTATTCACCTGCTTCTGCTTCTTGAATGCTAGCATTGAAGACATGTGCCATCAGGCCTGGCTATATTTTTAATAATGGTTCCAAGTTTGTAAAACTCCCCACCTCCAAAGTGTTAGTCATAACTATAAAAAAATAAATAAGAAAATGGGACTTACAAGGGTGACTGTGAGTAGCTATATAAATGTCTTCCTTCACACTTGATTAGCACACTGCTATCTTCCCTTCCAGATACTAGCAGAGTGGTCCAACAAGGAAAGAATGATTTATCCCATTGTTTTATTCCCCTACAGCCATCTTGACTCCTTATCTCGAAGCATTCCTCTGGGTAACAATAGTGGCTACAGATAGTGCGCTTGCAGCTATCAATTTCCCTCTTGACAGAGTTGCTTACAAAATCGGTGTGAGCCCACTTCCGTCTACCTTCTGCAGCTTTGCTCTGTTGACATTCTTATGTTGCTATTTACATAGGAATAAGAATTGTAATATTGGGACTTTCTGTGGTTTAAACAAAAGGAGAAAAGGGAGAAAGAAGTTGAATCAATGCTTACTTTACAAGGATTTACTGAATTAGTAGACTTGACAGGTTTCACCTGTGCTAAGCTGGGACCTGACAAGTGAAGGCCCGCACCAAGAAAAACAGCTTTGTTATGTAGCAGGAAGAATTCAAGTTAGATAAAGAGGGGTCGCGCCACATACACACCACATTTGTGCTAATAAGTGTGAGGACCAGAGTTTGGACCCCCAGCATCCACAGAAATACCAGATGTGCATGGCAGTCAACCTGCAATTCCAGCATTTGAGAAATGGAGACAAGGTCCCAGGGGTAATCTAGTTATCCAAACTAGCGGCATCCTGAGCTCTGGATTCAAATGACTGAGCCTGCCTAGGTATATAAAATGGATAGTAATTGAAGAAGACTCCTGACATCAGCCTTTGGCTTCCATGTTCACATGTGTACACACATACAGGCACACCAGAGTGCAAAAAGACTAAGAAAGAAACTGGGGCTGATGATCTGGCTCAGTGGAGAAATACACTTGCTGCCAAGCCTGATAACCAGTGTTTGATTCCCCGGACTCACATAGTAGAAGAAGAACGTTGTTCTCTGGCCCCCACACATGTGCCTTAGCACAGTGTGTGTACAGCCCCATATGTAATTTTTAAAGATGTGCTTCTTGTAGCACTGAACTTTGAAGGAAACTTTTTCCTCTGATGGGGGAAACAGTACATGAAAACAAAGGCTGCCTGTCATTCATGGCCACTCAGATGACAAGAGAAAGTCAAGGGCTTTCATTTTTCTCCTCTATCTTCAAGGTCTGCTGTAGAGGATTGGTGGATTGGAATAATGGGTTTCTTGGAGGCATTTTTCAGTTTTTGTCAGTGGCTAATGGCCCCTAAGAAGTGAGCAGTGAGCTTCATGCCTCAGGATCTGCAGATCACCTCTGCTGCCCTAGCAGGGTCCAAGTTTACTATTGGAAAGGACAACAGAAGGAGCTTAGGAACCACGGGTATCGTGAGGTGTGGGAGCAGGAGTGACAACACCCACCAGATCCTCTTCCTGCATGTGTATATATTTTATAGTCCTATCCATTCCCAGGGCGACAGCAGCAGCTGGACGAGGAGCGCCTGAATGACTATGTGAATGCGGACCATGACCTATACTTCAACCACCGTAGGTCAGTGGAGCCCCCACCTGAGAAGCCCTGGGAGCGGCGCCAGGCAGAGATGAAGCGCTTGTATGGAAACAGTGCTCCCAAGATTCTGGCCATGGAGGCTGCTTTACAGCTGAGCTTTGACAAGCACTGTGACAGAAAGCAGCCGAAGTACTGGCCTGTCATTCCCCTGAAGTTCTGAGTCCTGGGCTCCAGGACCCTAGGCCATGCCTCACAGTTCCTAGCCTCTCCCTCTTCATCTCTCCTGGACACTTTTCAGAGTGTATACCGACATGGTGGATACAGTCTGTCAGCCACTTATAATTCTGTCAGCAGGTGGTATACTGTTGCCAACACAAAGAATGTTCACTGACAAAGTGATAATTGTATGAATTGGACTGGCTCTCGGTTTTCTCTGTAGTAGTTCAGCTCATTGAAATTATTGCCTAGTGATACTGCCTATTTTGCATTTTTAATTTCCTTTAAACCATCCAGAATATCATAAAAGCCTTAAGCCACATGTCATCTATTCCTACATTTTTTTAGACCAGCTTTCTACACTTGATCTTAGCCAAAAGGCTGAGAAGCGATTAGACCAGCTTTCATAAAGCCCATGCTAACTACAAACTCTTACTTCTTCCACCTCCCAAATGCTAGCTTACAGGTTTGCACCTCCCACACTGGGCTTCTGTCCATGTATTTTCTGGGACTGTAGCTCTTTGGATCCCTCTGAAAACAATACAAGTGAACAGTAAGACAAGTGGCACTTGTTACTCAGTTAGGTGTCAGCCCAAGTGCTCTATAAAAGACCTGAGAGTAAATACTCTGGGCTTGGCAGGCCATGTTGTCTGTGTCATAACTGCATAACCCTGTCATCATAGCATAAAAACATCCATAGTAACTGAATAAACAAACGAATGTGACTGTGTTTCAATAAAACTTTATTTGCTAAAAAAAAAAAAAAAAAAAAAAAAAAAAAACAGGCTATGGACTGGATTTGATCTACACCTGCTGCTGTAAAACAGTGAAAATCACCCATGGTTACCTCGTTTTCTGTCCCGAACTTGGTTGTCAAACAGAATTGCTAGTAAACAGTAATTCCCAAACTCGGTCACTTTTACAGTCTCTTTTGTTGTCAAAATGCACAGTTGGGCTCTCACTGCATATAGTAAATGTCGATTTAATAAGCAGATGCATTCGTGAAAAGGAAAATCTAAACATTGATGGAGCAGTCCATTAATAGAAGCCAGCTCCTTTTTAAATAAGTTATTATAGTCCATTGCCAGGGTGAGCCCGTGTTGACCTGAGAAGATTAACACATCCATCAAAGGTTGGTGAAAAGATTTTGTATTGACATGTTTCTCCCTAGAAACACATTTAGCTTCCATCCAGCCCCTGCCCTGAGACAACCACGTCCCTTTCAGCAGCCCCAGGTGTTTATTTGTTCCAAGCTCTCATTTTATTCCCTGCATTGCAGTTTGTGTTTAGGTGCTGAAGACAAAAATCAGAATTCATTTGCCCCCAAGACAACGTATAACTGAAATTTTCACCTTCGGTGAAAATTCATCTTCCTCCTTTTTCTTAGATACTCTAATGCCTAAATGATAAAAACAAATGTGACTCAAACACAGACAAGTCAGAGCCTGCCTAGGCAGCAGGTACTTAGCTGAGAGTGCTGTTTTCTATACCCACCTCAGAGATGCTTTCTTGTCATCCCACCACTGCTGGCTTTGTTACCTTACACAGTTAACATTCATCTCTCACTGCTCATCAAAATAAGTGGTAATGGTTTTCCTTCACTACTGTTGTGAAGGAACACTGTTGTGAGCAGTGCCTTTAAAACATACATTGCTGACCACACGATAAGTGATATGTATATTTACACATTTGATCTTTCTAAATGTCAAGATATCGAGAGTCCAGGATATAAAACTTGCAAATAAGAAGTCTTTCCTTGTTCACTCTAGCTTATGGATAGCTCATGCCTACCCGTAATTCATACCTAGGATAATTGGTGTCAGGGTGCAACCATTGCTTTCCCATTTCTCAGCAAGTAATTATTGAATATATTGACTGTCCCTTCTAATTAGCTATACCATAGTCCCTTCCTTGGGGAACTTGCATTCTACATGTGTGTGTGCGTGTGTGCGCACTACTAGAGGCATCTATAGAAGGAGAAGAGCTCAGGGCAGGGCAGTGGGAATACTTGTGCCACAGTAAACTGTGCCCATATTCAGAAAAGTTAGAACAGAGAAGATTTAAGATAAAAAGAGGAGGATGAAGTCAGATATTTTGAATCACAGTGACTAATAACCAAAATGATGTCAAAGTTGAAGAAACAGTTGCTGTGTAGAGGTTGACAGTAGGGACTCCATTTTGATGCTGACAGCTTTAGTTGCATGCCTTTTTCTGCTAGCAAAAAGTTTCCAAACAGAGAGAGCCTACCAAGAATTGCTTCAGTATATCAAGAAATGATCTTATCCTGCAGGAAATTCCAAGGGATTTAAGAACTTCATACCATAAAAATCAAAGGCCAAGCATTAGTATTCTCCCAAAGCCAATCTCTATCAGAGTTTTGAATCATTTGGGAACCAGATGCAGAAGCCAGTACATACTGTTCATCATACCACAGGGCTGATGCAACTTCATTGTGAGACTGCTTACCTAGCATGCATGATCCCCAACACCCTAAACAAGATGTGGTGGTGTTCACCTATAACCCCAGCACTTGGGAGGTGAAGACAGGAGGTTCAAAGAGTTTGAGGGCATCCTCAAGTGTGAAAACAATTCCAGGCTGTAGGAAGTCAGGTTAGGAACTCAAACAGGCAGGGAACTGGGGGTAGGAGCTGATGGAAAGCCATGGAAGAATGCTGCTTACTAGCTTGCTCCCCATGGCTTGCTCAACCTGCTTTCTTTGTTTTTGGTAGGTTGGTTAGTTGGTATGGTTTGGGTTTTGTTTTGTTTTGTTCTCAAGATAGCCTGGCTGTCCTAGAACTCACTTTGTAGAACAGATTGGCCTCAAACTCAGATCTACCTGTGTCTGCCTCAAGAGTGTTGGTAATAAAGGCATATGCCACAATGCCCAGCATCAGTCTGCATTCGTAAAGAACCCAGGGTCACCCACCCATGAGGTCAGCCCTCCCAAATCACTAAGAAAATGTCCAACAGGCTTACATATAGCCCAATCTTATGGAGGTATTTTCTCAATTGAGGCTCCCTCTTCTCTGGTGACTAAAGCTTCTTTTAACATAAAACTAGTCAATACTGCCTGAGAGAGGGAGAGGGAGCGGGAGAGAGAGAGAGAGAGAGAGAGAGAGAGAGAGAGAGAGAGAAGGAGAAGAAGAAGAAGAAGAAAAAGAAGAAGAAGAAGGTGTGTAGGTGTGTATAATTCTATGGAGTTTGTACCTGGGTCTAATCAGACTTCAAACTTGCTATGGATCAGAGGATGACCTTGAACTCCTGATCCTCTACCTCCATATCCCTTGCATCCAGATCAGTTTTCAACCTTGAGATTAGACAACTGTTTATGACCTGGAACAAAGAGCCAAAAGTCTCTGCATAAAGATGGACTTTAGGAATTTAATTCAGAATGTCCAGGATACTAGAAGCCTCTTAGTGTTGCTCTGGAATAATCTTCTTAAACTCTTGGCCAGAAGAGTAGGAGAGCTGGAAGTAGTGGTGCATGCCGTGAATCCCAGCACTTAGGAGGCAAAGACTGGGGGAGGGGGGGTTCTAAATTCAAGGCTAATCTGGTCTACATTAGTGAGTCCCAGGATAACTAGGACTATGTAGAGAGACCCTATCTTAAAAAGCATAAATAAATAAATAAATAAATAAATAAATAAATAAATAAATAAATAAATGGGAGAGCAGGAGATAATAAGGGAAGAGAGTGGGATCTAGATAGAGCTGGAGAGAGCTAGCCCTAGGCACTGAAGGGAAAAGCCTGGGTATAGAGGATGTGTAAATAGATCTCAGCAATGGTGTGGGAGTAGTTCCTAGTCTTAGGCACTTGTCCAACATGGCAATCAGGACTGAGCAGATAAAGTGAAGTGAAAGATCGCATGAAGGGAGAGATGATCCTGTATTCTCCATGTGTGCTCTGTCATCACAAGGATCTTTGTAAGTAAGAAGGTTAGTGGGTTGGAGTAAAAAAAGAAAACATAAGCAGAAGTCTGAGGCATGACTGAAAAGAGTGAAGAACAGCTACCTGCAGCCGCCAGAAATTGTATGTCAAGAAAATGGATTCTCTCCAAGAACTTCTAGAAGAAATTAAGCTTTTTGTATGCCTTGACTTTAGCTCCGTGAGACTCAGGAAGTGTAAGAGGATATAGTTGTGTGCCTCACGCCATTGTGTTTGTGGTAATCTATCAGAGGCAACAGGAAACTGAGATGGGAAGTATGTGATTGATTGGTAATGCTGTGTGCTGAGCACTTCATGTACACTACATGATTCGGTCCCAGCACACCTCTGAAGGTCAATTCCTCATTGCCCAGATTTTAAAAAAAAAAATGGACTGGAAGTTGTCCAAAGCCCTCAAACAGGAACTGAAGATTGATCTGGGTTTTGAGGCTTTCTGAGTTCTTACCTCTGTGATGTGCTTTTCATCTGCAGTTGGAGGGAAAAATTTAAGTGAGCCCCACCTCTTGAGCTGGGAGACTTGAGTCTCTGTCTCCATTGCCTGGAATTGCAGATGGGCATTTGCTGAAAAACTGAGAGAGAAATCTGAGCCATCAACTATGAGTCTATTTGTAGGGGTATATTTCATAGGAGTAGAATAAACTATTTAGGGTGGTGTCTTAATTAGGGTTTCCATTGCTATGAAGAGACACCATGACCAAGGCATCTCTTATAAAGGACAACATTTAATTGGGGCTGGCTTAACAGTTTCAGAGGTTCAGTTCATTATCATCATGTTGGAAAGCATGGAATCATGCAGGCAGACTTGGTGCTAGAGAAGAAACTTGAGAGTTTTACATCTTGATCTGAAAGCAGCCAAAAGAAGAGAGACTAGCTTCCACAGGCAGGAAGGAGGAGGGCCTCTCTTCCGGACTGACTAGAGCTTGATCATAGAAGGAGACCACAAAACCCACCCTCAGAGTGACATACTTCCTCTAACAAGCCTACACCTCCTCCAGTAAGGCCACACCTCCTAATAGTGCCTGCCACTTCCCATGGGCCAAGCATATTCAAACCACCACAGATGGCTACAGAGGCTAAAAGGAAAAAGAGAAACAGCCAGTGGTGGAACCTAAGAAGACCCACTTATTGGAAGGGTAAGTGCCTAGAATAGAAACCTCAAAAACATTATATCAATAAAAGAAGCCAGGTAGAACAACAACAACAACACACACACACACACACACACAATGATATGAAATGTTCAGAGTAGACAAATCCACTAAGAGTTAATATTTGCCAGGAACTAAGAATTTACATGGATACTCTTGCTAACAGTCCTTGGGGACTGATGGAACCATGTGACGGAATACATTGAATGTACATGAGATCTAGATAAACTTGGGTTTAAAGTAGACTTATATGAACTAATCCATTCATGAAGACAGAGTCCTAAACATCTCTTTAAGGTTCCAGTATCGCTTAATACCTTGTATTAATAATTAATTTCTGACTGACTTTTAGAGGAGACAAGTAGTATTTGAACTGGAGCAGGTTTTCCGTGTTCTACTATGGACTAGGTGAGCAACTGTCAAGTCTTTACAAAGGCCTAAACTGAACAAACCCAATTTCCACAAAGATCTGTTTGAAGGCAATAACAAGAATAAATGGGACCTCGGCTGTGAAAATGGCAGTAGAACAGGGGACAGAAGATAGATGTGAGAGATGGACCAGAAATGACAACTCCATCTTTCTAGGTGTTTCAGCCAACCAATCCATCAGAAATCTTGCTGGCTCTGTCTGTTTCTCACATCACACCCCTCCCTCCCTATCCGCCTTACTGTTGTGTTGCTGTAGAGAGACACCATGACCAAGGAATTGTATAAAAGGAAGCATTTAACTGGAGACTTGCTTACAGTTTCACAGTGCTAGTCCTTCATTATCATGGTGGGGAGTGAGGTGGCAGTCAGGCAGGTATAGTTCTGGAGATGTAGCTGAGAGCTCACATCCACAAGCTGCAGGCAGAGGGAGGTGGGGGAGAGGGCCTGGTGTGAGCATTTCAAAGCTCAAAGCCTACACCCAGTGGCATACCTCCTCTAATAAGACTCCACCTCCTAATTCTTCACAAATAGTTCCACTAACTGGGGACCAAGCATTCCAACATATGAGCCAATGGGGCCATTGTCATACAAATCTCCATACTGTCTAAACACCACCATCTGTTTCAAATCAGGAATCATTCAATAGCTCCCTACCCACACTTGCTTTCTTATAATCTCTTCTCCACATAACTCTTGGATTTGGTTTGAATATAAAATGTCCCCCATAGGCTTATGTGTTTGAACCTCTTGTCCCTAGATGGTAAGGCTCTTTTGGTGTGTTGTGGTACCTGTGGGAACTGGAACCAACCTATTGGAGGTAGCTCAATTACAGTAGACTTGAAGGCTATACATATGTTTTGGCTCCAGCCCAATCTCTCAGATTCCTGGACTGACTACCATGTGAGGAGTTCTGGTATACCTTCCTGCCACCATGTTGTTACTTTGCCATGCATTTACCACTATGACAGACTGATCCTTTAAAGCCATGAGCCAAGATAACCCTTTCCTTCCTTAACTTGTTTATGACAGGTATTTTGGTCCCAGTTATGAGAAAAGTTAACAGACCCTCTAGGTATCCACATAAATCACTCCCCACACACACACACACCTCTGCAATACCCAAATGTCACTTAGAGAGGCTCGATAAGTGAGTACTAAAGAGAAATTAGTTCTAGTGTTCCATAACATAATAGATTAACTACAGTCTATAAAGGTTTATGGTGTGGTTCAAAATAACTAGAAAAGTATAAAGGCTTCCAACCCATAAATAATAAACATTTGAGTACATAGAAATACTGATTATCTCAAATGAGTCAGTACATATTTGAACATGTACTGAACTATCATAATGTACCCCATATATACTTATAAACATGATGTGTCAAAAATAAAACATTTTAGAAACCAAATTAAGATAGCTCACCAGGTAGAGGCATTAGCTTCATACAAACAAGGACGGAAACTACATCCATGCCTGAAACCCATGTAAAAAGCTGGATGTGTGGTGTGTGTAATCCCACTTCTATAGCAAGATGGGGAGCAGAAACAGGAAAATCACCCAGAAATCAGTGAGCCAAGTAGCCTGGAATATGCAGCATGGCAGAAGCAACCAGAGACCTTACCTCAACAAGGTTGGATGCCAAAACCAATTCCTTTCCTGAATGTTTTACTCTAACTACCACATATGTGCCTTGGCATATACACAGCATGTACATTCATGCACACACACACACACATACACACAAATACAAACTAAATAATTTTTTTGTTTCATTTGGGTTTTTCTTTTTGAGGCAGGGTTTCTTTGCACAGCCCTGAATCATTTTAAATAATTAAAAAAGTAAATTTAAAATCACAACTCTCTACCAACTTCTTAAGCTCTGTGGAGAAATGAAAAGAGCAGAGTCCAAGTAGCCCACACTGGTCTTGAACTCACTATGTAGCCAAGAATGAGTTTCAACTTCTGATCCTCCTACTTCTGCCTCCCAAGTTCTGGGATTACAGATGCTGAGGTCTGAACTAAACTCCAGAGCTTCATGTGTGCTAGTCAAGCCCTCTACCAACTGAACTACATTCTGTGCCTGACTACTTGACTCTTAAACTACATGCATAACTTTCATTTGAGATTAACTGCTAGAGAATAAAAGACCACAGATCTACCTCAGCTTTTACCTACCCCATCCCTGAGGTAAAGACCATTTCCAATAGAAGCTAGAAAAGAAAAAATAGAAAGCCAATCACTCCTGCTGAACTCACACTATCAAGACTGCAGGCACCAAGTACCCTGCAACCAACTAGGAGGCTCAGTAGTCAGCAAGTGTTACACGTCACCGTTATCCAGTAAACCATAGGGAAAGAAGAAACAGCTGCTGCTTCTTTAGTGCTATGTGCAGACATTTCTAGTCCGCTTCCCAGCTGCCATACTGTGCCTGGGAGTAGATGAGTCACATGATTTGTCTTGGCCAGTGAGATACAAATAGAAGTCATTATAAGCCTGTGCACAATCTTCCTTTCTGTTCCCTTCCTTGGGTTGCAGAAACACCAGAACAGGATGATGTGAAGTCCAGGTTGATGTCCTCCATCAGGCTGTGATTGAGGATGCACAAACAAAACCTCCGGGGTTTTCAAGTAATTCCCACAAATTAACATAGATGCTCATGACTGCTGCTTGGATCGTGAAAATAGTGGTGGTGATGTTGAGGAGGCTACAGGTTTACTAAAAAGTTTACACTTTTAGTAAAAGTCACACTTTTAGTAGAAAGGCCAGCTGTTCTACACACAGGACATAACTCAAACTTAAAGGGTGACAACTCATGCAGAAGGGCTTCAAGTAACACATACTCTCTTTATTTGTGGCTTAAGTGTTGAAAAGGAGGAAAGATAGAAGTGTATGTAATTTAACTCTCCTCTTACCTATAGTGTCCACTACTCCCTGTTACCTAGAACATACATATGTGACTCAACGACTTGTCTGGCTTACATAGACCTGAATGTGATTATTCTTGCACACTCATTGGGAAGGAATGTAATATGCAAATGCATAGTCATGAGCCTTCTGTTTGCAAAACATAAATGAACAAGAGTGTGTCTTTCTGCAATGTCAGAAATATTGAATAACAAATTTACAAGGTATGCTAATTGTGTTGACAGCAATCGCCAAGTTGTCCTGCTTTCCTTAATACTGGCCATTTTGTTCCAACTTTTCACACACACACCCCATCACCATCACCACCCCCACCCCCACCCCCACCCCAGATGTCTATGGGGTCATTGGCATCAATGTTAGGTGTCCTCCTCTGTATGGTGTCAAAATGAAAGTATTGCAACCTTTCCTCAGTCTAGTGTATCAAGTAAGTTCTTGGGCTTTGTTTTCCTGATGTGATTTGTAATATTCCCATGTCTCCCTATAGTTCTGGTGTACTTTGATAAAGTCATAGGATGGCACCTTTTCTACTTTTAGGTATAAGTTATTTAACAACCTGTGCCATTTGGATGCTGTGGGACAAATGGTTTCAGGTGTCCTCCAAGGTGCAGTCTTTTTCCATCCTCAGATAGAGTCAAAAGCTACTTATAAAATGTAGTCTCTCAAGGCTAGACACAGTCTGAAAACCCAGTTTTACACAATATGGAAGTAACTTAGAACAGGGCACAGCCTGGTCTCAACAGCCATTATCATCCTTACCAGGAGAAAGTTAAGAGGAATGTGTGTAATGTATTCTTCCTTAGCTGTGCATGGTGGGAAATGCTTATAATCTCAGCAATTGGGAGGTGAAGGGCTCAGACCAGCATGGGATATGTGAATGGAGGTAGAGAGAAAAAGAAGACACTAGGCCTAGAAGACATTCAAGAGGTATCAAAAATAACATAGCTGACTGGTGTTGTGGCCTGAATACACAACTAGGATCCCCATGCTGGGAACTACCTTGCCTGGGAGTCTGCTTCCTTCTGCTGCAGCAGTCATCCTGGGAGGTTAATGCATTGATTGCCTACTCCATTATCTAATCAGCCCACACACTGCCTGAGTTTATCACAAAGCAAACTCCTGTTTGTATTTTAAACAGGAAAATCACCATCCTGAAATGACTTAAAGCAAACTGTAGTCTCAACAACAGCTTGCCTTTGAAATCTATAAGCCAAACATGAGGCTCCTTGTGTTCTTTCAGCCAAGCCCCTGCAGGTCTTTTTCTCTTCCAGTCTGAACTTGTTTGTACTAAAGATATCCAAGAAGATAAAAATAAAGAAATGACGCCAAAGGAATATTTCTGAGACATACTATTAAATATAAAATGTGATGTAGTAGTGCATGTATGGAATAAAGCCATTTATAAAAATGAAATTTAAAAAAAATACATGATAACTTCTCTGTAGGTATATATAAAACATAGTTGAACCCGGAGATCTGGAGCAGCAGAGAGCAAGCCCCATCTGTACCAGTATTGTAGGCCCTGACAGTACTGACTGCTCTGTTTTGTGACTGAGAACCTTTAAGGCCACAGTGTCCACCCTTGTTATGGACAGGGAGGAGGGCCCAAAATGTCACGGGAACCAAATAAGGGGAAAGTGCTGGAGAAATATGCCAACTCCATGACATTAGGGGTGAGTTGATTCCAAGGTGTGCATTTTGCTGCTTCCCAGAGCTCCTGAGGCTGACAGGGTCCCATTGTCCCATCTACGCATATGCAGGCCTGCTTCCCAGTGCTCCCCTTTCCAACTGCCTGTTTTCCCACTCCAATAGCTTCTGAATCACTTACAGGTTATATAACTCAGGGCGGGTTTCCAAAGGAGCCGAGCTCTCCAGAAGTACTTTCTTCAATGGTGGGAACATCTTCACTGCCCAATGAAGTAGCTGGTAGCCACATGTGTCATTGAATATGGTATGAGTCATACTTGAAATGTTTCAGGTGTTCAGCAGTTTAGTGGATAGCACACTAATCATCAGCCACAGTTATGTTGCACAGTACTGATTGGCAGCCAGCACTAGTGACCAAACATTGCATCAAGAAGCAAGCAGCTGGGACCAGCAGGATGGCTCAGCCATTAAGAGTATGTGCTGCAATTTCTGAGGACCTGAATTTGGTTCCCAGCATCCACAATGAGCAGCTGGTAACCATCTATAACTCCAGTCCCAGGGTATCTGATACCTCTGCCCTTGTAGGGCAGCTGCACTCACATGCACATGCCCACAAACAGACACACATATACAGAGACTTTTAAAATGGTAAAACTAAAATCATTAAAGTAGCAGCAAGAACCAGCAGGAGAGCTCAGATAATTTCTTTTTTTTTTTAATTTAATTTTATTTTTTTTAATTTACATTCCAAATCATTTCCTCTTTCCCGTTTCCTCCCTCCCCGAAAGTCCCATAAGCCCCCTTCCCTCCCTCTTTTCTCCATTCAACCCCCGCTCACTTCTCTGTCCTGGCGTTCCCCTACATCCAGTCTTTCCAGGACCAGGGGTCTCTCCTTCCATCTTCTTAGAAATCTATTGATATGTGAATTGTGTCTAGGGTATTCCGAGATTCTGGGTTAATATCCCCTTATCAGTGACTGCATACCATGTGTGTTCTTTTGTGATTGGGTTACAATCACAAGGATGATATTTTCAACTTCTGACCATTTGCCTAGGAATTTCGTGAATTCATTGTTTTTAATTGCAGAGTAGTATTCCATTGTGTAGATATACTACATCTTCTGAATCCATTCCTCCGTTGAGGGACATCTGGGTTCTTTCCAGCTTAGATAATTTCTTAATTTGCTGCCAAGCCTAATGACTTGAGTTTAATTTTTGGTACTCGAAACTGTGGAAGGAGAGAGATGACTCCTACAAGTTGCTTTCTGATCTCCACCAGTGTACACACACAAACTAAATTTTTATAAACATAATACAAATTAAGAAGCTATCTTTCTTTCTTTGTGACAGGATCTCTCCACGTAGCTCTGGCTATCCTGAAACTCATTATGTAGAACAGGTGGGCCTCGAACTCACAGAGATCTGCCTCCTAAGTGCTGGGATGTTCAGACTTGGTCTATTGCTATGTATTTTAATACTAATTGTTTTTGTCTTCCAGGGTCTAATTGCCTCAAGACAAAGAGATTCTCACGTATACCAGTTTTTGTTTTTTAAGCCTGCCCCCCCACCAAGTTATCTGGGATTGGTTAATAAAGATGCCTACAGCCTGTAGGCAGAAGAGAGGTAGGTGGGTCTTTGGTTCTTAGGGCTTGAGGGGGGATGGTCTGAGGTAGACACTGTGTGTGTGTGTGTGTGTGTGTGAGAGAGAGAGAGAGAGAGAGAGAGAGAGAGAGAGAGAGAGAGAGAGAGAAGAAGAAGAAGAAGAAGAAGAAGAAGAAGAAGAAGAAGAAGAAGAAGAAAAAGGAGGAGGAGGAGGAGGAGGAAGAAAGAAGGCTCCATGGGATAGGTGGATCATGAGCACATAGCCATGAGGACGGCGGCCTAGGCAGAACATGGCAAGTGATATCTCTGGGGTTATTGACAGGAAAGAAGACAAAATAACTTAGAGGAATGATACCTACTCAGCTCTAATGCTTTAAGGCTTATTATAAATGTAAAGGTTTTATGTCTCTTATTTTGGAACTAAATGATCAATTGGGGGTAGAAACCCCCAATTAATATTTACCATAACACTAGAATTAAAGGTATGTGTCACCACACTGAGCTTAAGAAGCTGTCTTTAAGGCACTAAAGATGTGATTGGCCTCTCTGAGCCCCTCTGGGGTCTAAGTGTAGAGTTCATTTAAAAACCTGGTTAGAATTCAAGTATCTCCCCTATTGCTCCTGGGTACCAGCTAAAGACACTTCTGCTGCTGGCTCTCATAACAGAAAACAAATGAAATCAAGGTACCCCTCCCTCATAGGGGACACAACCCCATTCCAATGAACACTATTTTTTAATATTGACACCCAACAGGCCAGCTACATAAATCTTCCAGGAGGACCAGGCTTCCAAACTTTATTTTTTATGTGTGTGTGTGTGTGTGTGTGAGTGTACTTGTGTATATTGTGTGGAGGTCAGAGGACAATTTTCTGAAGTCTATTTTCTTACTCCACCCTGTGAATGCCAGGAATCAAACTCAGATGGTTAAACTTGGCAGCAAGCACTTGACAACTGAGCCATCCTGCTGAGGCTTCTAAACTTTAAAAGGTGGGAGCCAATTCTCTATTACTCTGTTCTGTATATATTTGAACCCTTCCCTTTATTATGAGCTCAGAGAGAATGGCATGGCTTAAACTTTGGACTTGGCAGAAAGGCCAAAGCATGAAAAAAACACCAAGAGCAACATCTTCTTCAAAATGAATAGTGTGAGTTAAGAATATGGTTTTAGCTTATAAGTGTTGGTAGGGTTTGAGTATCACTGAAGGAAGACTCCAGAGTCAAATAGTATGCAAGAACAAAGAGTGTTTGTTCTACAGAAACAACCAGCATGCTACGGTCACCACTACTTCAGAATGGTGATGCCAACAAAGACATTCGTGCCCCTTTTATAACTGAACTGTTTAATTGCTTCTGAGATAAGACTTCTAAAATCTCAAGCACGTTCCAAGGGGTTATAAAAACCATTAACCAAAAGTCATAAAGAAGGAGCTAAGGATGTATACCACAGGTACAAGGACAGGAGATAAAATATTGACTGGATTTATCTATACAAAACTTCAAGGACAACTTAGTTATGGTTTTTAACACTCCATGAACCTGTAAGCCAGTAAAAAATGATGAATGTTTAGCCACATAATTACTCCTAGTGGATATGCATGTAGTCATTCTCTGTTGTAACCCTCTTATTCAATTTATGGCCTGAATTTATGTGCAAACTCATAGTGAACTTCTAACCATGTGATCACACACTCTGAAGGTCATACAAGTGCTTGAGAACAAAGAGCAGAGACAGGCCTTCCTCCCCTTTTCTTCCAAAACTTTGAATTAGAGCTCAGCCAAGATAGAACAAAGGCTACTTTACATAGCCTAGTGATGTTTTACTATTGGTGCTAAACCAGAGACTGCAGCTTCTCACCTCAGAGCAACTTAGACAGGCAGAACAGCTGTGGAAACAAGGTACCTTACACTTAGGATAGGTAGCAAATGGTTTATGGGCTAGTTTCTAAGTGGAGACAAAATGGGATAAAAAAAAGGACCCTTCAGTGTGAATTTCCAAATAGTTCAGTTATTATACTAAGTGAATAAATAGCCAAATCCCATCCTTTTGTTTCTATGTGACAAGTTATTGGCATGGTTTTGTGATTGTGGCATTTATTGACAAATATGAGTCTCTTGCCTGTTTAACTGATGTGATTCTGTTCATGGAGATGAAGAAATCATAGCCACATATATGGTATCTGAACATTCTTTGATTCCACCTAGCATCCAAAATCTCCAGAATAGCAAGTCCATAGACACAAAGTGTCTATACTCAAGTCTGTAGGCTACAGTCTCAAGTCTATAGCTTATGGTAGCTTCTAACTTGGTAGTCCTCCTGCCTCTTCCTCTCATGGTAGAATGGCAGTTTGTAGCCATCATGCTGAGTTCAGAAATTTCCTTATGAAATGATGGAAATATTCTAGAATCAACTGTGGTGATGAGAGTCACATATCTTATTATGAGATTCTGGATTGGATCCCCTAACAACTCCCTGAAAAAAAACCTGTACTGATAGCTATACAATCCTATGACTGTGCCAAAATCATCAAATGTTAGAACTTAGCTAGGCGAGTTCTGTGGTATGCAAATTATATGTAAATAATGCTACCATTAAAATTACTGAAAAGTAGCCGGGCAGTGTTGGCGCATGCCTTTAATCCCAGCACTTGGGAGGCAGAGGCAGGCGGATTTCTGAGTTCGAGGACAGCCAGGGCTATACAGAGAAACCCTGTCTTGAAAAAAAAAAACAACAAAAAAAAGATTACTAAAAAGTAACCAGATGTTGGTGATACATGCCTGTAATTCCAGCATTGAGAGATGGAGGCAGGAGGACTAGGAGTTGAAGATTACCCTCTGATATATCACAGGTTTAAAGCTGCAAGAAACCATGTGTCAGAAAAAAAACCAACAACAACAAGAAACAGGGAAGATGACTCAGTTATGCAAGCATGAAGACCTGAATTGGATCCCCTAGAATCCATGTAGAAAAGCTAGGCAAAGCAGCATGTGGTGGTTCAAATAAGAAAGACCCGCATAGGCTCATATGTTTGAATGCTTGGTCAGTTAGAGAATGGCATTACTTGACAGAGATTAGAAGGTGTGACCTTGATGGAGGAAATGTGTCTCTGGAAGTGGGCTTTGTGGTTTCAAATGCTCAAGCCAGGCCCAGTGTCTTTCTCTCTTCCTGTTGCATGCAGATTCATATGTAGAACTCTCAGCTGATCACCGACACTGTGTCTGCCTGTATGTTGCAATACTCTCTGGCATGATGATAATGGACTAACCCTCTAAAACTATAAGCCAGCCCCAATTAAATGCTTTCTTTTATAAGAGTTGTCATAGTCATGGTGTCCCTTTACAGCAATAGAACACTAAGACCCAGTACAAATATCTAATCTCAGCATTGCATAGGTGAAGACAAGAAGTACACTGAGACGTGCTGGTCAGTGAGTCTAGCTTTGAACACCAGGTTCAATGTGAGATCCTGTCTCAAAAAATAAGGTGGAGAGGGAATGAAGAAGACATGTTGGGGGCTGACAGGCCAACTGCCGGCTACATAGACAAGCCGCCCCTCCCCTCGAGTGAAACTCCTGACCTTCCTGACAGAACATCAAGACCAAGATAAAAATCTGTGACCTTCCCGGGGAAAACTGCAGAATGTCCCAGGCACCCGGCCCAGGGCTTGGCCCATAGCTCACTTCCCCCTAGCTCCCCCTCCCAACTTCCTCATTCAGGGCTTGGCCCATAGCTCACTTCCCCCTAGCTCCCCCTCCCAGCTTCCTCATTCCTACTGCTTAAAACTTGCTGCCTGTGTGGCAATAAACGAGACCTTGACAACAGAACCTTGCTTGGTCTCCTTCTTTTCTCCCCCCCTTGACCCTCAGGTAGCGCCTCTTCGGGACCCTGAATAACTAGACCTGCTGGACGGGTCAAAGACACCCAAGATCAACTCTGGCCTACACACAGACACACACACAAATTAAAAGGTAAGAACTGCAACAAAAGTGAATTTATACCAAGAATGAATTTTTGTAATACTTATCTAGATATGTAGAATATTTGAATATTTAAAAATTTCCTCAACATTTGTACTGAATACAGATAATAACCTCTTAGTCCTGTGTTACCTTTCCTATGGATAACTTGAGCTCTCAACTTGCTTTTACCCAGAATAAAGTAATAAAGCAACTGCATTCATTCAGGGCTTTCTTATTTTTTTAAAGGTGTGTGTGTGTGTGTGTGTGTGTGTGTGTGTGTGTAAAATGTGTGACTGGTGCCTACAGAGGCCAGAAGAAGACCTTGGAAACTTGAGTTACAGATGGTTATTAAGTTACCATGTGGGTGCTGGGAATTGATCCTGAGTTCTCTGGAAGAGCAACCAGTGCTCTCAACTACTGAACCATCTCTCTGGCCACACCCAAGTTTTTATATACTCACTTTTGTGTCTGATTGGCACTGATCCTACAAATTGGCACCTGAGACCAACATGTAGAAGGCACAGTGAACACTGCCTCATCTTGATTGTCCCGAGTGTCTAAAGTTCTTATTCCACTGGAGTAGATGTCACACTTGATCTTAGCCAGAAGGCTGAGAATCAATCAGAGAGAAAACTGTTGGGGTGTTGTTGTTGTTGTTGTAGTTGTTGTTGTTGTTGTTGTTGTTGTTTTCAAAGTTGGGTACAGGGAAAGACAGCATTTTCCATTTCCCTTTGCTGCTAGTTGTGGTCATATGATTAAATGCTAGCCAATGAGATATGAGCAAAAAGTTCCATGGCTGCTGCCAGTCATCTTTGAAAGACAGCTGACATATGCACACTGAAACTTTGTTCTTCATCTCTTTCTTCTGATGCCCTGAATCCTTTTATAGTAGTTTGACTCCTGAGCATGGTTTTCAACCACAGGTGGGACATCATGCCCTGAGAGAACAAAAGAGCATCTTCAGGACTAGAAAATGCATAATAGCCATACCGATTCTGAGTTATTCTGTCCTGACTTTTTTCATGAGAGGAAGTTTCATTTCCTTGAGCTGCTATGATTTGGAGTCTGGAATGTGTTACCTGCAGCTGTCCATAATCCATTTTGATCAGTTGCCAACCATGGTGAGGAAAATCCCCCTAGGAAGATGTTGAAAATCAGGGCTATTTAAAATGAAGGAAAGTGAGCTACTCTGGAAGAATCATGAATTCAAGGCTAGGCTGGCCTTTTTAAGGAGATCCTGTCTCAAAACAAAATTTGAACGATGGCTCAGTGGATAAAACACATCCTGCATAAAGACCTGAGTTCAAATCCACATAAAGCCAGACATGTTAGCACACATCTTTAGTCCTAATGTTCCTATGGAGGCAGGGCAAGAGAATTTCCATAAGCTCACGAGAGCCTGGTGTATACAGTGTAGAAAAGACTCTTTCTCCAACAAAGACAGAAGGCAAGGACTAACATCCAAAACTGCCCTCTGACTTTCACACATGTACATGTGCACCCATATTTATGTACATGAACCCAGAGAGAGAGAGATTAAAAGATGAAGGGAAGCTGAAACCATCGCAGACTGTGCCCATCATTGACTCCCAACTCACATCTTCTGCCCACCTGTGCCACATTTATAGTAACTTGCTCTTTCCAACTTTTCATTTCTCTACAAGTAGTCAATTTCCTTTCTATTTTTGCCTAGGACCATTTCCTACGATATTTCAAGGGTCTTTTTTTTTCTTTGAAGTACAGTAGAAATAGAACTAGTTGCCAAATAGAAACAACACAAGTAGCAGAGAATATCATTATGCATGAACCTCATTATGCACGAAGTGAAATGCAAAGGGCATAAGAAGCCAGTTTCTGAAAGGAAGCCATAAAAGGCATTGCTGCTCTCTCCTGTCACTCCCTTCTGCTTTCCCTGGGGTATGTGGCACTCCCTGCACAAGGTTCTTTTTCTGGTAGACATGCACGTATGTCATTTCTGTCTTAGAAGATAGTGTGTCTCTATAGGTCACAAAAGACCATTGTTGCCCAAGTTATGAAAAGAATATTAATCCATTCTGTACATTTGCCAGCACACAGATCTTTTATGTAATCTTTCCGGGGGGAGGGGAATCTGGTTTTTGTTCTAGTTGGAAAAGTAGAATTCTGGCACAGTATTTTGTATTTGTTCTTTTTTTATATAAGAAAACAAAATATACAGAGTAAATATAGCCATAAAATAGCATTCCAAATAAGAGGGATAAGGAAAATTAGAGGGGATAAGAGAGGACAATGGGGTAAATAAAGGAAACCAAAATACATTATATGTATAAAAATGTCATGATGAAACTCATTATTGTGTCTAATTAATATATGTCAAACCCACAGAAGCATTGAAAACATTGTCCCAGAAACTGGGCAGTAATGGAAGTTGTTGTTGTTGGTGGTGGTGGTGGTGGTGGTGGTGGTGGTAGTGTTAAATTATGTTAAAACCCTAAGAAAGAAATGAAGATATTCTAAAGACACTCCTGTTCTTCCACATTGCCCATATGGTGGTTCCCATCTCCTTCTTGGCATTATGGCTCTCCTCTGACATCTGATGGAGCTCATGGTCATCAAAAAGAGGAGTAAGATGTCCATCTGGCACCAATAAAACAGACGAAGCAAAATGAATCAAAACTGGTAAAACCCCATAGGTGTTGACAGTAGGATAACAGAGAGGACCCAAGGGCCAAATCATGATGCCCAACATTGGTTATGAGTAAAAACCAAGTACATGCCTCCTGGCAGCTTCCCGAAATTCCTGATCCATACATCAAGGAACTGGAAGTGCTACTGATGTGCACCAGATCTTACTGTGCTGCTAACATGGCTCAGGTTTCTTCCAAGAACCACAAAACCATCATGGAAAGAGCAGCACAGCTGGCCATCAAAATCACCAATCCTAATGCCAGGCTGCAAAACAAAGAAAATGAATCTATAGCTCACATGCATGTTTTATTTGTGCTTAAATAAAACTACAAAAACTGAAAGGAGGATTGAGGGATGGAGGAAGGGAGGGAGAGAGGGAGGGAGAGAAGGAGGGAGTAGAGGGAGGGAGGGAGGGGGAGAGAGAGAGAGAGAGAGAGAGAGAGAGAGAGAGAGAGAGAGAGATTTATATCTCTCAGTCTGAATACCACACTGTTGAAACAATGGGTCTCAAACAAATGGGAATTTCACCAGGAATTTCATGCTGAAAGAAGGAAAAGGGACCAGCCAAGATTTCACACAGTTCTAACAACTTGTCAGACCATCTTAAAGGATGAGACTGAAGCCCAAAGAAGAGTAGGCTGGGTCTATGGTGGGTAGGACCACACCTTTACTGGAACTTAGATGTGCTTATCCTTGGACTTCTATTTAAAGGTTAATCTCACTTGAACCCAAGATAGACTTGAGTGCTGTCATGGTTACTGTTCTATTGCTATGAGAAGATACCATGAACAAGGCAATGTATAAAAGAAAGCACTTGCTTGGGGCTTGCTTAGAGTTTCAGAGGGTGCTCCCATGATCATTATGGCAGAAAGCATGCTGGCAGGCAGGCAGGCAGACAGGTAGGTAGGCAGGCAGGCATAGCACTGGAGCAGTAACTGAGAGTTTACATCTGATCCACAAATCAGAGGCAGAGATCAGGAGACCAGACCTGGCATAAGCATTAAAACCTTTATTATAGCCCAACCCCCAGTGAGAAACCTTTCCCAAAGACCACTTCTCCTAATCCTTCCTAAACAGTCTACCAACTGGGAACCAAGCTTTCAAATACAAGAACCTGTAGGACCCATTCTCGTTCAAATGACCACAGAGGGTTGGCTGGTTCACATGATCTTTGTCCCTCTTCCCAACACTGCCACATTGAAAAATCTCCTTCTTCTGTTTCCCACTTTTTAAAAAAAAGGAAGTCAGTCAGTTCATAGAAATAATCATCTATGGAGATTAAGATGCTAATACATTTCAGCCCTGTTTTTCTACTCACATTTAAGATTAATTGAAAACTGAATGCAGGTATTCAAACAACAGAAATGGAAATATCAGCTTTGTCACTGATAAAAAGAGTGTGACTCAGATCTAGGACTGAGGATGTTGGTAGAGTGACTCAGTTGGTAGAGTGCTTGCATTCATTAAGCCCTATATTGCACTTCCTGTCACCACATAAAACAGCCAAGGAGATGCATATAAAGGCAAGAGGGTCAAAAGATCAAGGTCATTCTCAGCCTCACAGTAATTTTGAGGTCAATCTGGGCCTCAACATCTTGTGTCAAGAAAGCATACATGCATACACATGCACACACACACACACACACACACACACACACACACAAAATGCACATGTGCATGAGTTCGAATGGACATTCTATTTCTGTTTCTGGGGGCTGTGTCCACCCTGTAAGTTCTTCTCTCTTCGTATCAGAAGGCTGTGTTTATTCACACTAACAGTGTGATCAGCTGAAAGACTACAATGCCTTGCCTCCCTTGCAGCTACAATTGATCATGACATTAACATTTTGCTCAAAAGAGTCAAGCAAAGCTATTGGGTGAGACTTCTTGGGCCAGTTAAAGAAATTTAATCATTGACAAGTTTCCTTTTTCATACTTTCTTCCTTATACCTGCTTGCTATTTGGTATTCTGATATAATGACTGGTGATGCCACCCTGAATCATGAGGCATCTTGAAAATGGAAGCATTTTCCAGGAGGATAAAGAAGGAAGGTATAAGGGTTTGTGTTCCTGGTGATCTCAGAGCTGAGGCCACCGTAAGTGCCTAGATTCCCACCTCTAGATTATCTTTTGTGATGGGAGGAAACAACAACAACAATAATAGCAACAACAACAACAAAAACCTTCTGTTACTTTTAAACCATGTTATTTAGGATTTTCCTTATGGAGAGCCCCATGCCTTAGGATACCCGATAACCAAGAAGTAGATTCTTTATTATTATTATTATTATTATTATTATTATGTTTTTTTAATTTACATTCCAAATGATTTCCCCTTTCCCGTTTCCTCCCTCCCCGAAAGTCCCATAAGCCCCCTTCCCTCCCTCTGTTCCCCATTCAACCCCCTCTCGCTTCTCTGTCCTGGTATTCCCCTACATCCAGTCTTTCCAGGACCAGGGGTCTCTCCTTCCATCTTCTTGAAAATCTATTGATATGTGAATTGTGTCTTGGGTATTCCAAGATGCTGGGTTAATATCCCCTTATCAGTGACTGCATACCATGTGTGTTCTTTTGTGATTGGGTTACCTCACTAAGGATGATATTTTCCAGTTCTGACCATTTGCCTAGGAATTTCGTGAATTCATTGTTTTTAATTGCAGAGTAGTATTCCATTGTGTAAATATACCACATCTTCTGAATCCATTCCTCCGTTGAGGGACATCTGGGTTCTTTCCAGCTTCTGGCTATTATAAATAAGGCTGCTATGAACATAGTGGAGCATGTGTCCTTATTGCATGCAGGGGAAGCCTCTGGGTATATGCCCAGAAGTGGTATAGCAGAGTCCTCTGGGAGTGTCATGCCCAGTTTTCTTAATGGTAACTCACCCTTCTCAAACCATAGTGTCTTTGGGGCTAATCATCTCTTTGTTTTAATTTGAAAGTAGAGGTGTCACTTTCGTTAGGCTATGATGATAACCTTATGTGACCACCTGAACTCCAATCAGTTGTTTAGTTTTTAAGTTCTACATCTAGCTTTCAGTCTCTACAATGCTCTTTTTTATTTTTCAGAAAGATAAAGTAACTAGTGAATAAGATAACTTCATAATTGGAATGCAGTACCAACACCATTTTGGAGTGCTGTTTAACCTGGATTTGGACTGCCATAATAAAGATAAGACATGTGTCTCATAGAAACAAGTAAGAACGATAAAAGGGCTATTAAATGAGAGATACAGCTTTCCTTGCTCAAATGTGGGCCCAGGGCCTATCACCCAGTGGTAACATTATGAGTCTTTGCAAAAAGTCTGTATACATTCACAATAATATTTTTATACATGTACAATAATAGATACTGACATCCATTTAATCACAAGTGGAAATACATTGCAGGGCTGGTTTGTACTCAACTGTATCTTCTATCAGCCAGTACATAATTACAGAGAAGTTATAGGTCACTTTAAATAGCTCTAGGTTATTGAATTGTATGGGGACAGTACAGTTTTTTAAAACATCATTTCCTTGTTACTAGGCAGTTCAGTTTTTGTTTGTTTTGCCAGGCTGGAGATTAGAATGTAGGGTCTCATGCTTATTAGACCAGGAATTCTACCATTAATCAAGGGTAAGAAATTTTGTTTTTTTCTTTTTATTCTCTTCCTTTCGCTCTGTCTTGCTTTCTTCCTTCCTTCCTTTGTTTTTGTTCAAGAGCCCTTTATTTTGAGTTAGGGTACACATATGTCACAGCATGTATGTGGATGTCAGAAGATATCTTTGAGGAGTTGGTTCTCTCCTTTCAATGTATGAGTCCTGGGGACTGAACCCAGATCGTGCATGAGTCTTGACAAGTACCTTCACCCACTGAGCCATCTTTCTATCCTGAAGTAGAAACTTAAAGGTTCTTTGAAAAGTGGGTTAGATGGTGTTTTGCTGGGGCAAACACATGAAGAAATGTTTTCCTGAAGCAGACACAGGTGAAAGGCTAAGGCAGACTTATAAATGGATGTTTCACTGAGGCAGACACTGGAGAAAGGATGTTCTGCTAAAGCAAGCACGCGAAAGGACACATGTTGAAGGATTCTTCAATAAGGACCTGCATTTATTAGTCCACCTTACATTGCACAGTTGAACTCCATTTGTTGGGACTCCATAGAGAGAAACATTCCATAAATCTTCTGGTGGTGTGTGGTTTCTTGCTGCTTCCTCGGACTCAGGCTGGTTGGCAGAGTGATGTCAACTGAGACAGATACATGTGCTGAGGCAAGATACATACTGAGGCAAGACTCGTGGAGGACATATGATGTTTGGAAGGAGTATAAATAGAACTCGATGGACAGTGAAGGTGACTGAGCTTGGCTTGCTTACAGAGCTAGCTGTGCAACACTTTTTGGTCTCACGTCTTTGCTAATCTTCACTTCACTTGGCACAGCCAAGAACTTTTCCTGATGTTCCTGTTGGCCCTGGTCCCTCCTGCTGACTTGTGCTGAGGCTGAGACCTGACTGTCTCTGCTAGGTAGTACCACCACTGCTACTAACCCAACTCTACAGAACTGGACTCCAGATATATCCATAAAGTGTTTGCGAGGAGATCGAGCTACTGTTTCTGACTTCTGTAAACTGAACTGCTGATTTCCAGAAAACACAGATGAGAGTTGCTCCAAATTTCTAAACAGGTCTACTTCCTCCATATCCTTTCTTTTCTACTACCTCTGGTGGATGATGGGCTAGAAGGGAGGTTAAAGTCTTTAAGAATCATCATTAAAAGTAGGCTTTGCAAATGTTACACCACCCCACACCTGTGATTTTCTAATGCAAACAATATTGTCATGTACATTCTTAGACATAAATCTTAGTGTGTAGGTAAGGAGTGTACTTTTACACACTAAGCAAAAATGACCACTGTGATATAGATTTATCCATCCAGTTTTAATAAATACAAAAATAATCAAGCAGATATATAATCACACTGACAGACCGACAGAAACACACACAAATGTGCAATTTTGCTGCTAAAATAAATTCATTAGGAGGATAATGAGATGGTTCAGTGCCTAGGACCCCAAGTTTAATACCCGGATCCTAAGTAAAGGCAGAAGAACTACCCTCTCAACTCTACATATGCACTTTGGCACACACAAATTAAAATTATAGTAATAATGTGTGAGGAGTGTGTTCACTAACAGGGTAAAGGCCTATTGTGTATGAGAGTGTGCCTAGACTATTCAGAAGACACCAAGGATACCAGTGTGACTGGAAAAGAAAGGGAGTGGGAGAATCCCAGAGTTTTATCAGCTTTCCTGAGGACACACTGCCTTGATAAAGTGTTAAAGGACATTGAACAGAGACAGGAAACTCATTCTTCATTTCAAAACATCTCTGTGGCTGCTGGTAGAAAAGAAGGAGTAGAAAATCAGGAGGTGGAGGTGTTAGAGTTCTTACCTAGCATATGAAAGAAATCTTGGATTTTATCCCCAACACCATAAACTCCAGACATGGTGGCACACATTTGTAATTTCAGCACTCTAGAGGTACATGCAAGAGGATCAGAAGCTCAGGGTCATAATGAGCTACATGATGAGTTCCAGGC
Source organism: Tokudaia tokunoshimensis (assembly GCA_036184795.1). Lineage (NCBI taxonomy): Eukaryota > Metazoa > Chordata > Mammalia > Rodentia > Muridae > Tokudaia > Tokudaia tokunoshimensis. The sequence continues at coordinate 25,132,609 of BTHU01000023.1, read as the reverse complement.
CAGCTTGTATCACATGGCCACATGAGCCCCTTTCTCAAAAAAAGAAAGATCCAGAGGTTTTGGTGTATGCTTTTAATCCTAGCATGTGAGAGATAGAGGCAGGCGGAGCTCTGTGAGTTCAAGGTCAACCTGGTCTACATAGAGAGTTCAAGGATAGCCAAAATGGCATACATAGTAAGACACACACACACACATACACACCAGCAATGGGCAAAGAGTCACCGTGTTGTTGGTGTAGTTCTGAGGGACAGAGCAGATGGCAGGTCTTTGTCAGCCTGGCTTGACACCTGGCATGGTGGCCAAAGCTGCCTTATGCTTAGGACTCAATAAAAATCAAATGAAATCCAGGCAATGTGGCACAAGAGAAGAAAGATACTTGTGCACCACCATATCATCAACAGACCTGCCCTCCAGTGCATTGCATAGTCAGACCATAGACACCTGCTTGCAACCACACCTTGCAGAACGGATGGAGGATATCTCCAGGGGCACACCAACCCTATGGACAGCTTAAAACAGGAACCACCACAATATATATGTTGTGGTCAGATAGGAGAGAAAGAGAAGTGGAGCACTTTGAGTACTCTAAAGAGAAATGGAATTGGAAACTCAAGGGTGGAGCAGTCAGCACTGCCACCTCTATTGTGATGTCCCAGCCACTTAGGGTCATGTCTGAGTCTGTGGCTACATAGCAGCAGGGAAGGGTTGGTGTCAATCATGGCTCATATTACCAATAGAGAACATGAGGATGTCCCTGGTCAGTGCAGCTGGCCCCATCTCTCAGCAGCAACAGCATTCTTGAGAACAGGCCCTGCACCTTGCCAGGAAGCACAATGGAGTTGGCCCTGGTTGCAGGGGTGCAGGTAAGTCAGCCCAAAGGATGTGAGTGTGGGAGAACTGACCCTGCCACTCATCTGCTATGAGTGACATGAAGTGATACCCTACCACCACCACCACCTCTAACAGTCAGGAAAGCTGCCCATAGGGTCATGAGATCAGGAGAGCTAGCCCTGTCCATCACTAGCTGCAGCACTCAGGAGAGAAGTGCAGCCCCCACCTGGACAGCACAGCAGAGCTGACCCTGGTGACAGGGGTGCACATGAGGTGGGATGATGCCCTCCCCCACCACACGCCTTGCCCCTCATCACCTGCAGCAGTCGGGAGAGCTGGCCCTAGGGTCATGAGAGCAGGTGAGCAGGCTATAGTACTTTGGGAGAGCAGGCCCTGCACCTCCTCTGGGCAACACAATAGAGCTAGCTCTGGTAGGGGAGGGTTTCAGGTGAGCCAGCCCCCAGGGTGGGAGCATGGGAGAGAGCTGGCCCTGCCACTTATCTGGCAAGAGGTGGTGTGGGTATAGGAGTGATGTCCCCATTGCCCCTCAGAGAGCTGGCTCTGGGGGCATGAGACAGCTAGTCCTTTTCCACTAATGGCTGTAGCACTTTGGAGAGTGGGCCCTGTATATCACCTGGGCAACATAATGGAGCTGGCCTGTGTCCAGGCACAGTGGGCCTGGTACCTTGGCTGGGCAGCACAGTGGAGCTGGGCTCTGGAGGCATGGGTACAGATGAACCAGCATGAGAGCAGGAGCTGAGCCTGCCTCCTGCTGATGAAGGCATGGGTGGCCTACCTGGAGCAGTGCTGGAGAGCTCAACTTAGTGGTGAACATAAGGGAGAACTGGGGGCTCACGAGCTCAGTTACCACCCAGGTCCATATCCAAGGCTCTGAATTGGCCTCTAAAAAATATTTGTCATCTGCAAATGGTTGGGATAAATGAAAGGCCAGTCCTACTGTCCCAAAGCTAGAGGATCTACTTGACACAGGGCAGCAACAGGATAACCAGGAGGAGTCCCGGTGAGGATCCAATATTGATGGTGTCACAGAAGCCAGAGATCTAGAATCAGACCCATCACTCATTGCAATGAACATTTGCAAGTGAAGATGTGTGGACAGAGAGATATACTCTGGGACACACTGTGACATTCTACAGCTTCCATGATGAGATGTTTTCTATGCTTTGTTGTTGTTGTTGTTGTTGTTTATGTGTGTTATATTTGGGGTGGGGGAGGTGTTTACTTTAGTTCTGGAGATTAGAACTCAGGTTCTTGTGCTTGCACAACAAGCACTTTACCTACTAAGCCATCTCCCCTACCCGATTTCTTTGAGTCTATCTATTTTAGGACTGTATAAATTTCAACTCAACCATCTCACTAAAGTCTCATTCTTGTAAGTTCTTTTCACTTTTTTTGCTGTTGTAAATAATGCGTTGATGTTCATAAATAATGAGTTGGTGAAGATTTTTATGCATAAATTTTAGTCTGTTTTTGAGATTAATCTGCCTGAGGACAGAATACAGAGGTGGAATTAGCAAGTCAAATAGAGAACATGTTTTAGGCTCTTGATAGTTATTATCAAATCGCTCTCAAAATGGTTAGGCCTATATAAATTCCCCAGGCTTATGAAAGTCATATACAACCTCAAAGGGGGAGACAGCCCTTGATTAGCATCATCTTCCTTTTAAAAACAGGGTGGGTTCTTTTTATACTAAGAAAGTGCTAGAATTTCACACATCATATGCCTGGCAGAGAGTGAAAACTAAGATTCTGAGTATGAAAGACTCATTAGAGCCTTTATAGCAAAGCTTCAGTTAGATTGTGATGCAGCTTGTGGATCATATGAAGTAGGCATAGAAGCAGTCAGGACTAAATATATGTGGTTGCTAAGATACTAAGCTGGAGACTAGGAATTAACTTTTCACACCTTCTCCTCCAATGAGTCATTTCAGGACTAGCCATCTCTTCTTCTTAAATGGTATGGCATGGAAACATTTGGGACAAATTGGTATTTGGCCAGAAGGGAAAGAATTGCACAAAATGAGGACAAGATAAGAAATAGGAAGATGTGAGTTCTGAAACAATGCGTTGCTCTGTAACTCCATGACTGTTTGTCACTTGATCCTCTGAGTCAAGTAAAATAGGAATCTAACTCATAGAGCTTTTGGGAAGAGCACATACATGCTAATAATAAGTGTCAAAGTGGTCTGAGATATTATGACTGCTTTGAAGTCTCGGGCCCTCAGCTTTGGATACTCATACATAAAGAGGGCCTTGAGTGCCTCTACAAAAGTTTGGTCTTGTATTCAGTGTAGCAGATTCAACAGTCTACTTCTGGGAGAATATACTTACAGGGGTGGGGTGGGGTATTGATTAAGGTCTGAGCCTCTAGTTAGACTGGCATTTCCCCAAGAACAACAGTTATATTTCATTTGCTCACTTGATAAACTATCTACAGCCCCTAGCAAGACAAAACAGGCTCATTCCCTCCTGCTTAGTGTTGTATCTCAGTGATGAGAGAGAATGAGAAGGGGTCTAACAAGAATTTCTTTGTTGCCTTGGAGCATAATGTCCTCCATCGCGTGTTGCTATCCCTCCTGGATTACCAGTAAAGCCAACCCTTGTATCTCTGGTCCTAGCAAGTCATCTCTTCTAAACTTTCTCTGACCCCAGAGACTCTTGTCAATATCCATCAAACCTCAATCCAACTCATTACATGGGTGCTACAATATTCTTTTTCCTGGCAGACTAGCCAGACTCTACCAGCCTTTTCTTACATCTCCTCCCTTGGACCGATGTTGGTTTCTATCGCCTGCTTCAAATGTGGTCTCTGAGTAAAGAAATGGATGACAGGGCTGGGAGTGTACCTGGTTCATAGGGCATTAGAGTGCTTACCTAGCATATACAAACCCCTAGGTTCCATTCCCCCAACATTGCAAAACACAACGGTAGTGGTGGTACATGCCTATAAATGCAGCACTCAGGAAGTGGATGCAGAATAATCAGAAGTTCAGCTCACCCTCAGCTCCTTATCAATTTCAAGAACAGCCTGAACTATTTGAGACACAAGACTATGTCCTGTGTGTGTGTGTGTGTGTGTGTAGTACATTTTTCAAGTCTCAGGTCATAATAGGAAACAAACAAATGAAGCCATGCTGTGTATCACTTCCAGAAACAGCTTTAAACCAGTCTATCTACATAGATACATTATTATCTACTAACTGCTCTTATGCAAACTGATATCTAGTATTCCCTCAGTAACTGCAAATGTGAAGAATAGAATAACAACTTGAGGTTACTGAGAGCCAACACTACATGCTAATTGTGGTGAGGTCTTATATTTAAATAGAAAAGCAGAAAATGTTTTAAAATGTGGCCTTCCTAAATTTGCTACTGGAAACCTAATTTGATGGTTCTCTGGCATCCGGTGATTCTAGATAGCAGCATACTCTCTAATAAATACGATGCCTGACAAATTGGAAAGGAAGAAGTCAAACTATCACTATTTGCAGACGATATGATAGTATACATAAGCGACCCAAAGAACTCCACCAGAGAACTCCTACAGCTGATAAACGACTTCAGCAAAGTGGCCGGATATAAAATCAACTCAAGCAAGTCAGAAGCCTTCCTATACTCAAAGGATAAGCAGGCTGAGAAAGAAGTAAGAGAAATAATACCCTTCACGATAGACACAAACCATATTAAGTATCTTGGCGTGACTCTAACCAAACAAATGAAAGATCTGTATGACAAGAACTTCAAGTCTCTGAAGAGAGAAATTGAAGAAGACCTCAGAAGATGGAAAAATCTGCCATGCTCATGGATTGGCAGGATTAATATAGTAAAAATGAGCATCTTACCAAAAGTAATACACAGATTCAATGCAATCCCCATCAAAATCCCAACTCAATTCTTCATAGAGTTAGAAAGAGCAATTCAAAAATTCATCTGGAATAACAGAAAACCCAGAATAGCTAAAACTATTCTCAAGAGTAAAAGAACCTCTGGGGGAATCAGTATCCCGGACCTCAAGCTGTACTACAGAGCAATAGTGTTAAAAACTGCATGGTATTGTTACAGTAACAGACATGTAGATCAATGGAACAGAATTGAAGACCCAGAAATGAATCCACACTCCTATGGTCACTTGATCTTTGACAAAGGAGCTAAAACCATCCAGTGGAAAAAAGATAGCCTTTTCAACAAATGGTGCTGGCTCAGCTGGAGGTCAACATGCAGAAGAATGCAAATTGACCCATCCTTATCTCCTTGCACTAAGCTCAATTCTAAGTGGATCAAAGATCTCCACATAAAACCAGACACACTGAAACTAATAGAAGGGAAACTAGGGAAGAACCTTGAACATATGGGCACAGGGGAGAATTTCCTGAACAGAACTCCAATAGCTTATGCTCTAAGATCAAGAATAGACAAATGGGACCTCATTAAATTACAAAGTTTTTGCAAGGCAAAAGACACTGTCAAAAAGACAAAGCGGCAACCAACTAACTGGGAAATGATCTTTACCAACCTTACATCCGACAGAGGGCTAATATCCAAGATATACAAAGAACTCAAGAAGTTAAACTCCAGAGAGGCAAGTAACCCTATTAAAAAATGGGGTACAGAGCTACACAAAGAGTTCTCACCTGAAGAATATCTAATGGCTGAGAAGCACCTAAAGAGATGTTCATCATCCTTAGTCATTAGGGAAATGCAAATCAAAACAACCCTGAGATTCCATCTCACACTAGTCAGGATGGCTAAGATCAAAAACACAGGAGACAGCAGTTGTTGGCGAGGATGTGGAGAAAGAGGAACAGTCCTCCACTGCTGGTGGAATTGCAAGCTGGTACAACCACTCTGGAAAGCAGTCTGGCGGTTCCTCAGAAAACTGGGCATGACACTCCCGGAGGATCCGGCTATACCACTCCTGGGCATATACCCAGAGACTTTACCTGCATGCAATAAGGACACATGCTCCACTATGTTCATAGCAGCCTTATTTATAATAGCCAGAAGCTGGAAAGAACCCAGATGTCCCTCAACGGAGGAATGGATTCAGAAGATGTGGTCTATCTACACAATGGAATACTACTCTGCCATTAAAAACAATGAACTCACGAAATTCCTAGGCAAATGGTCAGATCTTGAAAATATCATCCTTAGTGAGGTAACCCAATCACAAAAGAACACACATGGTATGCAGTCACTGATAAGGGGATATTGACCCAGAATCTCGGAATACCCTAGACACAATCCGCATATCAATAGATTTCTAAAAAGATGGAAGGAGAGACCCCTGGTCCTGGAAAGACTGGATGTAGGGGAACGCCAGGACAGAGTAACGAGAGGGGGTTGAATGGAGAAAAGAGGGAGGGAAGGGGGCTTATGGGACTTTCAGGGAGGGAGGAAACGGGAAAGGGGAAGTGATTTGGAATGTAAATTAAAAAAATAAAAAAAATGAAAAAAAATACGATGCCTGTGAACCGCCCCCAGAGATTCCAGTGCAATCGATCTGGGCAGGCTGTGTGTGTGTACATTTTAAATGTTCCCCAGGGGACTGTATATGCAGCCAGGACTGAGAACCAATGCTCTGAAGTGTCTGAGCTTGTGATGCTGGGTCTTCTAATTAAACCACAATGGGCTTCCAGGACATGGACATAAACATCTTACTTGCTCATGCCCTCTCCTTCTTGAATGCCCTCACTTTCTTGCTTTCTTCTTATTTACCCAATAAATCACTCTGAGACTTTCTTCACATGGTGCTCTTCTTCCATGCTGTACAAACCCAATGCCTGATGGTTCAAGCTGTAATAAGCTGGCATCTTTAAAGCCCAGATCATAGCAGTAGAGAAATTATGGCCTACAAAAAAAGGATGAGGTAATGCAGATGGCCTTCTACTTGGACTTGTGTTACGTAGGTGGCTTTATGGAAGAGAGGGCACGGGAGAAGCCTGAAGAAAACATTGTCATATGGGACTTTGACAAACCTTCGTGAAACTTCACACTTGGAATAAGGCATAGCCAGGGCGGGATTCCATCTGACTCCCCCGCAGTGGATGCCATGTGGCCAGGAACTAGGCGAAGATTCTAAACCAGGCACTTCCCCTCCTTTTCTTCTAAGTCTAGGGCTGCTTAGGAACTCTGAGGCTTGTGTAGAAGATATACTACATTGTATCACACTATCTGTAACACCAAAGGCCCTTTACCACAAAGAACCCCAGCCTGCATGGAGGAAGGAAATGGTGCTGAGACTGAAGGAGAGCTCTCAGCAGGCTGGGTTCATCTTTCAGTGAACCTCATCTTATTCTCTTTCAGAAAGATGATTGCTAAGCTGAAATCCAGTGTACATAGAAAAATGTTCTAGAGGGCCTCAAGACTTCAGTAAATCACAGGAGCCAGTGATTTGCCTTTTGCTAGCTTCAGAAATGGTTAACCTCAAGACTCCCAGGCCTTGAGGTTTTGGCCATTGGCCGTCTTACCAGTATGAGTTGTGAACCACAAAGGCATAAGAGACAGAATTGTAGTGACATGGGTACATCTCTCCTACCATGTTGCTCCAAAGGGGAAGAGTGCCTTTTATGACCAGGAGGTCATAAAAGACTTTGGACTGCAGGCTCCCTGGCAGCCACCTAGCTGGGCTCTTTCCCAAGGTCCCTAAACTAATTGTCTCCTTGGCAACCAGCATCAATGCAGTATTCTGATGGACATAACTGCTAGAGGGGCTGAGCTGGACCAATTTCTCAGAGAATTGTGTTCTCACAGGAGCAGATTCAATTGGTACTCTGCTTGAATTTGATCGTTCCAGGCAGGGTTTCAACCCTCATGAAGATGAAAGAAGTCAAAATCCAGGCAGGCAGGGACACTTTTCACAAAACAGCAAAATTGTAGTGTTTCTTTTTATCTCAGTGCCTTGGTTCCATTTCCTCCCATTACTACGGTTTTTTTTTTTTTTTTTTTGGTTTTTTGTTTTTTTTTTTTTTTTTTGCTGTTGCTATATCATGTAACTGATCTTTATGGTAAAAGAGAGTGCCAGCCCACCCCATGACTCAGTCAGTGGGTTAAGGTACCTACTGCCCATCTTGACCGCCTGAGTTCAAGTCCAGACTTCCACAAGCCGTTTTCTGACCTCCAAACCCTCACAGTGGCCACCAGACACCACCCTCCCACAACACAAAAGGAATAAAAATGTTGAGTGTTATCTTCAATGCCCATATAAATGGAGGACGCTAGTCTTAAGACATCTGCTAGAAGATTCTGTAAGTAAGTTCATGGAAACTGCTCAGGGGCAGATGTTTGCCTTCCTGCTCTACTCAACATCAGCTGATTCTCACAAACACATTTAATGAAAATTTAACGGACTAGATACATTTCTTACTAATGCTGGAACATGCCATTCTGCCTATAGATAGCAAGTCAAGTCTATTCATTCTAATTCCGGAACAACCTAATTAAAGCTAGCTGATGGGGGGAGGGGGCACCAGAGCCCCAGGAGAGGCCTCTTGACACACTCATTTCTGAGTTTGACATGTCACCAGCTTGCTAGCTCCTGATTCTTGTCATATCATCAGAGTTTGGATTTAATCATCCACCAGAAATAAAGGAAGCCATTCTCCAGGGTAGGAGGCTGTGGGGACTTAGAAGCTCTGCCATGAGCTTCTAAAAACCTGTGAGACTGAGCAGTTCAGACTTTCCTTTCTGTCTGAGTCTGAATTTAATTCTAGGTGTTTAGCCTATTGAATCCTACATGAAACAGATGTGTAGATATTGCTAAGTGCAGTAACAATTCCTCCTTAGGACACAAGCTTTCATATGCATAAAAATCCCACCCACCTCTCTGGGCAGGAAGTCAAGACCCTCAGGCTCTAGCATTGACCCTTTCTCAGTTATACTACCTTCAACACTTCTCTCAACCAGCCTGCCTCACCCTCCCTCCTTCCCCTCCTCCTCATGCCTCCCCCTCTCTTTCATTTAAACTAAACCAGTTCCTTCATGCTCAGGCTAAATCTGAATTTTTGTCTGCATCTATTTATTTTACCCCGAGACAGGCACTCATGTATCCAGCCTTGCTCTGTAGCTGGGGATGACCTTGAGCTACCCCTCCTTAAGTGCTGAAACCATGTGTGCATCACCACACCCTATTTATGGAGTGGTGGGGCTGGAACCAGGGCTTCACAAGCCCACTAGACAAGCCTCTACCAACTGAGCTACACTCCTAGCTCATGTACAAGCTATTTCAAAACCTTCCCACCATCTAAAATGCAGGCTGAATCCAAATGTCCAAAAGGCATTCCACCAAATAATTTTAAATGAAATAAAGGACTCAGGTGTAGCTCAATGGGAATGTGAGTTTAGCAGTCACAAACACCCAGTTTGATCTGCAGTTCCCTGGCTCCCCCTGCTCCTACCCAAGAATATGAAAAAAATGATACACACACACACACACACACACACACACACACACACACACAATTCAGGACAGCTTTGTTTTAGCCCCAGGACCACCATCTTTTCCTCTTATTTTAGTGGGAAGGATAGAAACCTTGAAAAGGAAAAATGGGCAGAAATAGAAAGCCAAGGCACAGGAAGGAAAAAAGAAGAGGAAGAGCCGAATAGCACACTGACAGACGCTGCAGCCCCCAAGCCTGCTGTTCTCCACTTCTGCCAGTAGCCCTGAGAGCGGTGACAAAGCACAGCCCAGTGAGATCCTGAGAACCCAGAGGGTAGCAGCTCCCATTCCCAGACATCCCAACCCAACTCACTCCAGCAAGCATTTCCTGAAGCTCTTTCTCATAGAAAATGAGTGGCAACCTTGGACCTTGCAGGGAGGCAGGGGAGACAATACATTCCTAAGGAAACAATTTCAGGAAGTGGAGAACAACGTAGTCCAAGACTGAATGATAGAGGCAAGATACCCTGGAGAACAAAAAGCCCTGTGTGGGCTGAGGGAGCTGTGGGTGAGGTGCAGAGGAGAGGGTGGGGCCTGATGAGCTGGAGGCCCGGGTAGTAAGGATGTGTGCGAGCGAGCACATTCTAGTGCCACCTATTCTTCATGGAGTGGCTGTAGTATATGTGTGTGCAGAGGCACACATGTGGAACTCAGAGGACAATTTTTGGGAAAGGGTCCACTGTAGATTGCTGGCATCCAAATCAAATCTTCAGGCTTGCAAGGCAAGCAATTTTTCTTGCTGAGACAGTTCAGCATCCCTGCGTGCATTCATTCTTTCTCCCAACATGGCTCCAGGAAACATGTCACAGGCCTTTAGAGGACAGTCTCCCATTTTTCTTCAGAAACTTAGCTATCATTTTTGTTTGTTTGAGACAGGGTCTCACATTGTAGCCCAGGCTGGCCTATACTCACAGGAATCCTCCCATCACTAGTGCTGGGATTATAGGCATACATCACCATGCCTGCTTCAGCTGTCATATTAAACAGATAGATAGATAGATAGATAGATAGATAGATAGATAGATAGATAGATAGATAGATAGATAGATAGATAGATTGTTATTGATAGAATCAGCAGAGTTATGTTTTAAAGGAGTGTTTGTTCAACATTTGAAGAACATTGTATTTCCTGTTAATGTGTTAATGTCGGGTTCATTTCCTGAAAATGATTTATTCTTTCTCTTTTTTTCCACTAAGACCTCAATCATTTGGCAGACTCGTTCTGTCACTGGGGGTTTTACATTGTTAATTTCAAGATGATCCACTCATGTGGATGATTTATTGCTACTTCTTTTTTCTCCATTCCTCCATCTCTGGCTTTCTTTGTTTAGGTTGGGAGGCCAGGGGGCTCAGAAGAGAGAAGATGAATGCTCTAATGTGGTGGAGTTCAGTGTCACTCAGTGGAATGATCAGATTCTCTGAGGCAGGCAGACAAATGGTCTGGCTTCTACACTGGCAGCCAATTTTTAAAAGATGTTCAAGAGAGCCCAGCATAGTGGCTCACTCTTAAAGTGATTCTCCTGTTTTCACCTTTGCAGATTTGAAGGTAGCCTGGGCTACATTGCAAGACCTCACCTTAAAAACAAAGTTTAAGGTCTGAATTTTGTACATACACCACAAAAGTATAGCTTGAGGAAAGATTAAAAGCAAAGCTCTGTCAGGTGGTGGTGGCACATACCTTTAATCCCAGCATTTGGGAGGCAGAGGCCTGCAGATCTTTGAGTTTCAAGACAGCCTGGTCTACAGAAAGAGTTCCAGAACAGTCAAGGCTACATACACAGAGACACCCTTTCTCAAAAAACTTAGAAGAAGAAGAAGAAGAAGAAGAAGAAGAAGAAGAAGAAGAAGAAGAAGAAGAAGAAGAAGAAGAAACAGCCCTGCAGAATTGGGGTTTGTAGCTCCATTGACACAGTGCTTGCATGAAGTCTGATCCCTAATGTTACATAACACTGGCTGAAAGCAGGAGGGTCAGAGTTCAAGGGTATACATAGAGAATTTGAGGCTAGCCTAAGCTCCATGACACCTTAACTTTAAAAGAACAAGAAGCCTATGTACAAATGATTGTAACAGCATTAGTCATAGTAGCCCCTACCTGGAAGCAACTCAAATATCCAAGCCAGATGAATGGATGAACAAAAAATGATCTATCTGTACAGTTAAATGGTACATGACTAGCAAAAGACTGGTACTGATGGTGATGCAGGCTACAGCATAGATAAAGTTCAAGAATTTGGTGCTCCGCCTTTAATTTCAGCACTTGGGAGGCAGAGGCAGGAGGATTTCTGAGTTCGAGGTCAGCCTGGTCTACAAAGTGAGTTCCAGGACAGTCAGGGCTACACAGAGAAACCCTGTCTCGAAAAACCAAAAAAAAAAAAAAAAAATAGAATTTGGTGCTCAGTGAGAGAGACTGACATAGAGGACTAGAATTTACAGTTTTATTAATGTGTTAATTATATGTAATTATATAATGATGAGTTTTGCAGTATTTTTATACAGATATAATGTGGTTTGATCATTTCATCCCCTAGTCCCCTCATCTGTTCTCCTCCAGCTCCCATAGCTCCCCTTCCCCTTTCTCCTTTCATGTATCTTTCTCTGTGTACATGTGTGTGTGGGAATGAGTTTCATTAGTGTTGCTTATAGAAGCATGGGTATAGGGTTATTTACAGGAGTGTGGAAAGAAGCCCATATTTGCAATGAATCTATTTAAATGAAATATTCAGTATAGGCAAATCTGTAGAAGCAGAAAGTATAGTGAGGTTTCTTTTAAAATATATATATTTTTATTTTGAGCATGTGCGTGTGTGTGTGTGTGTGTGTATGTATGTGTGTGTGTGCGTGCATGAATGTATGACATGTGTGGGTTTAGGTATTCCATGAGGGCAAAAAGAGCATTGAGGGAGCTGGAGTTACAGGCAATTGTGATCCACCAACTGTAGGTGCTAGGATCCAAACTTGAGTCCTCTGGAAGAGGAACAACCATGCTCTCTCTCTTCTTAAATTATTATATTTTATTTTATGTGGGTAGATAATTTGCCTGCAATGTATGTCTGTGCACCACATTCATGCCTGGTGCTGAGGCCAGAAGAGGGCATCAGATTCCCTGGAACTAGAGTTACAAATAGTCTTGAGCCCCCATGTGGGTGGGAGGAACTAAACTCAGGTCCTCTGGAGGAACAGTCAATGCTCTTAACTGCTGAGCCATCTTTTCAACTCCCACAAGCACTCTTGAGCACTGAGCCATCTCCCCAGGCAAAGTGGGTTATCTTTTAATCAAAATTCACATTTCTTTTATCTTTCTTCCTTCCAAACCAAACATTGACACTGGGCTGTCTTCTCCTGAGTGGTGAACTATGGTAGTGACATTCTGTTAAAAAGGAAAGTGATTAAACCCAACACCAAGAACTGCAGGCAACTGAGGAACACTGAGAGTGGGAGAAATAGTCTTTCCAAGGAACAGCACACCAGCTTGTCTAATACTAAATGGTAAGACTGACAACATACATACAAGAATACATATTTAGGCCAAACAGGTTATATTTAGGAATATATACATATGCATATACATATACATCATATTCATATACATATACATACACATACACATATATAAATAAAGAGGTCATGAATTTGAAAGAGAACCAGGAGGGGCATATGGGAGGGCTTCAAGGAGGAAACAGAAGAGGGGAAATGATATAATTATGTTATAATCTCAAAAACTAATAGAATTTTCAAAAAGGACACCCCTCCTCATTCTTTCCTTACAGAAAGAAAAACACAGCCCCATTTTCCACCCTGAATATCATGCCATACAGTGACCAGAAGGAAAAGTCCTATGTTTTCTCTAAATGTTTGCATAGACCAACTTTATATTTGTTTAATCAGCACTAAAGATGTCACTCTGTGTCTGTCTCTGTGTCTCTGTCTCTTTGTATCTCTCTCCGTCTTGCTTTCTCTGTCTCACAGTTAGGTGTGTGTTTGTGTGTGTGTGTGTGTGTGTGTGTGTGTGTGTGTGTGATTTTAAGTCTAGGCACCATAGGTATCTGGTAGGAATCACTGGCTTTGAGGACACTGGGGAAACAGTTTCCACACAGGGATGAAGCTAGAGTTCCCAGCCTCTGGCTCCCACTGAAATTGTAGCTCCTGGTTGGGGCTGCTGTCTCTCTGACAGTGCTAAAGCCAGCTGCTTTGTACCTAGACCCCAGAACTTTGAATAAGACCCAATACACTCTTAACTGCAACATCTCACTTAGATAAAGTCCCAGATGACAAGGGGAAGGAGGATGAATCCCCATCTTCTAAGGGGTCACTTCATTCTGAAACTGTGTGGCCAACTTCCTTTTAAGGCGTCAGGGAACTGCTTGGCAGGAAGGGGCTCTCCGAAGAGACTGGAACATTCTCCAACCAGATCTCATGTCCTGCCCTCTCTGGGCAACACCTCCCGACATTCATTTGTGCTGGAGAGCAATTGGAAGTAACCATTAATTGCTCTAGATCGGTTCTTTCAGAGCCAGTGGAAGCATCTGAAAATTTATTGTAGTGCTGGTTGGTACTGGAAACCACTTAAAGAAAAACAAACAAAAAACCAAAAAAACAAGACACTTAAATATTTGTATCATTTTGGAGGCATATGAAAGACACAGGGTCAGAAATCAAATGACAGTGACTCATTTGCTGTCCCTTCCTAGTAGGGTGTGTCAAAATAATGATAATTGATGAAATTAATTTAGAAATCTTTTCTTTTTTTCTTTCTATTTTCAGTCTTATGTAGCCCAGGTTGGCCTCAAACTCTCTATATAGCCAAGGATGGACTTGGATTTCTGAACCTCACCTCCACTTCCAAGTGCTAGGATTACAGGTGTGAAGAACTGTGCCTGGCACTGTGAAGCAGTCTTGCTGGCCCAGTGGCCCACAGGGCACATTCCATAGCCTGCCTTGTCAGAAGGCCACAATGATGTCTGAACACACAATACTAGAAGACAGGCATCCCTCCCAGCAATATCACGAAACATCTCTTGGAGCTAGTGTCATCTCTTGTAAACTGGAACTGGGTTGAGTAGGCTAGAAGGTAGGGGAAACACATTATTACTTGTGTCGTGGAATTGAGATGAAAAACGGCAGGTTTTTGTGCTTGAAAAAAAAAACAATTTCCTTATTTACACCTATACCTTCATAAACATTGTGTCAGCAAAGTCTCACCTTGAACCCCCGGTGTAGCTGAGGATGACCTTGAAGTATTGATTCTTCTGATTCTACTTCTATAGTGCTATGATAACTGGCATGTGCCACCACACTAACTTTATGCAATGTTGGGATTAAATACATGTCTTCATGCTTAGTAACCAGTCATTCGACCAATTGAGCTACACCTCTCTCTTACCTTAGTAAAATCACTAAATATGCTTCCCTCGGGCTCATTCTATAAGCCTTTGTCTGCAGCCTAGACAAAGATCTAGCTTTAACTGAGAGGCAATCCCTGAGGAGGAAAGGACACTCTGTTTCTCCAGCCCCCTAACACCTCCAGCACCACTAGATGAGAAACCTGGCCAGTGGAGTCCAAGACATTCAAGGCCCTCCTATGATGTGGTGCAAGTCACCATTGGACTGAGAGACTAGTAAAGTTTCACCTCTCTCAATGCCAGAAGTAGTAGCATTGATGGAGAGCCTGCCTAGTATGCATAAGGCCCTGGGTTGTATCCCAAGCACCACCTACACTGGGTATAGTGGAGCAAGCTTACAATCCCAGGACTTGGGAGGTAGAAGCAAGAGGACCAGAAGTTCAAGGTCATTTAGCTGTATAGCAAGTTAGAAGCCAGCCTGGGCTAATGAGATCCTATCCGTAAATATATAAATAATAAATATGCATGCACACACAGAGGTTGTGTGTGTATGTGCGTGTGTGTGTGTGTGTGTGTGTGTGTGTGAGCGCTCATGAATGTGCTCTAGCAGTGATGGTGGGAATTAGACAAGGAAGCTAAAAAATAAAGAAAAGGAGAGGAGTAGGAGGAGTTAAGGAAAAGGAAATCAGAGAAAGACAGCTTGAGAACAGTGAGTGACAATGAGTAAGACAGGAGAACAGCAAGGAGGACAACTGCTGGGAGTGTAAGCCAAGGACACTGTGGGAGTGGGAGAATGGCTTCTGGGTAGCTGCTGCCTCCTGCCAAAGAGAGCTGGCTATGCCATGACCCTCATCCCCCATCCTGGCATCCCCTGTGTATACACTCTTGGCGCCTGGGGAGTGGCGAAGCGCTACAGAGAGGGTCCTAATACACAGAGACAAAGCTCTGGACAAAAGAAATGAATGTCAGACTTAGAACTCATTCCAGAGATCAAAATCTTCGTCTTATGATCGAACCTTCATGAAGTGAGAAAACCAAGAAAAGCACCATTCAATGCTACTAAAAGGAATGGGTGACAATATGTGTGTGTGTGTGTGTGTGTGTGTGTGTGTGTGTGTGTGTACATGAAGTTTAACTTACACTTCTACTCATCAACATGGAGGCCAGAGAAAAGGCTAAGTAGGTAAGGAAGATTGTTGCCAAGACTGACTCCCTAAATTGGTTCCCTAGAATCTACATGGTGGAAGCAGACAACTGACTTCCAAAAGTTGTCCTACAGTAAGGGACTCTGAATAGTATAACTTGCTGGTCAAGATAGAATTTTCTCTTGTCCCAGGCTGGAAACATTCTAGAAGTATGTTTTTCTGGTTCTTTTTAGTTATTGGTTTCTCATGGTCAAAAACTCATATAACATAGAATTATACTTTTTTCGAGTCAGGGTCTCCATACATAGCCCTGGCTATTTAGCAACTCACTATGTAGACCAGGATGGCCTTGAACTCACAGAGCTCTGTCTGCTTCTGTCTCCCAAGTGCTGGGATTAAAGGCATTTGCCACTATACCTGGCCAGAAATAGACATTTCAAGGTAGAACTTGCTGATACTAAGCATATTCACACTATGGTAGAAGCATCAACACTAGCTCCAGTGAACTTTCACTGCTCTAAAGGGCAACCACATACTAGTTAAGATGTTGTTCCCCCATTACTTCCTTCCCTTGTGCCTTAACCACTGCTAACCTACTTTCTGTTGTATAGATTGTCAGCTTCTGGATGTTTCGTATTGGTGAAATGGTACACGTGACCTCTGTGTTTGACTTCTTTTGCTTAATGTCATGCTGTAGTGTATGCCCCCACACCATTCCACTTCTGTGGATGAATATTTCCCATTGTATAAATGTCACACATTTTCTTGACCCCTTCATCTTTCAGACATCTACCTTTTGGCTGCTGTGAACAACACTCCTCTCAACGTTAGTCTACAAAGAGCTGTTAATGTCTCTGATTTCAATTCGTTTGAGCCTGTTGGAACTGCTGGATCATTTGGTAAGTTCACAATGCCTTAGACAACAGCAGTGCCTTTGATGTTCTCATCATCAGTACAGAAAGGCTCTAACGTCGTCACCTCCTTGCCAATACTTGCTATCTTCCGTCCTTTTCATTACAGCCATCATGGTGGGCGGATGCAGTCACTTTTGTGGGAATCTGTATTTTCAGTTCTCCTTGCCGTGCCCAGGCCAAACTTCATCTCCTGCTGCCTGCCCAGATTCTCCCTGCTCCAGAATTACAGCCCTATTGTTACCTTCCAGTGTAGGACCTCTCTGTCTGGTTAGGTCTCCTTCCTCATCTGGCACATAGCTTGGGTATCACACATGTGTCCTGAAGCCCTGTCTGACCTATTGGCTGGCACATTGGCATTTCACTGTCCCAACCCTGCCAGGGTTGCAATTTTACTTTGGCTCATGTGCCTATTTAATATATATTGTGTTCTCTCTCTCTCTCTCTCTCTCTCTCTCTCTCTCT
The DNA here is from genome assembly GCA_036184795.1 of Tokudaia tokunoshimensis. Lineage (NCBI taxonomy): Eukaryota > Metazoa > Chordata > Mammalia > Rodentia > Muridae > Tokudaia > Tokudaia tokunoshimensis. The sequence continues at coordinate 25,115,463 of BTHU01000023.1, read as the reverse complement.
CTCTCTCTCTCTCTCTCTCTCTCTCTCTCTCTCTCTCTCTCCAGGCACAGGTGGAGGTCAGTTGATAGAGCACTTGAATTGCATACATGAATCCCTGGGTTTAATCGTTGGTACTGCATAAACCAGGCACTGTGGCACATACCTGTAATTCAAGCTCTGGGGGACTGGGGAGCAAGGAGGAGCAGAAGTTTAAAGTCATTCTTGCGTAGATAGTAAGGTGGAGGCCAGTCTGGGCTACAGGAGACCCTGGCTCAAAAAAAAAAAAAGTAAAGAAAATATTCTCTAAATTCAAGTCTGATCTCCTTCTTCCCTAGTACTCTGGTTCTTCGGATAATCAGTGTTTTTTGTTTGTTTGCTTGCTTGCTTGCTTGTTTTTGTCTGTTGTGAGTCACTTTTAATCAGGTCATTTGAGCTGATCCCCTTAGGTTTGTTGTCATTGTACCAGTCTCTTAGGAAACCTTCCTAGAAAAGTCACCCACATTTGCACACGCTCTCCCCACCTCCTCCATCTCCGGAGTCCCCTCCAGTAAGCCTAGTGCACACACCCTGCTGCTGAAATAGCCCATGTCAAAGACACAAATGCCTTCCAGGAGCAAGAGAGGATGTTTGCACTTCACCCCTCCATTCTTCTGGAACAGCTTCTTATCTGAGCCTCTGAGAACCAGGCGTCTCTGTTTCCTCCTATCTCACTGGACACAAGTTTTGCTTGTTCTTTGCTGATACTTAAACTTTGTTTCTCTCTTTTCTCTCTGACTTTCTTTCATCTATCTGTGCTATGGATAGAACCCTGATGTCTTATTCATACTAAGCATAAGCTCTAGCACTGAACCATACCTCCTTTAATAATTAGTCAATTAATTCATGTTGTGTGTGTGTGTGTGTGTGTGTGTGTGTGTGTTTGCACACATATGTGGAGGCCAGAGGACAACTTTTTTCTTTTTGTTTTGTGGAAATACAGTTTCAGTATGTAACTCTGGCTATCTTGGAACTCACTATGCAGATCAGTCTGGCCTCGAACTCACAGAGATCTGCATTCTGAGTGCTGGTATTAACAGAATGCACCACCCTCCCTGGCTTAGATGACAGCTTTTGAGAGTTGGTTCTCTCCTATCATGTGAGTAAGCACCTTTATCCATCTTTATCTCATTACTATTTATTGTTGTTGTTGATCTTCTTCTTGTTGTTGATAGTTGTGTGTGTGTGTGTGTGTGTGTTCGAGAGTGCACGTGTGCACTCATACGTGTGCATGTGCCACAGCATACAAATAGAGGTCAGAGGACAGATTTTTGGATTCCAGGGATCAAACTTGAGTCATCAGACTTGAGCCATCTTCCCCACCCTTCATTTTCTTTCTTTCCTGTCAGTTTCACTCAGTAGACCATATACTTCCTACAACCATGAATCTTGTTAGTTTTGAGCATACCCTCAAGTTTGTTCACTGAACATTAATCTCCACTTGAATTGATGCAGTTTTGAACATGTTTAGTTTTGGTGCAAGGGATTGTACTTGGGACCTCGAACACGCTAGGCCCATGCCTTACCTACCAATGAACTACACCTCTAGCCTAAAAAAAAAGTTGTTAAAAATTCTTGTTCAGGTCAAAAATATCCTATTGTCTTGGCTACATAATCCTTTGTCATCGTGATCCTCCAATTGAGCATACTTGCTGTTCCTGCTACTGCTCCTGGTGACGTTTCTCTGCTGTTCCTGGTGATCTTTCTTTGGGTTGACCTCAAGTCATTGAGCAGGATTCTTTGGGCACTGGTGTTTTCAGTCACCTGGGTAGTCTTCAGTGTGAGGCACACATTTCTCTGTATTATCCACAGAGATAAAAGAATTTCTGTTGTTGGAAAAACTGTACTCTGTTTAGCACACACAGAGCTCTAGGCTTGCACAGCTGTTCAGCTGGGAAAGGCACCTGCTGGCAGGGTGATTTCCAAAACGCAACTGAGCAAGGCCCATTTTCAAACCTCGGAAAGAGGAACAGATACAAGAGTGTTGACGTTTGTGGCATAACTCCATGTCTGGCAGTAGTTTCCTGGTGAAGGAGCTGGCTCTCATACAACGCTGTGACTAAAGTCAAAGAGCTGGTCTCGCAAGGCCATCTGACATGGTTTCTCCTCTCTGTCATTGCTCCTTGCCCTGCCTCTCCGCCTCCTGATGGCTGAGACAGGAAGTTGTGTGACATCTCTATTCATTCTAGAAGCTTGATCCAGGAAAGCAATGCTGTTGGGGGTGGGTGGCAAGCTGCTGTGATAATGATAGCAGCTCTCATTCTGTGGGACCATCCCTTTCTCTTAAAATACGCTCAGGTCTACTAAATATTCGTATATGCACTATACACCTTGCCCAAGCGTGTCCCATGGGATTCAGCAAATGTGAAGCACGTTATGAGAGCTTTGTAGAGGAGCATGTTTAGTCTCAGGATGGAGTCGTGTGTAAGTCATGGAGGGAACCCTTATGGATCACTGCTTGACTGGAGTCACAAGTGCTTCTCCACACTTTCCTTTCCCACATACCTGTATCAGCATTATCAGTGGCAGAGTACTTGCTTAGCAGGCATAAGGCCTTGGGTTCAATGCCCAGCCTCTTTCCCCACTAAATTGGTAGCCCTGAATATGCTCTTTGCAGTTTTCTTTCTAGAGATTTTTTTACCTAATCCTTTTGAACCTATTTTGTCATGTTTTTCCTTTTTAAAATTATTTATTGCTGGGGGTAAGCAGTGCATGCATGCCTTTAACCCCAGCACTCAGGAGACAGAGGCAGGTGGATCTCTGTCATTTCCAGGCTAGCATAGGGTGCAACAGAAAGTTCAAGGCCAGTTTGGGCTATGTAGTGAGATGCTGTCAAAAATAAATTTGATTTAGTCTCTCTGTGTGTATGTGAGCGTGCATGCACCTGTGTGTGTGTTACAGTGTGCTCAGAGAGGTCAGAGGACAATTTGATGGAGTCAGTTCTTTCCTCAGACCTTTATGTAGACTGTGTGATGGAACTCATGTTGCCAGTCTTCTGCAGCAAGCACCTTCACAAGCTGAGCCATCTCACTAGCCCTGTGTCCTCATTCTTGATTGGCAAAAATGATACCATTGGTACACGCTTTCATATTCACTGTTTGAAGACGCAGAGTCAGATGGAGCCTTGCATCAAGATTTATTACTTTTGTTGTTGTTGACATGGTATTTTCAGTTAACATGTTTCCTTTATTGTAAATATAGACTTTTGCTCTCAGTGAGTCTTTCGTTTGTTCTCTGTTGATGCTAGTTCATATTGGAATCTCATGGCATCTCTGAATTTTCAGAGATTTTTCTTTTTCAGGAACAAAGAATCAGATAGAAACACATGGAGAGTAGCAAGCAAGATGAGAGAACGTATCAAAAAAGAGTATACAATGATGGGGCTGGAGTCGTGGATTTCTGGTTAAGAGTACTTGGAGCTCCTGCAGAGGACTTGGGTTTGGCTCCAACCATTCTCTTTCGCCATCTTCCAATCATCACCTGTAACTCCAGTTCAAAGGGACCAAATGCCCTCTTCTGGCCTCTATAGACCAGTGGTGTACACACAGACAAAGAAGTGTATACATGTCAGTGCATATACACACATGCACACACAAATAATAAATGAAAATTCTGAGGGCTGGAGAGACAGCTCAAAGGTACTGCTTTTCCAGAGGCCCTGAGTTTGGGGTCCAGTACCCATGTTGGGCAGCTCACAACTGCCTACAACACTAGTTCCAGGGAATTTGACCCCAAGGGCGCCTGCAAGCACGTATATCCATAGTTAAAATTCTGGGAGTTGAAGAGATGGCTCATCGGCTAAGTGCACTTGTCGCTCTTCTATAGGACTCACATTGGTGGCTCTGTAACTCTAATTCTAGGGGATCCAGTGGGAACAAGGCATACCCATGCTGTACATACATATGTGCAGGCAAACGTTCACACATTTAAAAATAAGTTTTTATTTATTTCATTTCTATACTTTTCATTCATTCCATTTCTATGTGTGTAACAAAAATTAAGCTATTTTTAAGAAAAGAAAGAAAAATCATTATATCAAGGGAGGAAGTTTTGAAGATCAATGGGAAATGCTGTATGAAAACTTTCATGTCACATAGTGTGGGCCTTTTTGGTCGCTCGCATGGTGGCTTTCTCCAGTGTGCTCCCATAAGTGTCCTTCTACATACAACTTCATGTGCCATATGTCTCATTAGAATTGAAATCACCACCCAAGGGACCTATTTTAAGATAATAAGCCAGAGGTCACCTTCAAACAGACCCTCCAGAGTGCCTTGGTATCTGTGCCAGTAACTTTAGCCAATTGTCTCTGCTAGGGTGGGTGTGTTCCAGCCTTCCTGTTTGCCAACAGGTTTTTGTCCTATGTCCCTTTTGCAGCTTCATGTAAAGCCTTCCAGGCTCCAGGCTCCAATCTGGTCTCCTACTTCACTGTGGCTCAAAGGGTTCATGGTGATGGTGACTGCATAGTCTTCCAGGGATGTGCTAATGACTGACAGGTTTGCTTGTGGTTCTGAACTCAGATGAAAGGAATAGGACATGATCCTGATCAATTCGAGCTGCTTAACAAACTATCATAGTCTGGAGGCAGAGGAGGCTTATAAACAATAAAGATTTTGTTCTTACAGTCCTGGGGGCTGGGAAATTCAGGATCAAGGCAGCGGTGGTTGCTTGGTAGAGGCTGTTTCCTGGTTCACAGAGAACCATCTCTGAATTCCTGTGTCTTCACATGGTGGAAAAGACTAAGGGTCTCTATGGAACTCCTGTTATACTAGTATTGGAATACTAGTATTCTGAGGATATCAACATATGGAGTTGGGGACACAAATGTTCAACTCACAGCTCACTAGAAAGATGGCTGAGTTTTCTCCATGGCCTCCTCTTGTGAGACTCATTTCTAGCTCACTGTAAAGATGGCAGAGATTTCTCCATGGCCTCCTTTTGTTGTGAGGTTCTCACTGATGGATGGATGGATAAGAAGACAGACCCAATATCAGGCCTTATTTTTGGAGCCTGAGGCTCTCCACCTTATCACCCTTAAAGGATTGGGCTGGTCATATAAAGAATAGCTACTCTGTGTTTTTCCTTTCCTACATTCTGTTTAATTCAGTCCTCCCTTTCAGAATGGAAGCCACCTTCATTTTGTTCTTTCTTTTGCATATACTTGCTTATTTATTTTTATTATTTGCTCCTTGTCAAAGGGAGAGGGAAGTAATCTCTCTGTCACCCAATCTGTTCCCTACCATACCTATTCATGCTTTGTTCCTCTGCCTAGTCATGGGTTTCAAAATATCCTTTGTGTTTTGTGGGTCACAAAATAAAAACATAGCGCACACAGGGATAAAACATCAACAGGCCAGACAGCCAACATTATGTCCTTAAAAAGAAACCAAAAAAAAAAAAGCCAAGGTAATTACAATTCATAATTCTAAGAACCCTCATACTTGTTTTGATTCCTTAAAATGCAATTGAATTTGAGATAAAGAATCAAAATCCTTTATTCAAATTATATTGAAGTAGCTTTCTATCACCAAACAGGTCATATTTGGGGAGCAATTTCTCAATATGTAAAATGAATAATAATTGCTTTAGAATAATCATAATTACATCCCCAAAAGGGAATTTTATCTCAGTTAATTTTTTTCCCCTTTGTACTGTTGAATGACTGATTCTCAAGTAATTACGAAGCACAGCGTTCTTTCTCGCCACTGAATGGCATGCCTATTATCCTGCCTGTGTCCCGTGTTTCCCTGCAGCCCCACATGCGTTTGAAAACAGTGGTTTTGTGATTTAAGCTTATCGTACAAAATGCCCATGCTAATCGACCTTTGAGCGTGAACATCTCTGTACCATAGCAAAGGACCATGAAAAAAAAATATGTAGGCGTACAGCTATGAGACATTTGGTTTCCACTGTGCTAAGGGGCTCTGCGTGGGTAGCGTGAGCAGACCGAGGTCTTATAAAACCCTGCTCGTCTCTGAAAGAGCTGCCCCCCTTGGCTGTGGCTTCTGAGTACAGGCTTTCTGAACCTCTTTGCAGATGGGGAGCTGGGGTCTGCCTCCTGATATGTGTGTGCATTACCTTGATGCTGGGGCAGCTGCTTAAGTATCTGAAGATGGCTCAAGTCTGATGACTCAAGTTTGATCCCTGGAATCCAAAAATCTGTCCTCTGACCTCTATTTGTATGCTGTGGCACATGCACACGTATGAGTGCACACGTGCACTCTCGAACACACACACACACACACACACAACTATCAACAACAAGAAGAAGATCAACAACAACAATAAATAGTAATGAGATAAAGATGGATAAAGGTGCTTACTCACATGATAGGAGAGAACCAACTCTCAAAAGCTGTCATCTAAGCCAGGGAGGGTGGTGCATTCTGTTAATACCAGCACTCAGAATGCAGATCTCTGTGAGTTCGAGGCCAGACTGATCTGCATAGTGAGTTCCAAGATAGCCAGAGTTACATACTGAAACTGTATTTCCACAAAACAAAAAGAAAAAAGTTGTCCTCTGGCCTCCACATATGTGTGCAAACACACACACACACACACACACACACACACACACACAACATGAATTAATTGACTAATTATTAAAGGAGGTATGGTTCAGTGCTAGAGCTTATGCTTAGATGAATAAGACATCAGGGTTCTATCCATAGCACAGATAGATGAAAGAAAGTCAGAGAGAAAAGAGAGAAACAAAGTTTAAGTATCAGCAAAGAACAAGCAAAACTTGTGTCCAGTGAGATAGGAGGAAACAGAGACGCCTGGTTCTCAGAGGCTCAGATAAGAAGCTGTTCCAGAAGAATGGAGGGGTGAAGTGCAAACATCCTCTCTTGCTCCTGGAAGGCATTTGTGTCTTTGACATGGGCTATTTCAGCAGCAGGGTGTGTGCACTAGGCTTACTGGAGGGGACTCCGGAGATGGAGGAGGTGGGGAGAGCGTGTGCAAATGTGGGTGACTTTTCTAGGAAGGTTTCCTAAGAGACTGGTACAATGACAACAAACCTAAGGGGATCAGCTCAAATGACCTGATTAAAAGTGACTCACAACAGACAAAAACAAGCAAGCAAGCAAGCAAACAAACAAAAAACACTGATTATCCGAAGAACCAGAGTACTAGGGAAGAAGGAGATCAGACTTGAATTTAGAGAATATTTTCTTTACTTTTTTTTTTTGAGCCAGGGTCTCCTGTAGCCCAGACTGGCCTCCACCTTACTATCTACGCAAGAATGACTTTAAACTTCTGCTCCTCCTTGCTCCCCAGTCCCCCAGAGCTTGAATTACAGGTATGTGCCACAGTGCCTGGTTTATGCAGTACCAACGATTAAACCCAGGGATTCATGTATGCAATTCAAGTGCTCTATCAACTGACCTCCACCTGTGCCTGGAGAGAGAGAGAGAGAGAGAGAGAGAGAGAGAGAGAGAGAGAGAACACAATATATATTAAATAGGCACATGAGCCAAAGTAAAATTGCAACCCTGGCAGGGTTGGGACAGTGAAATGCCAATGTGCCAGCCAATAGGTCAGACAGGGCTTCAGGACACATGTGTGATACCCAAGCTATGTGCCAGATGAGGAAGGAGACCTAACCAGACAGAGAGGTCCTACACTGGAAGGTAACAATAGGGCTGTAATTCTGGAGCAGGGAGAATCTGGGCAGGCAGCAGGAGATGAAGTTTGGCCTGGGCACGGCAAGGAGAACTGAAAATACAGATTCCCACAAAAGTGATTGCATCCGCCCACCATGATGGCTGTAATGAAAAGGACGGAAGATAGCAAGTATTGGCAAGGAGGTGACGACGTTAGAGCCTTTCTGTACTGATGATGAGAACATCAAAGGCACTGCTGTTGTCTAAGGCATTGTGAACTTACCAAATGATCCAGCAGTTCCAACAGGCTCAAACGAATTGAAATCAGAGACATTAACAGCTCTTTGTAGACTAACGTTGAGAGGAGTGTTGTTCACAGCAGCCAAAAGGTAGATGTCTGAAAGATGAAGGGGTCAAGAAAATGTGTGACATTTATACAATGGGAAATATTCATCCACAGAAGTGGAATGGTGTGGGGGCATACACTACAGCATGACATTAAGCAAAAGAAGTCAAACACAGAGGTCACGTGTACCATTTCACCAATACGAAACATCCAGAAGCTGACAATCTATACAACAGAAAGTAGGTTAGCAGTGGTTAAGGCACAAGGGAAGGAAGTAATGGGGGAACAACATCTTAACTAGTATGTGGTTGCCCTTTAGAGCAGTGAAAGTTCACTGGAGCTAGTGTTGATGCTTCTACCATAGTGTGAATATGCTTAGTATCAGCAAGTTCTACCTTGAAATGTCTATTTCTGGCCAGGTATAGTGGCAAATGCCTTTAATCCCAGCACTTGGAAGACAGAAGCAGACAGAGCTCTGTGAGTTCAAGGCCATCCTGGTCTACATAGTGAGTTGCTAAATAGCCAGGGCTATGTATGGAGACCCTGACTCGAAAAAAGTATAATTCTATGTTATATGAGTTTTTGACCATGAGAAACCAATAACTAAAAAGAACCAGAAAAACATACTTCTAGAATGTTTCCAGCCTGGGACAAGAGAAAATTCTATCTTGACCAGCAAGTTATACTATTCAGAGTCCCTTACTGTAGGACAACGCAGGAGGCTGAGATATTAAAACATTCTTGTAATTTTGTAAATGATAACTGACTTTTGTAGCAGTCAAAGAAGCTTCTACTAGCTTGGAATATTGTTTTTCCAAGAATATTTTTTTCTAAGAATGTTAATATATATTTTGAACTGATGTTCTCCCAAACAACCTGCACCCTACTTAGAACCTCCAACAAAGGCTTATATATTAGAACTTGAAAGAATTTTGAGTGGCAGAAATATTGCAGGTGAGTTAAGAGCTAAGTTATCATGGAATCTCTTTAGGCCCCTTAATAGCTTATCCATGTGCTTGATCTAACATTCTCATGACTTTTAGGTAAAATCCTTTTGGAATGTACAAACATACTCTTCCTTGGCTTCCATCAACCCTACAGCTAAGAATGTCATCAGATAACATCTGGGGCCCGTAGCAGAGAATTCCCCCACTTGGCTATACTAACCAGACTATCTGATGTTCCCAATAATATATTTTAAAAAGTGTCTTGATGCCAGTGAAGTGGGTCGTTGGGGGGAAAGGCCCTTTCTGCCAAGTCAGACGACCTACCAGAGTGTGATCCAAATCTATTCCCTGACCAAGATCATTCATATTTTGTTCCAGAATCAACTGTTTTATGTCCTTTGACGTGACAGCCATGTTTTGGGTTTGTTTTTGTTTCGTATCAACATACAAAATTCATTGTTTCTAGGCCATAGGAAGATGTAGAAAGAGATAATTTTCTGCTATTACAGGCACTAGCCTACGTGCTGGTTAATTTTAACTGTTAACTTGACAAACTTAAAATACCACAGAAAGGGAAATTATCTAGCTCAGATTGTCCATGCTGTAGGAACGTCCGTGGAGGATTGTCTTGATTGTTAAATCATGTGTGAAGCTCTAGCCCATTGGAAGTGGCACCATTCCTTAGGCAGGGAATCCTAAACAGTATAAAAGAGGAGAAGGTTAGCTAAGAGTGAGCAAGCCAGGACTCGTACTTTTATTCATTCTCTTCTCTTGACTGTGGATGAGATGCTTTAAGTTCTGCCTTGACTTTCCTGCAGTGATGGCCTGTAACCTGAAATTGTAAATCAAATACATTTTTTTCTCTCCTAAGTTACTTTTTTGTCATTATATTTTATCATAGCAACAGAAATGAAACTAGAACAGGTTAATTAAATCCTCTTGGAGCTGTACGAATGGTTCGTTTTAAAATTGTATCTGCAGATGCAAGGAGACACTGTCAGATTAGCTATAGTCTGTCAAGTTAGCCACGGGTCTTGGGCATTTGTTATCAGTTCCTGATGTACTGCTGTGAACTGTGATCTAAACTCACACATGTGGGAAACTTGGCCATGGTGCAAAAATATGGACTATCGCATGAAAGACCCTAGCCCTGGAGACAGACGTGGCCCAAACTGCTGGATTGAGATGCTCAATACAAACCACATTAAAAATTGTTTGCCAATTGCTATGACTCACAGGAGCAGCATGAAATGACCTATGTTTTAAAGGCGGGATCTGTTTTTAGTCAGCTTTGAAATACAGAGCCCCCAGGCCGCTGCTCATTTCTATGTGGCTAAGTTCTCAGTTCTAACTTCAGACTCTCTAAGAGCTGCCCACAGGATGTAACCCTTTCCCCCATTCTCTAAGTCACAGCCCAGCTGGATACCAGACCTAAAAGGGAACCTCAGGATGAACCCCTGCATTTACCCCCTGTAGCCCAGACCAGTAGTCCCACAGCTTGGAGACATCTCTAACAGTCCCAGGGTGGACAGGACAGAGATGTGCCCTCCCACCTGTTTGTAATGCTCAAAACTCCCCAGAGATGGCTAAATTTATGTCTCTGGGGCCTCTAGGGGAGGGAGAAGGAGAGGGAGATGGGGAGAGACTGCTGGGGGCCAGGGTCACAAAACCCATTTTAGTTGAGAAGCTAAGTCAGCAAAACCTTTTCTTCAGCTACTTCCTGAGAGTTGAGCAATGGTTGCTTTCCCGTTTTTGTTTTGTTGTTTTATTTGCTATTTTATCTCACCATCTGATAAACATCCTTTTGCGTTCATTTTGACTTTAACTATCATTATTTACTGAGGAGAGAGAGTCTCAGAAGAGGATTTATTAGGTCAGGGACAATGAATATTTTTAAGTTTCTTGATACACACTGACAAACAGCTTTCCAGAAAGCCTTGCCCAATTTGTTCACCCACCTGCAGTGTATCTCGCTTTAATTTGTAAAGTCTGTGGCTTTTCTTAACATGAGGACAGTTTTATTTTAAGGAAGAGGAATTCAAATACAATGATTAGTCCATCTTCTGCACTCTGGTTTCCCCAGATTTTCTTAAGACTTTTGACATCAGTGGCTTGGTGAAATCAACCCACAACACTTGCAAACTGAGGGAATGTTTCTATTAAAATGTGACTTTCCTTTTTAATCATAGCATCCCATCGTAACTACCTCCAATATTTGGACAGCTGTTCTTTCTTTTCAGTGGTTAAAAAGAAAAATCCAATATGCGATGGTAGCAGACCAAAGAGTTACTATCATCTCTGTGTACAAAACTTTCCACCTCTTGGTCCTCAAGTAGCTTCCAGAAGCCATACATACACTACTTCTGATTGTGAATGCCCAAATCCCATTCTGGTGGTTTTTGTTTCCTAGGAGTCGACTGAGATGTTAGAACTAACCAAAGGGCTCCATCACAAACCGGGACTTGACACGGCTTCCTCTCATCTTCACTCTCATCTTGGACTGTGTGTTCTTCACAGGCAGCCTACAGTAGGCACCTGTGGTTGGATGCCTGCATAAGGATGCACTCAGGACTCATTCAGAGGGATTACTCTCTGCTAATAGGAAAACTGAAACCTGTGAGATCCCTGCTGCTTTATTAACCGCATGAAGATTGGGTAGGAATGATTGTTCCCGTGGGATTGTGAAAATGAGCCCGTGATCCGCCTAGCACAAATCTCTGTCCTTTTATGTAAAATATTAGTAGGCTTTCTAGAGCTCTGCCTTGATACAATCTTTCCTAATCCAATAAATTTCAATAGATGAAATGTTTGCTTCCTCCTCCCTTTCTCAATCCCAAAGCCTCTCTCTCTTGTGGCTTAAATGTCCCTTAAATGCACTATCTAGTGTTACTGTTTATGTAACCCTCTGTTCAAGTATCACGCTGTATTTCCAAAACCATAAAGGAACACAACATAAAATATTCCCAGTGAACATCAGCCTCAGGAACTGCCAGGGTCTTATGGCTTTTCTAATACTTCTGTTGACAGGAAGATTCTTCTCTTTCTAAAGAAGCAAAAAGAATTTAAATGCCCAACACAGTTAAACCATTAATTCGCTTAAAGGCTCAAGTGCAAGACCTGAAGAGTAGGAGCCTCCTTTGGCTGGCACTAATCTGTGGTCTCCAAGAGCTTACCAGGGTGGGCTTCTAAGGATCTAGAGAGCTGATTAACTATGGACACCTCCAGATCTGATTCCATCCAAGACTGGAGGGTGTCACCTGAGCTCTAAGTCACTTGTTATCCACAGCTAACTCCAGTCGGTGGTCTGTGTGAGGTCTTATACCAACAGGATGAATCATCTGGAGAGGTGTGGGAGCACTATCCTGGAACCCACCCACAGACGCCCTGATGAAATAGGTGATTCTAAAAATAACACTAGAATTGAAGCCCAATTGCTTAAGTCACCACCTGCAGTTTGTTAGCTGTACAAGAATTCAGGAGTGTAGGTTGAGGCAGATCTGCCCAATCTTCAGAGCAGTGACCCCTCTTCTGTTTCTTTATCTGTACAATGGGTGGTCACTAAGACCTCAAGCACCCCTCTCATTGACCTTACTAGTTTTCATCTGGGATGCAGACTCACGCCCCCCAAATACTAGAACGCTCCTCTTCTCTTTCTGTAGCCCACCCCCTTGCTTCTCCAGTTTCCAAGCCCCTCACTCCAGGGTCTCAGTGAAAGCTATAGGCTTGCAACAGCGCGGGCACAGGCACGGCCACTGCCCCATCCTGGCCCTCGCTCCGGGCGCACAAAGCCCCCGGCGCTGACGTCAGGGCCCCTCTCGGCACGGCCGGCCCCCAGTGCAGGCGGAGCTGCGCCGAGCTCCCACCCCGGCCAGGAGCGAAGAGCCAAGCGGCCAGCCCAGCTCTGCCCAGCGCAGCCAGCCCGGAGCCCGGCCCCGCGCACGTGCCCGCCAGACCTGCAAACTTGTGCCACCGGCTATCCTGCGTCCCCGGGGAACCCAATCGCCCGAAGCCCGCACCCCTCCCATCAGTCTCCAACCATGGGTAAGCGATCGCGCTGGCCCCACGCCACCGCCACGGCCACCACCACGGCCACGGCCTCGCGTCCCGGTGTCCCCGTCTCGCACAGGGACGCGCCCCGCCCTATCCCCAGCTCAGGTGGCGCTACCTGAGCCACCTGGGTGACCCAGTCCAGACCGTTGCAGGAGGGGAACGGAGGTTCGAGGTGGGAGGGGCGCCGCGCAGGTGTCCGCTATGCCCAGGGTACGCCTCCCTGCTCCAACCGCAGGGACGTCCCTACTCCCGCTGCACCTACACTGCACTGTGGCGCGTGCTAAGCGCGGGAGCTAGAGAGCTGGGCCCGACGAAGGGTAGCAATAGGGGTCAGGCGGTACGTCCCGGACTGCGGGCTCCTGCTTTATTTCAAGGGACTGGTAGAGAGTGGCTTCTTGCCCATTTCCTGGGACGATCTCTCTGTCACCCGACCTTCAACCTCGAATCCAGTCCTGTGTCGCTCCGCGGTCCTCTAGTTCTCCTGAAGCCCAAGGAAACATAACCATACCCGCTAAAGCCAGGGTCTTCCAAGAACGCCCCTTTCTCGGAACCCAGATCTTTGAAACCAGTGAAGTGGGAAGGGATGGGAGGGGGCAAGATGGGACACACCGCCAGTCTCTCTTTGTCCCCTGTTCCAACTGCCTAAGTGGGACCCCTGAACAGATGGAGCGGGTGAGAAGTGGGTTGGGGAATTGGGGAAACTCAACAGTGAAAGACTATGCTCGGGGAAGTGAAAATCTTTCACCTGGCTGGAGGTGGGTGTTAGGCGGCGGGAGAATCCCGTCTGTCACTCCCTAACACCCCGAAATGCTGCCATCAGCAACATGTCCCTAAACCCACACCATGGGGAGGAAAACTCCAAGAGTGCCTTGGAAATGAGCCTTGTGCGGCTGCTCTTAGAGCTGTGTCTGAAAAAGGGGTTTCTCTCTGCTTCATTATCCTTCTCTAGTGACAGCTCCAGCCACAGCGCCACGAGGACTGAGAAGTCTCCCCCCCACCCCCGTCCCCCGGAAACATTTCTTTTTTTTTTTTTTTTTTTTTTTTTTTTTTTTTTTTTTTTGGTTTTTCGAGACAGGGTTTCTCTGTGTAGTCCTGGCTGTCCTGGAACTCACTTTGTAGACCAGGCTGGCCTCGAACTCAAAAATCCTCCTGCCTCTGCCTCCCAAGTGCTGGGATTAAAGGCGTGCGCCACCACCACCTGGCCCCCGGAAACATTTCTAATGTGAAAAGCAATGGACTTACCCACTGAGGGTTACCAGCCGGGGGGGGGGGCTTGGGTGTCACAAGCATGCCCTCAGCACTTGCCACTACCAAGTGGGGGCGGGGTGTGATTTTTTTTCTTCTGATTAAATTTTGGGGAAGATGGTAAGGACATCCATTTCAGAAAACCCAGAATAACTTTATATTTAAACAATTTTAAATTTTTACTATGATCAAAATAGAGAAAAATGCATCCCGAAAAGTTAAGAGGAAAGCTAGGATAAGATTCTTCTAGAAAGAGCAGAGCTGAGTGGTATGTAACTCTGGTTCTTCAGACTTCCTTTTAAATAAGGTTCATACACACAAGTCAGATGAGGGTTATGGGGCAGCTTGTAGCTGCTTTAGCAACTATTGCTGTCGAAGATAATTGCAGTTTCACACAACTGCAGGATTAAGGAAAGCCCAAATTTTGCTGAGATGAAGTTATCTCTGGTGTTTGAACTCCAGACATTGACATTCCGGTGTTGAATATGAGCATAAAACCAGAACACTAGCACCTTCTGCAAGGTAGTGTTCTGAGATGCTCTGGTCTTTACTGGGGGGTGGGCTTTGTTTTTTAAGTGGGAATGGAAACAAAATATCTGAGCCAAAAGCCTGCTCTCACGGAAGTACTCTGTCTTGGACAATTACTGGTTCTACACTACAGTTGCCAATTTATGTTAATTTGTGCATACTTCATTGACTCTGGCAGCTTCCTTGGTTTTAGTTTTGTAGTTTCTGTGAAAAAGTAAGTTCCCTTCTTGCCAGAAAGGAGACATACTGACTTCCTTTATGTTCCCAGTAAATATACTACAGGGTCCTGAACTGGCTTTGTTTTTCCAGATGTTGTTAATTATTGAATGTACCCTTGTGAATGCACTAATTCAAATGAGTTAATGCTGGGAAATTTCTGCCCATTGGCCCATTCTGTTGATTCTTTCGCACACGTCACTTCTTAACCCTGACATCAGTTACTTCACTGGTAAAATCAGTAAACTTTGTAGAAATAAAAGCCCCTTTGGGTTTGCACTTGAAGCTATATTTTTTTTAAAAAAAAATCTTTTTAAAGAAAAAAATAAGATAAAAAAAACAGTGGCTTCCTATACAATTCCAGATCTCCATGCATCTGCAAAGAAAATGAGTTTTTCTTGCCCAGTTAATTGATTTTCTCTTCTGCCTCTGTTTCAGCTACCATTCATGTGCAAAATTCATATATGTCAAGTGTACAAGCCAGTGGGTTTTGATACAGAGTTGTATAACTATTGCTCCTATCTTTACCCACCCACCCCAAATAAACCTGTGCCTATTAGCAGTCTTTCCTCATTCTCTCTTCCCTCCAACCCTAGCAACCAATAACCTACTTTCTGTCTCTATGGATTTGCCTCTTCCCAATATTTCATGTAAATGGAATGAGCCAATTAATGTTTGAACTGTATTGGACTATTCTGTAACTTGGGTTATTTGGCACAATGAGAAGATGTTGGTGGATTGTTTGTATAGAATACACCACCTAAGTAAGTGTGCTGAGACTAATTATTTCTCCAGCTAAAGGATGGTAAAGACATGGCACACTGTGTCTTTTCCCTAACAGTGTTACTCTATTGTATTTGATGGGAACCAATTGTGGCCAACACAATTTTGATTCTGTTTTTTTTCTGCTCATAGGCTTGAAGACATAGTAATTAAACAGACTCAATGCAATAAATTCTCAGAAGAACTTTGTGGAATATGACTCATGTATCCAGAGAAAAATGATGACATTTTATTAGCTGTATATGTGAAGAAGTCCAATGTCATGAAACATGGGTGGGTGGAAATAACTGTTTAACTCATTTTACAGTAAGGGAGTGTGTTTCAGTTTACGATAGGTGCTCACTATGTGGCCTAGGCTGTTTTCAAACTCATGAGCTCAACTGATCTTCCTGCCTCCACTTCTGAATAGTTGGGGCCAAAGAATACTACACCAAGTTGACAGGAACTTTTTATGATTATGAAATGAAATCATTTCACTATTGCTTGAAAAAAATATTCATTTCAGTTACATGTGATATCTCACACCTATAATCTTACCACTTAGGAGATGGAGGCTGGAGGATTTGGGGTTCACTTTGGCTATATACCTACTTTGAGGCCAGCCTGGGCTACATCAGACCCGCCCCCCCCCCCAAAAAAAAAGGAAAGAAAGCAAAGAAAGAAAAAGAAAACCAAAAGGGCCAGTGAGATGACTCAGCTTGTAAAAGTGCTTGTTGGGGAAACTGGCCAGTATAAGTGGAATGAGAGAACTGACTCCCAAAACTGTCCTCTGATCTTATACACACATACTGTGGCAAGCACATGTGCATACACACATATGCAAAACACACACACACATACACGCATATGATAACAATAGATAAAATTTAAAGAAAATCCAAGGCCACTGAGATGGCTCCGCTGGCTGGTAAAAAAGCTTGCCTTACATGCCTGATGACCTAAATTTAGTTCCTGGACCCCACATTAAAAAAAGTAGATTTGGTGATGTCCATCTGTCATTCAGAACTTCTTCTTTGGGATGGGAGGTGGGGAAAGGAGAATTATCCCGAAGCTCATGAGCCAGGTAGACTATGCACAGCAAGGCAGAAACAACAGGAAAGACCTTGCCTCAACAAGATGGAAGAAGACAGCCCTCTAGTTTTCACATGCATACCATGGCGCGTGTGCACGCACACATTCACACACGTGTCTCTTAATTTAATAATGACGTGTCACAAATCATCTGGAGATCTTGATGAAAGGCAAGAGCCCTGACTCAACCAGCCTGGGCACATGGCATTTCTAAAAGTCATGCTAGCACTGCTGCTTCTGGCTTTGGTGATCCAAAGCCAGAAAAATAAAGAAAAACCTGGGAAAGTCAGGGGCCTGGTCCATGCCTCGGCTTCCCCTCAATTCTGACTGTGTGATCTCTGTAATGCCGTTCTTGCCTCTTTAACCTCAGTTTACTAGGAGAAAAACAAATCTATAAAATCACTTCCTTAAATCCATACAGATCTACAAGTATGTAATTTCAGGGACAAGGATGAGAGAGTAATGTTATGCTCGAAAAACAGGAGCAAACAGCTCCCTAATTGTTTAAACACTATTTGGTTCTGTCAAGGCAGCAGCCAGACCTCATTTGTAGTTGGGTAAAATGCTGGCACTTTCCATGTGCCCGCCTACAGGATGGTGGCTGTTCTCCAAGGCAACTAGTGGAGGGAGCCCCAAAGGATGCCTTTTTTTAACACTTCCAGCTTTGGTGTCTGCTCTCTTGTCTTTACAGAGCTCTTCCTGACCCTCACACCCAGGCTGTGCCCCAAAAGGAAGCAGGGCCCCAAAGACCCCTCCATACAACATTTTGTTCTGGAAGTTTCCTTAGGAATTCAGATGCAAGTGGAGACAAAAGAGTGGTGTCCTGATGCATAACTGGGCAGGAAATGGTCCCAGCATGTGCTAGGCAGCCTCCTTCTGAGACAAAATGTCTAGTGAGGAGCCCACCCGGGGGCCTCAGAGAGGCTCTTTTCAAAACAGACTGGAATCCTGAGTAAACCTCAAACCAAATCCACCCAGGACTGTTTGTGACAAACAAGAAGTAATTGATTCTTTACTATATTTTTGCTCTAGCAGTAGCTGTTGGCCAAACCACTTGCCTCCCCAGGGCATTTTAGAGGACAGTGACATCCGGGATCAAGTAGTTGGATGCTTTATTGGAAATGCCAAAGTGGCAAATCCTATAAAGTACCATTTCTGTGTCCTAAACATATTCACTATCTTTAAACATTAATCTGCTAAGTTTTTGTTGGATAGTCAAGGCCTTTCTTTGACCAAGAAATCCCAGTTGGAATTGGGGTTCCTTGAAGTTTTCTGTACATGAATCATAGCCAACCAATGACTTCTAATGACCAGTTTGAGATACTTTTAAAGTAAAATGAGACATGAAAGCACTCAACACTGGTCTGTGCAGAATCTTTTCACATCACCCACCCCATAAAACTTTAATAGTTTATTGCAATTAATTATTTTGGCAAATATTTTCTAAGTGACTCATTTTGGATAAGACTTTGCAAAGCAGTGGACCAGGTTTGAAAAGAAAGAAAACTTCCTTGGGGGCTTATATTTCATTAGTTTATGCAAGATTGAATTAATTTGCATAATTATAACAAGTACAACTGTTATGAATACCTTTTGGAACAAAGACAATGGACTCTTCTTAAGTACACAGACAGATAAGAGAAATAATAATTACTCTGGAGAAGAACCCCAGTTTTGTGGGCAGTAGTAAGTATGGTTTAGAAAAAGAATAGAGGATGCAAGGTGTTTTAGTTATGTTTTCACGTTGCTATGATAAAATGCCCTGACAATAGCAACTTGAGGGAGAAAGGGTTTATTTGGCTCACAGTTTGAAGGTATAATCCATATGACAAGGAACCCATGCAGCAGGGTTTGAGGCTGCTGATCACATTCCAACCACAAGAGGCAGAATGATGACTGCAGATACGCAGCTCACTTTCCTTTTTAATGAATGATGCACTCACAAGTAAGGTGGGTCTTCCAACCTCGATTAACTTCATCAAGCTCTTCCTTCATAGAGACACACACAGAGCCTAACCTACACCAGGTAATCCCTCACAGGAGTGCCTGGGGGGTGAGGGGCTTGCCGCCTAGGTGAGTCAAGATCTTATCAAGTTGACAATACTGACCATACAAGGCAATGAATTGAGGGGGTTATGTTGAGTGAATGATGTTGGTAAGAGCATTTCTATTACATTTGTGGACCAGATTCATCTTTTGGATAATCATAACATGGTTGTACTTGGTCATCATGGTCTGACACATTGGTATATTTATTAATAATATGCCTCCCTTGCTGTTCAAAGAACCAACTCTTTCAAAAGCAGAAATTCTCCTATACATTGTTGCTGCTCAGTGTTCATTTGAACGAGCAGAATATTGTAGGAGCTCCAGATAACATTTGTTAGAAAAAATACGAAATATATCATATAAGATGCATGTTTTTCCTATGGTATGCCTATAATAGACATATAAGGATTTAAAGTATGAAAAATCATTACAAACTATGGTAAGCCATAGTTGACTAAAAAGTGCAAATAACATCATAGTTTAATTCAATTAATATGTGTATCACACCATTTCATGGAGTAACAGAATTTTAGCGCTGGAAATCACTTTCAAAGTAATTGCATCACTTTATGTATGCAAAGACCCCAAAACCATTTACACAGCAGTTTAAATGCTCCTCCATTGTTGTTGTTGTTGTTGTTCTCCTCCTCCTCCTTCTCTTCCTCCTCCTTCCCATCCTCCTCCTCCTTCTTCTTCTGCCTTTAGCTTTTCCTCTCGTAATGTTAGATTTTCCTCTCTCTGGTGAAAAAAAATAATTTCTCCTTGTCAAATTTTTGAAGTCCAGGAAAACTAGCGAAATACTTTTGTTTCACTGAAATCTCTCATTGTATTGAGAATTTAAAAGCACCAAAAGTTTTGCTTTTCCATTCTCAACATTAGCGTTCAATCAGCATGAAGCACAGTGCCCTGCAATGAGTATGTGCAGATGAAGCCTAAGCCTCTTTCTTCCCGTTAGTACCTATTAAAGGAATAGAAGAGACCTACCTCGATGCACTGAGGACTTATGCTGTGTTTTGAAGCAAAAACTGGATAAGCATAGGCTATCCTCATATATCTAACCATCTTATAAAACCTGATGGACAAGGTCCTGTAGGGAAAAGAAAATGAATATTTAAGGACATGTCTGAGACAGAACGTGTAGGGCCTGTGTACAGATGAGGAAAGGCAGGCGCCATGACAAAGACAGTTTTGTGGATACCTTAAGGAAATGAAAATGGTCAGTTTTGGAGGAGTCTAGAGAGATGAGGCCAGACTGTACAGCATGCCTTGGAAGAAAACAGTCATTACTCTGTTACCCATAGAAAATCATGAAGGGATTTCAAGCAGGTAAGTGACAGATGAAGAGCATGGCAGTCTCCCCAAGAGACTAAAAAGATGACCATTAAAGCTGAGCATGGCAAGGCATGCCTATAATCCTAGCCACTTGGCAAGTGGAGGCAGAGGCAGAAGGATTGCACGTTGAAGGCTTTGAGCAGTGTAAGGCTAGTCCAAACAACTTAAGAGAGATTTTGCCTCAAAGTTGTGGTTGTTGTTGTTGCTGCTGCTGTTGTTGTTTTGATGAGGAAAAGGGATGGAGAAAGAGCTCAATCAGTAGAGTGTTTAGCTCCCAAAACTATTTCCTCAGAACCCATGTAAAAGAGCTGTGCATGAGCCCAAGGCTGGCAAGGTAGAAACATGTGGATTCCTGAACTTTACTGGCCAACCAGTCTAGTCAAATGATTGTCTAAAAAAAAAAGGACAGTAGACTGTACCTGAGGAATGACTCTGAGGTGTCCTCTAGCCTCTACATATATGTGCACACATGAACCTACACATATGTGCTTTTACACACACATACATACATACATACACACACACACACAGACACACACACAGAGAGAGAGAGAGAGAGAGAGAGAGAGAGCTCACACTGTTGGGAAATAACTCAATGGTAAGGAGCTTTCATACCATGCATAAGGCACTGGATTCCACCCCTAGTATTCTCCAAATTAAAACAAAACAAAACTATAAAAAGCTCCACTATAACACAGAGAACAGGATCTGGTTGTAAAATTCCAAATAAATGCATAGGTGAGTTCTGAAAAGACTGAGACTCTGTTTCTCTGTAAGGTTTCTAGTGCAAGTTTGCACTGAAGGTGTCCTCAGAGGAAAGATGGAAAGGATTGCGGCTGCCCTCGTAGGAGAGGTAGGAATGCGCAAGGTTTATGAGTGGGAGCCTAAAGAAACTAACTGTACGTAGCAAGGAGTAGGTGTGGCGGAGAATAGCAAACAAGGTTTGGGGGCCAGAGAGATGGCTCAGCAGATGAAAGGGCTTGACAATTTGAGTTTGATTTCCAGGACCCACATGATGGAGTTTTGAGACTGACTACCTCAAGTCTCATCTGACCTCTGCACACTCAGCATAACACGTATATGTGCATACAAACACAATAAGTAAAGGTAATAAAAATTTAAATAAGGAAAAAAGATTTGGAGGGCTGACAGAGATCTATGTGGGAGTATCCCATTTTAATTGATAATAAATGAGCACAAATAATCCTGAAAACCTATTATCTCCTCCCTTTCAAGCACACAGAACAAAGTGGAAGCTTTCGGAGATGGACAAAGATGAGTAACTTTGATGTAATTCCTTCTTGATTTGGAATCGATGGAGACTGCCACCCTTGTCTATTTATTTGGTTATTGTTATTTTTTAAACATGTCTGATGAGTCATCGTAAAAGATTTTATAGATCACACAGCTAGAGAGGTGCATAGGGTAAGGTATGGGAGAAGACATGAGGAGCTTCCATGCCCTTTCTTGCTACACTAGCTTCACAGAAACTCTATGGGCTTAGCTACCTAGAAGCTGCCTGTTCATTTTCCCTTGTTTTATGTCTTTTCAAGTTAAAAAAAATGTTAATTACATCTATAATAATGGGCTTCATTATGGCATTTTCATAGGTATACATGTTATTTGATCATATTCACCCATCGTTGCCCTCTTCTGCCCCTTCCATTCTCACTGGTGCATTGCAGAATGCTTAGCAGCATCCCTGACCTCTCCTCACTATGTGCTGTGACAGTTCTCAAGTTATAACAACCAAGTGTCCCCAGATGTTGTCTGATAACCTTGACAGACTAGGGGCTGGCCATACTGAGAGCTGTTTAAGAGTAAGATGGGAGTGTAGATGTAGCTGAGTTAGTAGAGTGTATCTTTCATGTGCAGGAAGCCCTGGGTTCAATCCTTAGTACCTAATGGTGGCACATGCATAGAATCTCAGCACTTGGAAGGCAGATGTAGGAAAATCAGAAGTTCAAAGTCTTCCTTGCCTATATAGAAAATTTGAGGCCAGTCTAGGTTACATGAAATCTTGTCACAGAAAAGGGGGGAAGCTACTGAAAACCTTTGTACATGCCAGTATCATAAAGTCAGAGTTATGGTCTCATTGAGGACTTGGCTGAGCACATCTACAAAATGGGGGATGTTTGGTTAAAAAGGTTCCTTCTTTCCAAGAATGCCTGCTTTAACCCTGCCATCTAGCTTAAGAACGTCGTATTTTGTTTTTATCTTTTTCTAACATCACTAGGAAGGATTATACTATAATGGAGAGCTTGGCAGACCACAAGATTCATGCTTTCCTTGAAGTAAAATGGTCTTATAAACTATCTCAATATTTAAACTACCTGTCTTTCCCACTCCCCTGAAATAGGATGCCTGTTTTACTTTGGTTTCTTTGTCTGGTGTGTAGAGTGCTTTCTCACTCAAAAGGCTCTACCTCTGAAGTTTGTTTTACTTACTAAAATTGTTACTAATATCCTTCCTTGTTTTGGGTAAGACATGAAGGAGCTAATCACATCCTTAATTACCATGATGGCCTTTCCAAATTTAGACTTCATCTCCTTAGCTAGAATCAAATCTAACCAGATTAAGGCTTTAAGGCTGCCTTCCCACAGGGTGTCCTTAAGGTACATGGCTGTGTCTTCATTGTTTCCCAAGTTCAAGAGCTAGGTACAAGAATGACTTCTCCCTTGTTGCTCAGAGATCTTTCGCCAGTGACCACTATATTTTCTTTTCTGCTTTCCAGTCTTAAACCCACCCCAGTGAAGGCTATAAGCCCAAGAGATCCAACTTGTTCAGAGAAATGATCATAGTTGAAAAGATGTTTAAAAAAATACAGAAGGTGCATCAGAAGCAAAGGTAGGGAGGAGCTTAGAAATCCTGATTTTTATTTATGTGCAGTTTTAGGTGGAGAAGTATGTTTTTTACAACTTCCCCAAAAAAGACTGTTTCAGTGGTGGGTTTTCAAATGAGAGCTTGAAGTCAGACATCTGTTCTTCATACAGTGAGCAAAGAATAGACTCATAATTAGCAAAGTAATGCAACCACTTTGGATAAATTTATTTGATGCAGTCCCTTATTTCATTTTGCCCTCTTCCTTTTTCTTACTTGGCATGTTCTGACAGTTTCTGTGATAAGAAAAACAGAATCCAGAACCTTAAAGGGCTAAAGCTCCACTGTGTATGAATCATGAGCATTTTGCAAAGCTACTGCACTGGATACTAAAAAATCTTTAGAGCCCTATCATGTAATGAGGACTTGTCACAAATACTATTAGATGTTTTGTAAGAGGCATGGATATTATCAACTCATTTAAAATTTGTTAGCATAAGATAGCCACAAAAAGTAAGCAGATCTTAAACATGCAGGTTTGATAGATTTTTACAAATGCAGAACATGGGCCTGGCATACTCAGTGAGTGAGTACTTGCCCAGTGTGCGTGTGTAAAGCCATGGGTTCTGTCCTCACCACTAAAAAGAAAAAAAGGCCAAGCACATGGTGGTATACTTTTTAATCTCAGCTCTTTAGAGGCAGAGGCAAGAGGATCTCTTGTGAGTTTGAGGCTAGCATGGTCTACATCATGAGTTCCAGGCCAACCAGAGCTACATATTGAGACCCTGTCTCAATATGGATAAAGGGGAAAGAGATGAGAGGAGAAGAAAGGAGAAAGAATAATAAAAGAAGAAAATTATTATTATTATCATTATTATTATTATTATTTATTAATTACTAGCCACTTAGAAGGGGCCTCTTTGTTATCCACACCAAGGGTGATCACTAATTTCTAGTAGTATAGTTTTACTTGGTTTTACATTTCATGTCAACTGAATCATACAGTATATATGCTGACAGTTTTTGCTCAACGTTAACAATACTATTTTAAAATCTGGGGATGTTTTCTGTCCAGAAGAAAGGCAGGCTTCTATATCATTGTGGTTAGAAGCATTTATGCAAAGCCTTCGTCTATAGAAATTTAGAAGAAAGTATATAAAGCATGGGTTCATACTTCCTATTTTAAGTGAAAAAAAAAAACCTTGTAGCAACCATGAGAGAGAGAACTTGGAAAATATTTGAAGAGAGATGGGTTGTTTGCATGGGAAAAGGTGATGGAGCTGAAGAGATTAGGAAAATAATATATCCCCACGTGTACTTCAGAGAGGAAAAGTACATGCTGAGCAGCTACACACAGAGAGGAAGCTGTCACTGTTAGGTTAGATCATTCAGGAAATGATCAATATGGATGCTTTCTGGCTTCAGGATATAAGGCTGTAGTAGATGCCAGGGCCTTTCGCCAATGGGTTTCCTGAATAAGATGAAGTCTTAGGATGTGTCTGGATTAACCATAATTTTTCAGAAACTGACAGTAAATACCGTACAATGTTGGGAAAAGGGTCAAAGGATGGTAATGATTTCAGATTTTCATCTAAAACTACACAAATAGATACAGAATTATCTTGGACAAATAGCTTCTTTATATGCTATTTGGACATATATAGCTATAAGCTGCCTGCCTTCCCTCAGTGAGAAGTTTTGTCTTTTTGAACATAATAAAGATGTGGTCAGCAGAACAGATACTTTATTGTCCTGCAAAACTGCCTTTGCATGTTATCATGTCACCATCCTTTCTAAGTGATGACTCCCATGTATTCTCCACCAGAAGCTTGTGAGAATTTTAGCTTCTCCATGTCTTCAGCTTTGGTATAATTAGACGGTTTAAAAATTTAAAAACCTGGCAGGTATGAAATGGTATTTTATGATTTTTATGTTGAATTTCCCTAGAGAGGTTAAAAGTGTGGGCTAGGTTCTTGGCCCCTTGGGTTTTGTCTTCCATTTGTGTCCTGTTTGTCTTCATATACATTTTGGATCCTAATCTCTGCTAAAGATGTGGTTGGTCAGTGTCAGTTTTCCTGTGTGACTCACCTTTAACTTGTACAACTTGTACTGAGTTTTTTAAATTGTCAGCAAGTCCCAATTATCAATATTTCCTTTTACTACTTTACACTTTGCGCTTTTTATCCTTGCCTTATTTAAAAATCATTCTTATCCCTAAGATCAGGAAAATGTTTTTCTTTTCCTCTGCTATTTCTTTAAAGATTTTAACCAACTTATACTTTGATTTTTTTCACTCTTGTTTATCTGTGTTGTATCTGTGTGTATACTCGTGTGCAGATGTGTGAAGATATTTGAGCACACAGAGAGTCATAGGAGACTTCACTCTCCACCTTATTCCATGAGGCAAGAACTTTCATGAACTGAGAGCTTACTGGAGTTTAGCTTGGTTTTTGTTTTTGGTTTGGTTTGGTTATTGGGGGGTAGGCTGGTAGCAAGAAAAAAATCAAGCAATCCTCTTGTCTGCTATCCTTACTCAGCATCAGAGTTTGAGATGTCAAAACCATACCTAGTTTTGTTGTTGTTGTTGTTGTTGTTGTTGTTTTTAAGATTTATTTACTTGTATGTGTCTGTACAAGTATCTAAATATATGTAACTGTGTACATTACATATGATCCTGGTGCACTCAGAAGTCAGAAGGGGGGTTTGTATCTCCTGGAACTGGAGTTACAGAAAGGGCCATCATATGAATGCAGGGAACCAATCCCAGATCTTCTGTAAGAACAACAAGTACTCTTAACAATTGAGTCATCTCTCCAGCCCAATACCTCATGCCCAGCTTGTTATGTGTCCGCTGGGGATTTGAACTCAGGTCCTCATGCTTGCACATCAAGCACTTTCCAGCCCTTAAGTCCTTTTTTTTTTATGTAGAATTAGGCTTAACAATTTTATATATTTCTATACAGAAACTACCCATAGTGTGCAATTCAACCTTTTTGTGTTGGTTTTATACTATTCATATATTACATATGTATATGAATGTATCTCTATGCTAATGTAAACAGCCTTGATTACTATCCATTTAAAATAAGTCTGGCAGTCTCACAGAAGTTTCTTCTTTTGGCTCCTCTTTACTGAGCTATTCTTGGTCTCTGCTTTTAGAGTGAGTTTTCCATGCTCCACCAGCATCCCTGGTAAGCTTGTGAGTGGAACTGCAGTGAATGTCCTGACCAACGTGCCGATTCTGCACGACTTGAGTCTTCCTGTTTATATACATTTGACCTTTGCTATGCCTCCTAATAATCATTTCACTTCCTCGTGACATTAGTTTAAGGTCCCATATAGTTTTTGTAGCTTCTTAAAAAGTAAACCAAATAAGGTCAAATTGAATTCCATGAATTGTCATGGTTCCCTTCCATACACTTGTGACTTTAGGAAATCCAGCTATGAACAAACTTGGTTAACTAAATGAAGAAATTATCAGCCTAGGAAAGCTGACTCTGAGTTAGCACCTAGTAGCCTATTGGGAAGAGCTGTGCATGGTGCCTGTGTAACACCATCACTGCTTCAGGTTTGGGTTGTTGGTTTTTGTTTTGGTTTGGTTGGTTTTGGGTTTTGTTTTGTTTTGTTGTTGTTTTGAGACAGTCTCATGTCACCCAGACTTGTCTAGAGCTTGCTCTACAGCAGTGTCTTCAACTCTTGACCTGGTTTTGCCTCCCAAATGTTGTGATGGCATGTGAGTAGTTCCATACCTAGCTTTGAAAGTTATTTTTGTTGTTGTTGTTGTTGTTGTTGTTGTTCTTGCTTTGTTTTGGCTTTTTAGGTTTGTTTCTGTTTTGAGACAAGGAACTCAGTTTGTAGGCCAGGCTGACCTCAAACTCGTATAGACATGCTTGTCTCAGCCTCCAGCATGCTAAGTTTAAAGGCCTCTGCACACACATATACTACAGCCACTCCATGAAGAATAGGTGGCACTAGAATGTGCTCGCTCGCACACATCCTTACTACCCGGGCCTCCAGCTCATCAGGCCCCACCCTCTCCTCTGCACCTCACCCACAGCTCCCTCAGCCCACACAGGGCTTTTTGTTCTCCAGGGTATCTTGCCTCTATCATTCAGTCTTGGACTACGTTGTTCTCCACTTCCTGAAATTGTTTCCTTAGGAATGTATTGTCTCCCCTGCCTCCCTGCAAGGTCCAAGGTTGCCACTCATTTTCTATGAGAAAGAGCTTCAGGAAATGCTTGCTGGAGTGAGTTGGGTTGGGATGTCTGGGAATGGGAGCTGCTGCCCTCTGGGTTCTCAGGATCTCACGGGGCTGTACTTTGTGTCACTACTCCTGACCTTAGAAACTATTTTTAATGGAGTCCATATCAAAATTTTATAGTCTTCTTTGCTGTACAACCATCAATAGAAGGAAATTGTCCATGTCCAACCTAAACCCTTTCCTTCTATCTTATATTCTGCATAAAGGCTAAACCATCTTTAGGGTCCTGAAGGTCCTAAAGAAGATCCCTTCATCAAAAGATAGTGAATTCTGTCATTGTGTGGAATTGACAATTTAACATTTAATACATGGCTCCAAAATTCATGGGCTCCTGGAGAACTTGTAAAACAAGCAGCTATAGTTTCAGGGTATTCTCTACTGCCCACCAAAATTCTTTCTCAATAGAAAAGCTAATTTGGATTCCCATTCTATATCACTATGACCAGGAGTTCTATGTTCCTTGCAGAAATAACACTACTTAGAAAAAGGCATTAAAAGTAATCAGCTAAATAATAGTAGTAATTCGGGGGCCAGCAAGATGACTTAGCGAAGAAAAGTGCTTGCCATGAAGCCAGGCAACCTGAGTTTAGTCCCCCAGAACCCACTTAAAGGTAGAAGGAAAGAATTAACTTCACAAAGTTGTCTTCTGACCTCTATAAGTGCTCTCTAATAATAACAGATAATTAGAGGCAGAAGGATCACTGTGAGTATGAGGCTAGCCTGGGCTGCATAGCATGATGCTGTCATGCACACTTACACACGTGAGCACACACACACACATGTGCACGCATGCACTCTCACGCTCGCACACACAAATCAAGCAAACAAAAAGCATGGAATGGTGCCACATGCCTCTGATCTCAGCATGATAGATGGAGGGAAAAGAAACGGTAGTTCCCAGTTGGAAAAGAAAGGAAAAAAGGGTAATTTTGCATTATATCACAGCAATGTCCAAGTGTTACTTCCAAGTACAGTGATGCTACTTGTGAAAAAAAAAATGAGATTTTCATGGTCGATTCAAGATTACCTAGTTTCCCTAAGTAATTTAATGGAATACTTCTCCTGGAATATTTTACATAACTGCGTACCCTGCAAAGAGGAGGCCAGCAGTTGGCCTGTAGCACCAGTTTGATTTATTTCGGAAAGCAGCTTATTCAGCCGTCAAATGAGATTACGTGTGTGGCTGCTACCCATCACTTCACAGAAATATTTGTAGTCTTCAACAAGGCCTCAAACTTTATTTCTTTCAAGGGCAACAGAAAACCGCAAATGTAATTTTCTTAAAAGATAACCTTGGTAATGTGAATTGTTTTGTTTTGTTTTGTTTTTGAGACAGGGTTTCTCTGTGTAGCCCTGGTTATCCTGGAGCTAGCTCTGTAGACCAGAGTGGCCTCAAACTCAAAGATCCACCTGCCTCTGCTGCCCAAGTGCTGGGATTAAAGGTGTGCGCCACCACTCGGCAGGAAGGCAAATTTTAGAAATAGGGTGCTGTTACTATTTTAAGGGCAGTAAAGATCCAAACCAAACTTATAGTTACTTTCTCCGTCCATCTGTGGTTCTTCACATACACGCCTAGCAATGTTTAGATTTCAGCCACCTTAAAAGGTTACAGCCCTAAGAAACCATTCTCAGGGTTCCCTTCTTTTGCAATGTGTTTTGCCCTCTTTGGGTAGCTTCATAATGTAAAATAGCGTGAATATTTTACAAATTAAAATTGCAGTTGAAGGTTGTGGCTGTACCTCTGGTAGAAAACACTTGCCAGGGGTACTGTTGGCCTTGGCCTCCATCTCCAACACTGCAAAATAAAAGTAAATAACAAAGTAAGTCAAATTGAAATCTAAGCTAAAGGTATTCCAAGCTCTACCAAGAGCACTTCCCTAGTATATGTAAGGTCCTGCGTTCAATTCCCAGTGCTGTAAAAAACAAAAACAAAAAAACAAAAAAACAACAACAAAAAAAACAATGGATGAATAAATAAAATAGAAGTGTAGACTCAGAGTATGGCTCAGTGGTGAAGCATGTGTTCAGCATGCACAAGACCTTAGCTTCTGTTCATAGCACCAATAAATAAGGACATAAGTAAATAAGTTAAGCTGAAGTCTAAATTTGGATGTGAAAAAGTTAAATAACACATAAACAAAACACTTAATTAATGCAACAACAACAACAAGAAAGACAGGGTAGAATGCCATAGCAAACCAATTATTTTTCATTCATCATTTAATTTGAAGTAATAGGTTTAACCTTTTTATATTGAGAGTGTCTAATGAACATTGTAATGCCTGGTTTAAGTATCAGGTTGCTGTGACTTTTCCTGTTGCTGGTGTAGCTGCTAGGTTGAAGCATACGAATTATACAATATTTGGACCTTTTTCTTTTCAATAAGCAAGAATGGCTTTTTCAGGTGGTTTATTCAAATACGGCCTAATTGTTCAACATGCTAATAAAAGAGGGGAGGGGGAGTCATGGTCTCAACCTCAGACCCCAGGGCTCCCTCTAACCACTCATTCTTGCCCTCAAACATTACCCATTATGCCATAGTCTCATTCTGATCAGTTTTCAAAAGACACTGGTTTTAGGTTCTTCTGTCTGTGAACCTGGAGATGCTCTCACAAATACTGTCCTGCAGAGGCACAGGAGAAACAAAGAAATTACACCCTAGTGTCTGTACTCTACAGACACTGCTTTCTGTGTGCTGTCTGCTCCGGCGTGAGCAGTGCCTATCTGGATGGATACACAGTATGGACAAGCAGAGGAAGTTCTATAGCTGGGTTCAGCCTCTTCCCGCACTTATAGTTAATGAATGCTTTTGTGTGCTTTGATGTTGGTATACACGGTTGATGATAGGTAATATTTACAGGAAAGTGTTCTCTACCTGTATATTTAGTTGAAACTGATTATATATATATATAATATATAATTTCTAGATAAGAATTAAATGGGAAATGCTCTTATCCATGAAGTTGAATTATTCCTAATGATATTTATACCTCTTGTCAAGCCAATGGCTCATAAAGAAGTGAATTTTCACATAGATATCTGCACAGTTCAAAAATCTGAGTTTTAATTACTTATACACAATTATTAACCAGTCATGAAGATTATTATAAATGAAAATAGTATTTTTCTTTGAGGGTGAAGAACAAAGAAGCCTGTACCTTGATTTTCTAGAATTAAAAGTTGATCCATGAGCTGTTGAGTGGGCTCAGTGGGTAAAGGTGCTTGTCACCAAGCCTGCTGACCTGAATTCAAACCCCAGCCCCCACATGATGGGAGGGGAAAACCCACTCCTGCAAGTTGTCCACTGACCTCCATGTAAGTGCTGTGGTATCTGTACATATACAGACACTCACACCGAGCTCCCAGGGACTGGACCACCAACTAAAGGGTACACACAGAGGGACCCATGGCTCTGGTCGCATATGTGGCAAAGAATGGCCTTGTTGGACATCAGTGGGAGGAAAGGCTCTTGGGTCTGACGATGTTCGATGTCCCAGTGTAGGGGAATGCCAGGGCTTGAAGGCAGGAGTGGGTGGGTGGGTGGGAGAACACCCTCATAGAAGCAGGGGGAGGGGATGGGATAGGGGATTTCCGAAGGGGAGACCTGGAAAGGGTATAACGTTTGAAATGTAAATAAAGGAAATATCCAATAAAAAAGAGAGAGACTGAAGCGGAAGCATCACGATACCAATGGGGCCTACAGAGGGAATTCAAGACTGGCTGGAGCTAGAGAAGTAGAGCTGGTGTCCGACAAATGAACGGAAGGGCAAAACCAACTCCCTTCTTACTTCCCACACCCATCTCCAGTCCATCTTTTCTGCTTCCATTCTCGTAGCTACATATGCTGTAGAAACTGTCTATTGTTTAGTCTTTACCCTACCAACTATAGTACTATCTAAAGAGAAAAGCTGCAGCCAAGACCCAAGCTCCAAATATGCGCAACAGCCATTGGGGGTAGTATTTCTACCTATGCTGATGCCATCAAAGGCATTCTTTGAGGCACAGTTTTCTTTCCTAGCCAGCCTCTCAGCTTTTCTGGCACACATTCATTGCTCAAGGGCAATTTCATGTGTAGGTTATACACATAAACCTTATGCTGCCAGCCCTTGGCTTTGAAGTGGACTCCAACAGTTTGGTGGCCCAGGCACTTGCAAGCAGAGAATTTATTTCTATTTTTTTTTATTTTAATTTTTTTAGGGGGGATTTGGGCATACTATGGCATGCATATTGGAAATCCTAGGGCAACTTTTGGGGGTCAGTTCTCTCTTTTCACCATACAAGTCCCTAAGATTGAACTCAGGTTAGCACCCTTGGAGGCAAGCACCCTCCTTTGCTCTTTGAATTCTCTTGCTGGCCCCACGGAAGAAGTTATGGTAGAGGTTAATGTAAAACAATAAAAATGTATTCAAGAAATTGTTTTCCCCCGGTGATAGAATACTATTTAACACTGGCCTGCAGTTCTACCACACACGTGTGTATATTCTGTTCTGTCTTCTTATATATTGTAATTGACTGTTTTGTGAGTGTATTAACACATGTTTACTTGTATCTACCTGCTGCTCTTTTTGCAAGTGAACAATCTGCTGAAATGAAATATGAAGCTGGGGAGAACCCAACCTTTCCAAAAGGGCAATTTCTGAATGTAGCAAATTATCATTGAGAATCTTCTATAATTACGAAAATGGAGGTTGGGAATAAAACTGATCAAAACCTCAAGTCATATAGGTGAATCAGCCATAAATGTAAGCAGCTCTAGATGACCTGATGAATTATTACCATTACTTGGTGCTTCCTTTTTCACAAGCCTCACGACACTGTCAGGCTATATGAAAATGAATTAAGGTGTTGGCAAGGAGGATCAGCGCATAAAAGTGCTTTCTGCTCAAGCTTTAACCATCTAAGGTTGATTCCCAGAAATCGTGGTAGCAGCAAACTGACTCCCAATTAAGGCGTTATTCAAATGCTCAATGAATTCCAATCTCATATGTTACTGTCTAATCCAGTAATTCATTTAATTATTTTTATGTATTAATCACTTATGATAAGTATCTTTGGGGATCATGGAGACAGACTGTATGTTACTTTTTCTATTGTAACTAAAATAGCAAACTGTACTTAGTTGATTTTAAAATATCTACAGCTTAATCGGTGGGAGACAAAAGAAAAAAAAACGGTGTATGTAATTTGTTCTTGTCCAGTGACCAAGTCTTCATTTAACAGACATGTCACTTGATCATATACAGTTTGTCAAAAAAACAAATAATTTATTAAAGCACTAAGGAGATTTAAATGGCCATCACCGGGTAGCAAGTCTAATTTCTTTTTAAAGAAATCTCCTGCCCATCCATATGTCCTTGCCATGTTAACAGAGTGAAACCACCTTATTAGAGTGTTTCTTAAAAACTTGTAGACATAGTCACTTATTGTACTTGAGTGTGACAGGAATCTTCTGCTCCCAAGCCCTCACTGAAGCCTCTGACTTCCCACGAGTCTGTGCAATGCCTCATTTGAGCCTGTCAGTCTGTAGCTCCCCTCTGTTGTTACAGAGATCTCTTAAATCTTAAATACTTCTTTAAGCTGGAGCTTCATCCCAACGTGCACAAATTTATGAACAACTACACATTCTTGTCAAATAAATATAAGCAGTAAAGATTGCTGTATCTTTTACCTGGATTCTTTCCCATTCAGTAGCCTGGAATAGGTGTCCAGCAATGATCCCACCTCAGGACAGTACGCAGGCTAATGTGGCAGGCACTTTACTGTTCTGCCTTTTGTACAAGACTGTTTTGCAAATATCTGAGCCTGGATGTTCACATCTTAGAAAAGTAGGGACTATCACTTTATGGTGCAATGGGTTCATATTGGTGAAATAAATATGTCCTGCTTTGGACATAAGCAATGGCAGCTGCCTTTTGTTTGTTTGTTTCTCTGTTTAGATTTTCATTCCAAAAACTTGGGGTCAGCATAGAGAGAGAATCATTGCCTTTACAAGCTTTTCTTTGCTCTACTCTGGCTGTTATGGAAACCTTTCATTGGCAGTGTCTGGATTTCTGTGTTTACATCTTTTGGGTGGCTCAAACAAGCTCCCTTGGTCACTGGGAAAATAAAATTATAGTTGTAGCTTCTCAAGGCAGGCTCAGAGCCTACTGCCTGCCGTGCTCTTCCTGCTGTCTGTACCCATATGTCTCCTTCCCCTGCTGAGGGTGGGTCCCCAGCAGCTAAGGCTCCTGCTGGGCCTTTCACAGTTCCTGGGGGGGGGGGGGCACGGGTAAGTGGCCAATGCACTTAATTAGTAGACATATTATGAATGCAGGAGAATGAGCTTTGACAAGAGTATTGAAGTCAGAACAAAAAGACGCTACTGTTATGAGTTGACTTGGTTCTCACAGAAAGAATATGTGTGTATATCAGTTAAGAAATGAACATATGTCCATACATATATCACCCATGCCCCCCCCACCACCATCATCTAGGAAAGGAGCATATGTTAGCTATTATACATAGATAATATATGTGCTAATATGTATTGCATTTATGACAAACATCCATCATCTATATATATAAATATGTTATATGTACATATATATGACATATACCACACATATATACATATATGACATATACCACACATAGATATGTGTATGTGTGGATAGACTGAGCCCCTACTATGTGTAGGCATTATTTTAAAAGCTTTTGGTGATCAGACATTGTAATTCTTATCATACCGCACAACTAACAACTAAGACCACATAGCTAGGAAACATTGCTACCAGTGTCTGAAGTTAAGGACTTTGGCCCCATAACTATGGCCCTCATCTCCTCTTAGAGGAGATAGTGCAGTTGATACTATTTAATGGTACCACTAGTTTGGTTTGGTTTGGTTTAGTTTGGTTTGGCTTTTCAGGGTCTCCTCCTCAGAACCACAGGAAATCTAAAGAGAGGGAGAAGGAGAGAGAGAGAGAGAGAGAGAGAGAGAAAGAGAGAGAGAGAGAAACAGAAAATGTCCGAAAATGTCCTGTTCCTCCCTGAGTGCTGGGATTACAGCTATGTACCACCATTCCTGGTTTATGTAGTGCTGAGGACAGAACTCAGGGCTTCATGGATGCTTCATTCATTCCAACTGAATGAAAAGCCAGAAAATACTTCTTTATATGGATACTTTTGTAATTACTTATAAATTGTTTTTACATTATTTATTTTGGGGAGAGGATTCCTATATAGCAATGCCTGCACAGGACTGTGCATGTGACAACTTGAAAGACTCAATTCTCTCCTACCTTGGGGATATTGGAGATGGGCCTCAGGTTATCAGGCTTGGCAACTGCCTTTACTCACTGAACCATCTCACCAGCTCTGTAATTATTTTTAACAGAACAAACTTTTTCCTTTTTTTTTTTTGAGACACAGTCTTGCTATGTTAATCAGGCTAGCTTTGAACTCCCATCTATTCTTCTGCCTCCACCTCACCAGTGCTAGAATCACAGGAACATCTTTTTGTTGCTTCAATTGTAGATATTTTTCAGTGGCAGGCAAATAGTACTTTGCAGAATGGAATTTTAGAAGCAGGAAGGCAATATTTGGGGCGGGGGAAGAGGGGTTGCTCCTACATTTACTATTTACGAAACCCTGTGATCAGATTACTCAACCTTCCCTGTCTTGGTGTTAGTTTTCTCAGTTGTTAAGATGAAAGGGTAATAGGACAAAGGAAATGCTGAACATCTGTGTGGTTGGTGGCTGGGAAGAGCTTTGGGCTACTATCTTCAACATCAAAACTTAGGCCAGATTTTAGGTTAACCAAGTAAGTGATTGGCTATTGGTGAGTAATGTTCCAACTCTCACTTGAACCTGCTCTGCTGATTTTGCCAGGCAAACAACCCTCTTCGTAGGCTTTTCTTTCAATAGAGTTTGAAATGAGCCAATGAGCAGTCACAGAAACACAACCTGCTTTGGGAAGTGAATTTGTGACTGGAGATTTTTAGGGTAAAAGTCTAGGCTCTATCACATACTCCTGACTTCCCAATGAAAGAAACAAAGAAGGGTACACAGTAGAGACGAGGGAACTATTCACTCTGTGACCACATTAGAAAGTGGGCTAGACAGAGTGTCTTGCAGGGATGTGACACGAGTTTTGACTTAGAGAATTGAATAGTGGGTGGAGATCTGCATCACTAAGCAGTCCCAGCCATCCTGGGGACAGGTCCTTCCTGTCAGGATTCTTTGTGAAGTTCATGGCTACAGACTCTCCCTGAGGAACATGCTTATGCAGAATCAAGCAAGAGTTGTGACCCAAAGTGTCAGAGATGGGTGCAAAATGAAGGCAGAGGTGCCAGGTTTTCATCCTCCATTTAGTTACCATATGAGCAATATGAGTCAATGCTTTTTAGCAAAACCAACTTCTCAGTGCCTGTTTCCAATTTGGTTGAAATGGTAATTTTAAAGGGCACAAATGACAGACACCACCTGGATTCTGTTGCTGTCTGTGCAATATGGCTGTCATTAACCATTCCAATTTGAGCTACTTAAAATTAAATGAAATGCTGTTCTCTGGGAAAATTTAAACTCTCCAGTGGCCACACGTGGCTAAAGGCTACTAGACTG
This sequence comes from Tokudaia tokunoshimensis, assembly GCA_036184795.1. Classification (NCBI taxonomy): domain Eukaryota; kingdom Metazoa; phylum Chordata; class Mammalia; order Rodentia; family Muridae; genus Tokudaia; species Tokudaia tokunoshimensis. Next base: position 25,079,601 of record BTHU01000023.1, on the reverse strand, counting down.
AACAACCAAATGTAGTACAACTCTACCATCACCAAAACATAACAGCAAATGGCACTCCTCTCGAGTAGCAGGCTGGGGATGGGTGTCGAGATGGTTCTGGTTTAGCTTGGGGTCATAGAGGCTCTGGACCAGAACTTTAAGGACTCTAAATCTCAGAGAACATATCCACACCCTTGTGTAGAACAATATTGTGATGCTAGTATACGGGTCAAGTAAAATTGTTTCCTTTTCGAAGGTGTGTCAAGCCTGCAGCTTCATCATGCCTTCTAGGTGCCCAGCACTGTTTTCCCCCTGAAGTGATTTGACTTGACAATGAGGGTCAATTCTAAGTCAGTGAACTCAGTGCCCACTTTGTGTTGGAAGTAGTGACTGATGATGTTCTTTTGCATAAGAACAAAGAAAGGTGTGTCCCAGCTATACACTAATCTCACTTGGAGAGCATTAAGAAAGCTAGTGCCTAATCCCCCGTCCCACCCACAGAGATTTGAGTATAATTCTCTAGGATGCTGCCCTGGCCTTTGAGAGATTTTAGGCTTGACAGGTGATTCTAATATACAGCTGGGTGCACTGGGCTAGACTGTACCAGTGATGAGGAGTGGCTGCTTTTGAAGGGAGGCCCAACCATTGTTTATTAAAAGACTACCATCCAGCGTGGATGGAAGTAGCTGCTGGTTTTCACAGAACTCTGTCCAGGATCTTTGGTTGATTGATTTGAGTAGCCCAGGCTGGCCTTGACTTGTCTGTGTAGCTGAGGATGACCTGGCACTCTTGATCTTTCTGCTTCTACCTCCTGAGTGCTGGGATTGCAGGTATGTGCTAGCACACTCCTTCATGTTCTATTTATCCAATGCTGGAGATTGAATCCAGGAATGCATGCATGAAAACACTCTACAAGTTAAACTATACCACTAGAGCAGCACTAACACCCAACCTTCCTAGAACTTGCTCTGTAGACCAAGCTGGCCTGAAACTTAGAGATCCCCTTGCCACTCTGCCTCTCAGATGCTGGGATTAAAGGTGTGTAACATCATGCCTTGCTTTTTTTGTTTGTTTTGTTTTGTTTGTGACAAGGTTTCTCTCTTTGTACCCTAGACTGATTTCTGGCCTCCACCTCCCCAGGGCTGGGATTAGAACCAGGCACCAGCACTCCTGGCCCAGGTCTACATTTTGGTCAGTGATAGGAATCAAGCTTAGCAAATGAGTCATACCCAGGAATGATGCCTTTAGGCTGGAAGGAGTAACCATTGGTTACCAGGTGCTAGAAGCAACACTGACAAGTTAGAAGGAAAGACACACCGATCTAAAGGGAAATCCGAGGGGAAGAAAGAAAAAAGCTGTTTGATTACTGGAAATAAAACCAATTGAACATGCCCATGGTGTGGGCAGCTTGTTCAAACAGCTGCATCGAGGGTTGGATTCACTGACAGTTAGTTGCAGGGTTGAGGCTGGTATCCCTATTTCCTCCAGGATGATCTGAGACATATTTGGTAACCTCTCTGAGCTTCGTTCTCCTCCTCCATTTAGCGGGAAGAAGCAAAGGTACCCATCTCATTCCATTATGGTAATAATTAGATGATTGTGGAAACTGAAACTCCTGGCCCACTCTCAGCTCTGTGATTATAAACAACAAAAACATGGGCTGTGGATGCAGCTCAGTTGTACAGTGCTTGTCTAGCATGCACAAAGCACTGGGTTTAATCCCCAGCCCTGCATAAATTGGGTATGGTGGTACACCCTTGTAATCCCAGCACTCAGTAGCTGGAGGCAAGAGGATTAGAAACTCATAGTCATTTTCAGTTACTTAGTGAGTTTGAGGCCAGCCTGGGATACATGAGACCCTGGTTTAAAAACAAAACAAAGCAGAGATATGATTAGCATCAAGTTGGTCTCGTCCTTTTCAGAATAAAGATCTTACTAAGATAGCCAGCAGAGTAAGTCATTATAGAAGTAACTAGTGGGGGTACATGTTCATAGGGGAAGCGAGTGTGAGCCATATGAGAACTCAGTGTAACATCTTGACAAGAATTGTGTAAACCTAAGAGTTCAAAGATAAAGTGTTTAAATAACTTATTACCAAGGGAATACTGTCTTAGTAAATGGGAAAATTTCATTTATCCATTACTTAACAAATATTTATATACCAGCTATGTGCATAGTAAATCTGATGCTAACCCTCCTGGTTGCTAGAACCAACATTTTCATTTTGTATACTTCTGGAGCAGCCATTTTTAAGATAAGGTTTTTGTATGTATGCTTAACCAGACATGACTCACGTAAAATTTCTGTTTCCTCCAAAAGTAATTTTATGCAGAAAAAGTCAGGAGTGATGATGTTTGTCTATAAACACCTGGGAGAGGGGAGCAGGAGGGTCAGGAATTTAAGGCAAGTGTGGGCTACATGGGATCCTGGTCTCGAAAGAAAATAAAACAAGCCAATAATAATTATAACAATAATAATAACAACAATAATTACAACAAGGTAATAATAATCCTTTTAGATAGAGAAATGCTATAAAAACAGCACAAACTTCCTGCCAACTCTTCACCAAGCTTCCCCTAGCATTTGTTTACGTAACCATAGCTCAGTGATTAAAACCAGCAAATTGGCACCAATACAGTGCTGTTAACTAAGCTAAGCTGTTTGTTTAAACCTCACTAGCGTTTCTTCCAATGGCCTTTCTGTGGCAGCATGCTGTGCAGTACCCCACATGACATTTACTTGTCCCTTAGTCCCTTAGCCTCCATCATAGTCATAGTTCCTTAACTCTTTCTATGGATTTCAACTTCAACTCAAATACAGCAACAACAATAAGACAACAAAACAAAAATTGCAAGAAAGAAAAGAAATGGACAGCGTCTGACATAGTCAGGCTGTCCTCAGAGTCAGTAGGTAGCCAAAAGCTGACTTTGAACTTCTGATTCTCCTTCCTCTACCTTCTTCAGCACCGGGATTATAGGGATGCAAATACTCTGCCCAGTTTTATGTCATGTTCAGGACAGAACTCAGGGTCTCACAAATGGTAGGCAAGCATGCAACCAAATGTGCTACATCCTCAGCCCTTAATCCCCACTGTTTTGAAGGCTACAGATCAAGTTATTTTGGAGCAAGTCCCTCAAGTTGGATTTGTCCAGTGTTTTCTCATGATTTGAGGTGTAGATTTGGGGCATAAATGTCACACATATACTATCAGGGCATATGTCACGTCAGTATATCTCATTACTGGTACTTCTAATCCTGATAGTTTGCTTAAGGGCACATCTATAGTTTTGACTACTGTTTGTTTTATTAAAGACTTTATTTTTTTTGGAACATTTGGGATTCACAGCAAAATAAAGAAGAGGTCTAGAGATTCAACTTGGGATCTATTTTCACAAATAGCTTTAATAACAGACATCATTTGTGTGCCATGTTACAATATAAACATCATATGGAAAATATTATGTCCACATTTAAAATGGTTCCAAATAACCTATGCTTCTGACTTTCTGTGTGTCCTTTTCATAATTTGCTTCTTTTGGTCTCATGTGTACTCTCAATATAAGTGCTCGAAAGTTTTGGAGTTCTACTGCTGGCAGTGGCTGACAAACAGCTCACCAAGCTGTTAGAATTTTGTGTAGAGGGAGCAGGCTTGGAAGCCAGACGTGACACAGTGCTCGGGGAAAGAAGTATGTTAAGCTTTTAGCATATTCCTAGAAGCACTTTGGTTTTGCTGACTTTTAAAATGAATACACTATTTATAGCCCATTTTATCTAGTAGTAGTAGTAGTAGTAGTAGTAGTAGTAGTAGTAGTAGTAATTTTGAGACAGGGTCTTGCTGTAGCTCTAGCTTTTCTAGAATTTACTATATAGACCAAGGTGGCCTTGAACTCACAGAGATTTGTCTTCCTCTCTCTCCCAAATGCTGGGATTAAAGGCAGGATTAAACCATACTAAGTTACTGCGAATTTTTAAGTTTCACAAGCCTAAATTAGAATCTGACTTTAAGGATACATGATGAGTAAGCCAGGCATAGAGGTACAGACTTGTAATGACATCACTTGGAAGGTGAAGACAAGAGGATCAGGAGATTCAAGGATATCCTGGGCTACATGAGACTCTGCCTCAAAAGTAAGCAAACAAAATGAATTGAGCCAGTCCAACCTAGATTAAAATTGTGACTTTTCCTACTGCTATCAAGTTCCTTAGCTTCTCCGGGAAAAGCTCCCTGGGATGTGAATGATGAGCTGCGTGGCACATGGTGATGTTTACATCAGTGAGAGTCTGCACATAATTCAATAGTTTTACAAGATTATAATGGAGCTGGCATGGGGTATAGTAACATGTTTGGAATCTCAACACTTGGGATACAGGAGGATTTGGCAATCAAGATCATCCTGGGGTACAGAGAGAGTTGGAGGTCATGTTGGGTTACTTGAGACCCCATCTCAAAACAAACAACAAAGAAAGTGATGGAGATAAAAAAAAAATTCCTATCACCTGGAGACAGAATATATACAGCAATACATCACTCCTGTTTGTGGTGAAGCTGGTATAAGGAAGTTTGTGGGGCATTAGGACCATTGGTTAAGAGCACTTGTTAGAATGGGATTCAGATTCCATCATCTCTGTAACAAACTAGACTGGGTCTTCTGTGCATGTTTATAACCCCAGTTACAGGGTCAGGGGAATGAAAGCAAAGAGACAAGAGATTCACTGGGGCTTGCTGGCTATTAACTTTATTTATTGACTATCGTTTTTGTCATCATTTTACAGAATATCCCTTCTACTTATATAGCAAAAAGTTCACTGTAAAACGTTGTGCCAGGCACATTCTCGACTTGGTCGTCTTGCCTTTGTGGCCATTATCCCTCACTTCTGGACTAACTTCAAAACACAAAAGAGTACTCCCCACCCCATAAGTACCACAGAACTTGACTGTGGGGACTCATGTCTGTAACCCTAGCTCTCAGGAGGTCAAGGAGGATCCACTTGAATTCAAGACCAGCCTGGCTTTTATAGGGAGTTCCAGGTCAGCCTAGGCTACATGTTAAGATTGTCTTAAACCCTTCCTCTCTCTTCCACCTCAAATCCTCTTATGACATAACTTAGTAGAGGAGTCATGTCTGAAGTATTCAAGGTTTTTTAAATTGATATTTATGTATGTGTGTGCATCTATGTGAATTTATTCTTTCTCTTTCTCTCTCTCTCTCTCTCTCTCTCTCTCTCTCTCTCTCTCTGTGTATGTGTGAGAGTATATGTGTATGTGTGTGTGTGTGTGTGTGTGTATGTGTGTGTGTGTCAGAGGCTAGTATACAACATCAGATCCCCTAGAGCTAGAGTCACAGCAACTTTTGGTCCACGCAGGATGCTGGGAAGTGAACAGGGGTTTCTGGAAGAGCAGCAAGAGATCTTAAACACTGAGCTGTCACTCTAGCTCCCTGTATGATGTTTTAAAAGCTTTTTAAAATTGGTCTTTGGAGTTGATGTGGGAATATTCTCATCACTGGGGAAAAAGGCACAAGAATTTGGGCAAATTTTCTTTCCCAAGAGACACTCTGGACTTTTTAGTACTAGATATTGTTGATGAGTTGCTTCCCAAAATATGAAGTTCAATAGTTGGGTATTTCTTACAAAATAAAATCTTAAAAAATGAAGAAGAAGAAGAAGAAGAAGAAGAAGAAGAAGAAGAAGAAGAAGAAGAAGACCACTTGATAGTAGAACTCTTGACTTCCACACATGGGGTTCTAGGTTCAAGTCCCGTTAGTGGCAAAAACAAACAATACCATAAAAAGGGCTAGATTACCTCTGTCTAGTTTGGTTATAGTTTGAAAGATAGGATTATGTGATTGATATGCATATCCATTGAGTGTAAAATTTTCTCTGGTTAGAAGTTGATAGTTCACAGGAGTCTCTTTATAGCCTAGCTCTGAGGAACTGTTGATTTTAAAAATATGGATCAAATCTACAAAACACAGTAGCAAATCAAAGCTAATTTGGCTCCCTTCCTCCTCCGCAATAGGGACATGGTGTCCTTGAAACAGCCGGACCTATAACTAGATTCCAGTTGGAGCTAAGCCTCTAGAAAGGGTCTTTAGAATTAAATTTGGCTATTAGCCCAGATTTACTCAAATTTGTAACAAGCTCAGCTTTGTATCCAGCATGCCCTGGCCCCCAACTTTGTAAGTGGTTAGGGGAGGGGAAGTGGGAGGAGGCAGTCGAACAAAAGACAAAAGCAGCTGCTGGAGAGAGAACCCAGCCAAGGGGGAGAAGAAAAACAATTCTCTCACAGCAGCTGTGCAGATTCTCAAAGAAGCAAGCAGCCATGGCTTTATGCTGGATCACTCTGATGATTCTGACACTTTCAGGATGTTCTTTATCAAGGGAGAGATGAAATGCAGTCTGGGTAGGAAGAGGGTGAATTAACACGGAGATGAAACTGGTCTAAGAGACCAGTAGCTGTTAGATCAATACAGCTGTTACCTGGTTTCAAAATTCTGGGCTGGTGTTTACTATGTAACATGAAGATAGCTTCTGAAGGCTATTGTGATTGTGCTTTTGTCTTATTTATCTTCTTAAATGTGATCCCATTATTTCCTCAATTAAAGGGTATAGATGGTCCAAGCCGAGTCCTCTAAAGTCTGAGACCAAAAGGGTTTTATTTTTATTTTTATTTTTATTTTATGTGTATGACTGAGTGTTTTGCCTGCATGTATGTACACCTAAGGTCTGTAGAAGCCGGAAGAGAGTTCCAGGTCCCCTGGTACTAGAGTTACAGAAGATTGTAACCAATGCCTTCTAAAAGGTGCTAGAAATCAAATTCAGGTCATCTGCAAGAGCAGAAAGTGCTCTTAACCACTGATCCATCTCTTCAGTCCCAAAGAGGGGTTTGAAAATATTATTTTCAGTCAAAGAACAACATGGTATAAATAGGGCAAACTGGGAGGACGGGCTGCATGGTAACACCCTTGTTTTATGGGAAACTATTAGAAGGAATAATCCAAATTACTGGCTTTAGTAGAGTGTCTGGGAAGTCCCAGGCATAAACCTGGCGTGGTGGTGCAATGCCTGTGGTCCTAGCGCGACGGAGGTTGAAGCAGGAGAGTCCGAAATCCAGTGTCATCCTCATCTACATATGAAGTTTGAGTCCATCCTGGGTCACATGTGACCCTACCTCAAATAAAGCCAGAATTACTACCTGAGGACCCTGGAAGAAGGAGACTAGCTGGTTCTTCTTGGAAGTCCTCACTTCCAAGGTTACATAAAGATGACTCGATTGTATGTAATACTTCTGTCACCATTACTTCCTAGCACCACAGAGTCCTTCATTTTATAAGGGAATGGAAATTGTCTCCTGGCATGCCGCCACTGGGGCTAAATAAACTGTAGAGAATGAGAATGAATTCTTAATAAAATCGCATCCGCGCACAGGCAGACCTAGTGAAGGGCATGGCACGGCTTTGTATAGCAAAGACTTTGAATTGTTTTACCTGTAGTGCTGGGGGTTGATCCTAGGACCTCCTGCATGCTAGGCTGCTGCTCTGCCACTGGGCTACACTCCCAGGCGATACAAGTAATCTGATTTTTCTTGATGGTATAACTAGGTTTAAAGTTCGAGATGCCTACTGTGCGCCTCCCTTGTTCTTGGGTTCAGAGATAAACTGCTTGAGCAGTGATTGCCTGCTGCCTCAAGTTCAGAATTGTTCGGGAGACCTGGAGGGTGGTTGAGGTCCTAAGTGCTAGGTAAGTCACCCCCAAGAGGGTCAGAGCCCCACCTAGTCCCTGGGTTTCAGAAAGTTCCAGCTCATTGACTGTCCCCTATCCCCCCAATCCCACCCCATCTATGACCCGCTCAGCCTTAAAAAAGGACTGTGTGGGTTCCACTGATCTTCCTCTGGTTCTATTACCTCTGGTGTCAGTCACAGATACTCACCCCAGTCTGGTTAAAATGTCATTACTTGCTTATATGTAATATTTTTTTGAGGCCCCAGTGAGAATGTCAGCTCTGAAATCTCACAGATCCGTGATTTGTTAATGAAAAGAGCCCCTTCTCATGCACAGTGACACCTTGGTGTTGAATGTCCTTGACCATAAAGATGACCTTGAACCACCCTGACCATGCCGGGTGTCTCTTTCTGGAGGCTGGCCGCACATTGGAAAAGGTCCAAGAGCCTGCACAGCAAAACCATAATGAGCAGGAGCTTAGGGGCAGATTGCTGATGTGTCCATTCCACTAACTATGTGCTTGGGAAGGGCCTCTCTTTATTCTCTCTGAACTTCAATTTCCTCGTCTGCGAATTGGGGATTGTACTTACTCGATAGGATACAGTCAAGACTAAATAATAGACTGACTCAAGGAAAAGCGGTTGGCCTGGTGCATGGAACACTTTCAGTATTTGAAACGTAGTATTTGCCTGAACTGGTCAATAGTTAGATGGCCTGGTTATAGTTAGGTTGGCCTGGTGCAAATCTAAGTTCTGAACCATGTATACCCAGAGATGCTCTGAGATCGAAATGCTACAAAACAAAAACAAACAAACAAACAAAAACAGGTAGTTCCAGTGGACAGTGGTAGGGCCAGGAGAGGATCCCCTGGGACAGACTGGTGTGGTGTGACAAAGCATAAAATAAGTCTGCCCAATACTCTTATGATCCTCATATCTAGTTTGGTCATTTATAGGGCCTAGTATAGCTAGTCAGTCCTAGTCCTTAGATCTAAGTCCTAGTCCTTAGATGGCTCCACAATCCAGGTAGAATCAGCCTAGAAAGGTCCCAGTAGGGGGAAGGGAGCTGGGGAGATGACTCCATTGGTAAACTGCTTGCCTTGAAAGCATGAGGCCTGAGTTGGAGTTTCAGAACTACTTTTAAAAAAAATAAGCCAGGCGCAGATATACATGCCTGTAACCCCAGAACTAGGAAGTCTGAGGCAGGCAGATCCCCGGGCTTGTTGGCCATCTATCCTAGCCTGTTCGGCACATTCCAGACCACTGACAGACCATGTCTCAGAAAATATGGTGGATGATATTTGAGAAATGACCCCTAAGGTTGGCCTCTGGCTTTTATATGTACCTATACACAAATTCTCATGGACACACACAGACGGGTCCCTCTAAGTATACATCACACAAACCTCCTTTTATCTTAATGAAACTATATATTCAGTGTGTTCCCTGGACTGGGTTCTGTGGACTTCCTGTGCGTCTAGGCAGCAAAGGTTCACAGGAGTTGCCATGGTCACTGGAATGAGGAGAGATGGATGAGTCCAGCTCTGTGCATGGGTCATGGGTCCTGACAGGTTCAGACAGGAGCCTGAAGTTCTCAGTAATTTGTCGCTGGCCTTTCATGGAGCCCCTGCGATCCTAGCTACTGTGACAGAATATAAGGAGTGTAGACAAAGCATCTGAGTGAGACCCAGGACCTCTACTACCTCTCCCATCTCTGAACATCTCTATGCGCTTAAGTGACTGTCAAAGATAGAGCAATCCCCCTCCCTGAGCAGTAAGGGAAACACCCACCGGTAAGAGGTCACTATATGAGCTAGCCACTTTCACTAATGGCATGGGAAAGGGAAATCAGCTGAGGCTAGCTCAGAGATCTGAGACAGTGCAGAAAAAAGTCAATTTATATTCATGGAATCACCCTTTAGGAAGAAATTAAGTGAACATAAACATTCATCTTTTGGGGCCGAAGTATCTCCCATTTGTCTTTGAAGGCATCCATTACCAGAAAACAGCAACAGTTCAACAGGATCCCTATTTGTATTTCCTCATTGAAGGGTTCAGTTAAAGATCCCGTTTGTATTAAGGTGTTGCTGCTGATTGCTGCAACAAGACCAAAGTAACTTCTTTAAGGAAGGAAGGGTTTATTTTAGCCTGCAGGCAGAGAGGAAGTCTGTCGTGACAGGGAAGGCATGATGGAAGGATGTGAGTGCAACAGCTGCTCCCACAGCATCCACAGTCAGGAAGGAGAGAGCAATGAAGGCTGGTCCTCAGCTCACTCCTTTTTATTCAACCCAGAACTCCAGCTTGGTAGATCCTCCTCTCAGTTAATGTAATCTAAATAATGTCTCATTGGTATGCCCAGAGACTTGTCTCCTAGGTGATTCTATATCCTGTCAAGTTAACAATCTATATGAATATATGACTGCAGCAGTAATGGTCCTGAGTTGAACAGGAGAACCACACACACCCATGTGACATGGTCAGCCACCTTTCTGCTCTGGTGATCTTGTCACAATTCTGAACTCTTAACAAATGAGACAAATGAGTCTATGTCTGAGCAGTACACACGTGTAGTGTGAGCTACCATTGGCGTTGTCACCTTTGACTTCTATGTGACAACTCTTTAAAAATTTTCATGTGTCAAAAAGCCCTTAAAGTCCGAGGTCATCTAATGAATTTGTAATAAATAAAAATAAACAGGCAGATATATCTAGGCTTGCTAATCCCTTTCCTGTCTGGGAAAGTTTCCTGGTTCTAGGTAAAATGGCTGGTCTGGTATGCCAGCCTATGTTCTGAACTTGAAAGATAGCATTTGGGTGAGGGGTGTCTAAATCAGTATCTAGTTGAGCAGGAAGAAATAATAAGTGGAAGCCACCAAAGGGCTTCAGTCAGGATCCCCAAATCTGGTTCAGAAGGGACTTCCCAGAATCCCCACAATAAGCAAGCACAAGTGTCTGTAGGTTGCCTCATGACCTCCTTGTCTGTCTGTCTAGACTTCAGAACAAATGGCCCTCGCTCCTGACAGAAATAAGGGGAAAAAATCAAAAGGTTGAGCAAAAACTATATTTCAGACTCCAAAGAATGAATCTGATTTTTAGACAAGGAAGTGGGACATTCCAGACGGACACATACACACACACACACACACACACACACACACACACACACTCACACACACAGAGGCATCAAAAATTAATGAGAACTCCAGGATGAAATGCAATTTTCTGTGGCTCTGTAGAAGCAGCCCATGTTCCTCATGTCTGCCTGTGTCTCTCCTCTCCCTCAGTGCCTGGCATGTTTGTTCTCTGTTCTGTCTGTGTTTTCCCAGCTGTCTTGGTGAGCATTTTATGCTGAGCCAGTCCAGGACATTTCCTGCAAAGAGACAGATTAGAATTAAGAACCACATCCACATTTACATTCAATTCCTGTGTTTCTAAGCTTGGCTCAGGTAATTTCAAACTGTTATCTCATCCAGTCCTCAAAACAACCTCTTTGTTGGAGAGATAGATAATGAGGCTCTGAGCAGGTCATGCAGGGGTCTGTCTAGAACTTTCTCTTCAACTGCCTCCAGTATTCAGCTCATTTTATGAATGGGTGAATTTTTGAGTCTATGGAAACTGAGGAGTGGAATGTAATGTTGTGTATTGTAACTGACGTAGGGGGAAGAAACTTCTAGAAAGCTCTGTTTGGAGATTCAGACTACAGTTGGATCTGATTGTCAGCTAAAATACACTTCAGAAAAAGGATCTTTTTTTATACTGTATCTGAGATTAAGAAATTAAGCCCCAGACATGGTGGCACACTCCTTTAATCACATAGGAGGCAGAGGCAGGGGGATCTCTGAGTTCAAGGCCAGCCTTGAGTTCCAGGACAGCCAGGATTACACAGAGAGACCAAGTCGGGGGGGGAGGAGGGAGGAGGAGGGAAGGGGAAAGAGGGGGAAGAAGGAGGGAGGGAGGGAAAGAAAGGAGAAAGAAAAGAGAAAAAAGAAATGAAATGCCTAGAAGACTTTAGTGTTTTCACTACAAAGAATACAAGTTTGAGGAGATGAATATGTTCTATTTGATTTGAACATTGTATAATGAGCATTCTGAGGCTCCCTCACCCTCATTAATATGTGACCCTTTTGTAGTTTATTGCTATTTCCTGTGTATTCAGAATACTGACAGCACTTACTTCAATACTACATTGTAGTCTTATTTTTTAATTAATTAATTTTGGGGGAGGTCTTGATAAATGTTTTCTGTATCCCAGAGTTGGCCTGAAACTCAATATATAGGTATGGGTGACCTTGAAACTCCTGAACTTCTTGCCTCTCCTTCCAAAGTGTGGGGATTACAAGTGAACTCTACCGTATTCAGTTGGTTCTACCACATTCAGTTTATGGTGTGCTAGGAATGAACTCCAGGATTCTGTGTATACTAGGCAAGCACTCTACCAACGTAGCTTCATCCCTAACTTAGCCACTGCAAAGGTTTGGAGGTCAGAAGACAATGTTTTGAAGTCAGCTCTCACCTTCCACTGATCTATGGGTTCTGAGTATAACACTCAGCTCAACAGGCTTGTACAGCAATCCTCTTTTCTTTCCGAGCCTTCTACTGGGGCCAAGAATGATCATTGTTTAAGCCAATCTATGTTGGACACCTTATAGCATAAGTGAATATACAGATTGTTTGCTTTTAACTTTCCATGTAGCTTCATGCAATCTAGTGTTATTTTTCTAGATAACAGACACTCATCTTATTATAGATGCCTTTTAATGTGATAAAGTTCTGTTTGTGATTTATCCAAAATGTGAACAAGAAAGAATAGCTTTATTTGCCAAAGGAACAAAATTAATAACATTTAAAGCATGTAGCTGGAGATGACTAATGAAGAAAGAGGATCGCTCTCTGGGTGCCAGGTCTCCTTGGATGTAGTTGCCACGCTGTGTGTGTCTACGTGGCAACCCTCTCCAGTGGTGAGAAACTGAAGTTCAAAAGTGATCTGCCCCAAGTCATGGCTCCCAGAGCAATAGTGATCCCCAGACTGTCCTCTGTCCCACTGTTCACTAGCTTTCCCATTCTATACTTGTGTGTATGTGTGTGTGTATATGTGTGTGTGTGTGTGTGTGTGTTCTCTGTATGTTGTTGATCACAGTGCATTCATTCAGCAAGGCTAAGCTGACATGTTAAAATTTTTTAAATTATATTAATGATTTTATTTGGGGGACCTCATGTATCTTCAGACACCTGTAGAACTCAGAGGACAACGTCTGTGAATTAGTTGTCTCCTATCCTGTGGGTCCTATGAATCAAACTCAGATCCTCGGGTTTGGAAACAGCAACTTTAACCTAGTGTTTCTCAACTTGTGAGTCCTAAGCCTTTGGAGGGGTTGAATGACCCTTTCACAGGGGTCACCTAAAACTATCAGAAAACACATATATTTATACCATAATTCATATCAGTAGCAAAATAACAGTTATGAAGTAGCAATAAAAATAATTTTATAATGCCGGGCAGTGGTGGCGCACGCCTTTAATCCCAGCACTTGGGAAGCAGAGGCAGGTGGATCTCTGAGTTTGAGGCCAGCCTGGTCTACAGAGTGAGTTCCAGGATAGCCAGGGCTACACAGAGAAACCCTGTCTTGAAAAACCAAAAAAAAAAAAGAGTCTCAATATTATAAAGGTTGAAAATGACAACTATTGCTCTAAGCCATCTTGCTGACCTTAAATTGTCATCTTAGACAATTTTGCATTTTATCAAATTTTTTGTTGTCATTTTTGTCTTTTGAGACAGGGTCTCTCTGTGTAGCCCTGGCTATTATGAAACTCATTCTGTAGACCCAGCTAACCTTGAATTCAGAGACTCACCTGCCTCTGCCTCCAGAGTGCTGGGATTAAAGGTGTGTGCCACCACCTCCCGGCTTTTTATTATATTTTTTAAAGCCACTTCTTTTTATGTCAATCTTTGCTTCTTTTGTGGCGCTATGAATGGAACCCAAGGCATCATGCTTGCTAATCAAGTGTTCTAGCACTAAACCACACTCCCAGCTTTGTAACTACACTTTAAGTAGCACTATCCTAAGAAAGCATGAAGGTAAATATTATTTTATTATCATTGATTTTTCTTCTTAAAAAATTAGAGAGGTTCTCATGTGTCCCAGGCTGGCCTTGAGCTCACTATGTAGCCAAAGATGACTGAACTTTTGATCCTCCTTCGTCTCCCTTCCAAGTGCTGCACTGGATTAAAAGCATGCACTACCATGCCTGGTTTATGAGGCACTTGGGATTGAACCTCAGACCTCCCACATGCTTGACAAGTGCCCTACCAATGGAGGTATCTTCAGCCTTCAGAACTTCTTTTTAGAATTCCATAAAGTCAGCCGGGCAGTGGTAGCGCATGCCTTTAATCCTAGCACTTGGGAGACAGAGACAGAGACAGAGGCAGAGGCAGGCGGATTTCTGAGTTCAAGACCAGACTGGTCTACAGAGTGAGCTCCGGGACAGCCAGGGCTACACAGAGAAACTGTCTCAAAAAAAAAAAAAAAAAAAAAAAGAAAGAACTCCACAAAGTCTAAAGCAGAAGTTCTCAGCTGAGCACAGTTTGTTGCCCAGGACCATCTGGTGATATTGGCTGTTAGTGGTGGAAAGAAAGCTCGGAATATCCTACAGTGCCAAGATAGCCTCCACCATAGAATGATGTGGCCCCAAGTGTCAGCAATACTGATGCTGGAAACTCTCTTTTGAAAAGATCATATAATCACATACTTATTCTCAGTAATACAGCATAGACTGATATAGATGCCCCGTCTTTGGTCAGAGTAATCTTGAGGCAGCCTGTTGGTGCCACATAGTTTATGGCAGTGAAACTTGGCACTTACTGTGAATAGATATCCTCAAATGATTGAAAGTGAGAGAGTTATGTTAACCACAGTCTAAATAAACACAGCTAATTAAGTTAAAAGGAAACCAATCTGGGCAACATGAGATCTACAGATAGACCTATGTATACTGCAGAGGCCCTTTGGATGTCTTTGGGAAAGGTGGAGGCTCCGCCTTGCAGAGTACTCATGTGGTGAACTGACCAAACTCTACATGTCCATCAGGGCTGTTACTAGAGTGATGTGTGAGTGAGTGCAGCTGGACATTTTTGGAACAAGTTTAAGACATTCCTTGGACTCTTTCTTGATTATGACTTGCAGCTGGGTAACAAAGTGGTGCAGCATTATGATCTGCAGACCTCAGATTCTCTGCAATGAGAAAAATGCTCCAGAGTCCTCCATGGAAGAGCTTTCCCTTCCTGGAAACAACAAATACAGACAGATACACAGACGTTCATATGCTTGTTAACAAACCACTTTTGTTCCCTAGGACATACATATGACAGCATCTGGATTTCTCCATGCAGAGATATAATCACTTTGTAGTTGGATCATTTAAAACAACAGCAGCAACAAAATGTTGGAGTAGCTTATCCGAAAACGAGTTGTTTGAAAACTTTCTTCTGTTAAAGTGTCATTTTTAGTAGGTGCTAGGAGAAATTTAAAGGGCTTTGGTTGAAGCTCAGTGGGTGCAGTTTTCATAGCATCCCATGAAAGCCTGGATCTAAACCCCAGCATTGTAGAAAGCTAGGCATTGTGGCACACACCTGTAATCCTGGTACTTGGAAGGTAGTTGCTCAGACTATCAGAAAGTCAAAGTCATCTTTAGCTTTACAACAAATTCAAGGGCAGCCTAAACTACATGAGACCATGTCTCAGGACAAAACAAAAATCCACAATAACAAAAGAAATTTAATATTCTATAACTTGTTCCTGAAATACCTTTGTAAGCTAACTATAGTAGAGACACTAGAAGACAATAGAATAATAATGTACAGATCCATTTGTGGAAAGGAGGAAAGATCTGTTGGATCATTCAAGGTGTCTTAAAGACTTGATCACTGTGATTACCCATGGCTGCTAAGGCCATGAGCCCTAGAAGAGACCCTATTCCTGCCACTTTCCTAAACCAGGATAATTTCTAGCTGCCAGACAGTGCTTGTTCTCATAGCTGTAGATGAGTGTAGTTATCATCCCTCATCAAGGAAACTTCCTTTTACAGTGGATGAAGATCATTACAGACATCCACAGCTGGTCAAAATGTGGCAAACAAGTGACCATGAGATACCCAGCCCCAGTGGATATATCTATACCCAACCCTTACACTCGAGGCTCAGGGAACATCACAGAAAAGGGGGCAAAAAGATTGTAAGAGCCAGAGGGCAAGGACATCTGTAGTGAGATAGTGTCTTCCACATAATGGCAGGAAAGCTGCACCTATGAAATCTCAAAAGTACAGTCACATAAACAAGACCCATACGATGCTGATGCCAGTTGACATACCAACACGGATGAAGGCAATCAAGGCTTCACCTGTAGGTGAAGAGCTACAGAGAGAACTACGAGCTCAACTTTTTATACAGATATTGAGGGAGAATTATCTTCTCCAGGGAAAGGCCATTCCAATAGGTTATCTAATCCCAAGAGGTCAGCACTAAATACAACACCATATGAGCAATAGTAAATGGACACAGCAGGGTGTGTGTATATGAAACAAGAAGTGAATAATTTATATATAATATCTATAGCAATAATTAATTTGAGTGGAGAGGAAATGTAGGGAGGAGGAGTGATGTAAATAATGTAGATACAGTACTGCTGTATTATGTTCTCAAAAAATTAAATTTAAAAGATTAATTCTTTCCAGTAACCATATAAAAGTTGAGCTAAGCAGTGCATACCTGTAGCCTTAGCCCTGGAAGGGCACGGACAAGCCAATCTGGAGCCTCACTGGCCATCCAGGGGAGCCAAAATCGTGAGCTCTAGTTCTGTGAGAGACCCTTCTAAAAGACTGTGGTGAAGAAGAAGCTATCCCGAAGTCAGCGTCTGGAATCTACACACACACACACACACACACACACACACACACACACACACATTAAACACACCAAAAAGAAGAATAACTAATGCAAATAAAACTTTAAAAAAATAAAATTTACAATTTCAACATCTCTTAAGGCCAGTAGAATTTTAGAGACAAGGAAAAAATTTTGAAGCCTTGAGAAAATCTAATCTTTTCCTACAAATAAAGAATGCATCTCTGGCAAGATGTCTCTAATGCACACATCTTAACAACTTGAGCTGAGTCCCTGGCACCCAGGTAAAAGAAGGAGAGAACAGACTCTACCAAGGTGTAACTTTTTAAAATTGAAAAAAAATTTAAGATAAATAGAACACTTAAGATTTGGGCTAAGTGTGTTATGTTTCATTATTTTTTTTAAATCTCCTAACCATTCATTTCATCATGTGGAATAAATGTTTCTTATTTTTTGTTCTCACAAGTAATTAGCTGAATTGTCCCAGTTGTCCTTATTTAATATTTAAAACTCTACATCACCCTAGCTTTCACTTACTTCTTTATAATTTCTGTTAGAGTAAACCATATCAAACTGACAGCATACAGCCATTTTCTACCTAGGAAACTACATAGGATTTCCTGTGGGCCACTGTACTATTTAACATTATATTTTCCTTCTTTGGTTAAAAGTGGCTTTCATGAGAATGGGGTGAAATGGCTGCTTTCTGAGCAGCTGGCTTGGTCTGCGGTAGTCTTCGTCCCTACAGGACAGAGTTGTCATGTCCCTTTCCCTTATAGAAAAGGGCTCTTTCTCACTTCAAGATTCCAGTAAGGGCAGCTTTTCCCATTGTCTCCCAGCTATACAGAAATGACATTTCTCTTCCATTTTTAAGATAAATTAATTTAATTTATATTTTCTGGCTATTTTATTTTTTCATACGCAATATTTTAAAGGGTTTTTGTCTCATTTTGTTTTGGTTGAGATGGGGTCTCTTTCTATAAGCCAGGCTCACCGGGAATTCACTCCTTAGCCCAGGCTGGCCTTGAATTCCTGGTACTCTCTCTGCCTCAGCTTCCTGGGTATTGATTGTAGGTGTAAGGTTACATGCCCAGTTTAAGGTTACTTTTTAATTTCTGATTTTAATATTTTTTAAACCCCTATTTGTATTGCATCTCAGCCTTTCTGTCCCATTAGTCACATATTGCAAGATATTGGCAGCTATTTCATCCAGAGAAATGGGGTTTTTGAGGTCTGGAAAATCCTTTTTGTTCCTAGTCACTTTCCAGAAGGAGTTGTCAGTAATTGACTAAGATTTTTTTTTCTCCCAGAATAATAATCTGTCGGGTTGTGTTTTTCCCCCTCAGTTTTCGGTCCGTTCCAAAGTACACATGGAGTTGACCCAGGAATTTTGCTAAAAGAATATTATCCCTCTCTGGGGAAATGAAAGCTGCCTGTTTCAACACAAGTTTAGAACTCCTTAAATCAACTCTAAATGAAGAAAAAACAAGTACCACAGCGTTATGCTCTGGGGAAACACTGGACTCATTCGTTTTCTGGTGGCTTTTGTCAATATGATACCGAGAGGCAGGATCATAGCAAGGGATGCTGAAGAGCTAATGGTTGCCCCTGGTTTGTGATTATGTGGATAAATTCAGAAGCCCTAAAGCAGGCAAAGCACCAGGCAAGAGGTCCCGCTGGGCACTCTCAGATTAAGATCTCGCTATGATGAAAAGAAAACCCCAAATGAAAATACTTGCATAGCAACAAATGACAAGCTCATTCTCACCAAGAAGATGTAACCGGTCCAGGAAAATAGTGAGTGTCACTAACTTATTATTTGTCATTTCTATTTCCTAGGGCTGAGCAGTTATCAGAGAAGGGAGGGGGAAAGATGCCCACTTTGGTTCTCTGCATATACAAACCCCCTATATTTGAGCAAATTTCTGTTTTATCCTACAAATGGATTCAACATAGCAGACCCTTTTGTTCCAGATGCCAACTATAAAAGCAGGGTGTTCTGTAGCTACATGCCCTGCCTTGTTTGCAGCCACCTCCTGGATCTACTGAATTTCTTTTTAAAAGAAAAAATAAGTATATTTATTCATGAGTGTATGTTCCTATGTATGTTTGTATGTGAGCATGTCACAGCAAATGCATGGAGGTCAGAGGATAGTTTAAGTCTGTGTAAGTTTTAGTGAATATTCTTCCAATTCAGGTGTATAGTTTAGGAACAAAGTCTTGTTATAAAGTGATCATCTCACATCAGAGTTTGACAAACTGTAACCCATGGACACATAATATGGGACATCATCATTTTCTGAATGGTCCATAAACTAAAAATGATTTTTACCTTTTTAAATGATTGAAAAATATAAAGGGGCTTTAGGGAAAGGACCTCGCTACCAAATCTAATCACCTGAATTTGAGCCACAGGACCCACATCATAGAAGGACAAAAACAACTTCTAAAAGTCATACTCTGCATACTGTGGCATGTCTGCACCCACACACAAACATACACAATAAATAAATAAAATAATAAACATTTTCAAAAGAAAACTAAAAGAAGCATAAGTTTTAAGAAATTCAAAACCCAGTGTCCATAGTAAAGTTTAATTCCAACAACACAAGTCTTTTTTTAACCAATTCAGGCCTTTACATTTTTTATGGAATCATTGGGTACACCCTATATTGCCTGCTCTGGCCTAGAACTGAAACCGAAGCAATCATATTGCTCCAGCCTTCTAAATAGCTGGAGCTACGTATGAAGCATGTCTGGCCAGGCCCATTTATTTGTGTATTATCTCTCTTTGGCTGTGTTTTTGTCAAAATAAGAAAGTTGACTCTTTGTAATACAGGCCATATGTGGCTCACAAAATCCAGGCATCATTACATTGTGGCCCTCTACTGAAACAATTTGCTGGTCCTTGAGTTAATTGATCCAGTTTGTGATTGCTTTATGTTTTGTTAAGTAAGTCTCTAAAGGTAATCGCAAGTTAACAGTTCTTGTGGACAACTGATGGTTCTCTGTGATAAAACCTAAAAGCTTGCTCTGAACAAAGCCACACCAAAATATGATTGCAACTTCAGTTTTGAGTTATTCAATTGTGTGTGTGTGTACCCTTGTGTGCCTGTTTGCAAGTATGAATGTGTATGTATGTGTACACATTAGGAAAGCTAGAGGTCTGCCTCCAGTGTTGCTCCTCAGAAGCTGTACATCATTGATTTAAAAAAAAAACTTATATACTGTGTATGTTTGTGTATGAATGCGTGGGGTGTATGTAGGTGTGTGGGGCTCGTGTACCCGAATGAGTGTAGAATCCATAGAAGCACATCAGGTGTCCTGTCCTGTCATCTATTCCTTTGAGATGGTATCTGTCACTGAACTAGAGTTAGACTGATAGCCAGCAAGTCCCAGTGATCACTCTGTGTCTATCAAGCACAACACACTGGGATTACATCCATAGGTGGCCATGCCCAGCTTCTTTTATGTAGCTTCTGGGAGTTGAACTCAGTTAAGATTGACCCGGATTTCTCATGCTTACAAGGCATGCACTTTAGTGACTAAGCTCTCTCCCCAGCCTCTAATTATTCAATCTTAATACTAAATACCCAGGCCCTCCTCACCAACACACTTACCACAACTTTGTTTAAAATTTGTCTCCTCAAAAAAAAAATTGTCTCCTCTTGAAATACTATGATGGTATTTACACACACACACACACACACACACACACACACACAAAGTACAAAGTTGGAATATCATGTCTTCCCTCCATTACTGAGTTCAAAAACAAAGGTAGGAACTAGTATTTGTCAGGAAGGGTTTTGTTTTGCTTTTTCTCTTTTGTATTTAATATGTTCAGTATTAAACTTGAGGGAATTACATGATCATTCCATTCTTCTAGGCATCCTGAGAACTTCTGGAAGGTAGATGCTGTCCCTTATAGATCCTGGTATCTCTGTCATACATTAAAAGCCTTAAGTGTGATTTTTTAAAGTATCTGTTTTCCCAGGAATTAATAATAATTACTATTAAGACAGGGTCTCTTTATGTAGCTCAGGATGGTCCATAATTCTCAATCCTCCTGCATCAGCTTCCCAAGTGCTAGGATTACAGGCTACTGTGAATCTGGCCCAGGGGACATTCGTTGATGACCTCTGTCTGTAGGGACAGATACTACACATATCTTGGCCAACCCTTGGTACTTTTCTTGATAATTTTTCACTCCTCTGCATCATAGTGGGCAAGGTGCACCCAGAATGTCACGTGCTTTTGTTATTGGAGGACAAAAGCATTCTGTTTAAACAGCCATATTTGTATTGAGCTTGTCCTCACAGGCTGAGCACACACACTATGGGTACAGGCACCAGTAACACCAGCCTGTGTGAGTCTATGACTATAAATTCTGTTGGACGGAAGGACTTTCAGAGAATAGGACATAAGGGAAACTTTATTCTATACATGATAGGTAAACATTTTCCACTTAGGCCTCAGATTTTGTCAGAAGCAGTGGTTATTCTCAACTGTTTCAAAAAAATCCGGATTGGTAGGCCAGTGGGCATGCCGGGAGAGTGTGTTGAATGTGGTCTCTAGTTCTTGTGCAGGCTTAGTTACAAAGGATCCTGCCCTGACTTGTCACATAACTCACCATGTCCTCTGAGGATGCTGAAGCTAGAGGATGATTGTGATGGCAGGAACATTCTTGAAACCCCTTTGGTGTGTCATCTGCCCGCATCCAGGACACTGCAGCTATTTTGGAACATTTGTCTTTGCTTCAGAAATAAAATGGCTTCGAGAAAAAAAAAATCGTGTCTATCATACCTGAGAGCTATGCCAGACAGCAGGCGCATCTGTTCCTTTTCCCGCCTCTGTCAGAAAATGTTTCTTTGGTTCACAATTTGCTGCCCAGGTCTAGAGCACAGCCCCTGACAGGAAAAATGCACACTGCTTGGTAGGCAGAAATTCTTGCCCGTGGACATTCACAAAGCTGCATTGTGGAAACAGAAGCCGTTCAAATTGTTCATTGTTCAGAGGCCCCCTACTTTGGCAGCCAGAAGCAAATTCATTATGCAGTGATTGGCATAGTTTTCTTCTGTTTATCTCATGCCATGGGTACAGAGGATGCTGAAGCTTCTTGCATGGCTTCTTACCTCTCCCCTCCAGCACCTCCTGCCCTGATGCTTTTCAAAAGCTAGCCACAAGCTGACTCGGACCTGCCTTCATGAGATCATATGCAGTGGTTAGGTAGCTATATTTTCTCCAGCTGCAAAGAAAACACACTTTGTTCTCGCATTTGGGTGAGCTAGGCAGCCAGCAAATATTTATTAAGCACCTACGGAGCTCATAGCATCATACTGGGGCCCCTATGGGGGGCTGCAAGCTCAGACGAATGGTAAACACAGCACGTTTCACCATCCACCATCGGGAGTTTCCACCCGCCCAAGAGTGGCCTCCTGAGCTCGAAAGCAAATTAAGAAGCCGCCCTTCCAACAGTTACCAATTGCTGTTGTTTTTATCTGTGTTGTTTTTCTGTACCTGGAAAGCAAGATTAGCATGGCCATCATATTCTTCTTATGAATTCTAGAGCTGTCATTTCTGCAGTAGTTACGCTCAATTGAGTCAGCTGGGGTCTGGCTGCTGACGAGCACTTCCGCAGTTTGTAACTGCCTTCCAGGTCCGATGGGAGGCTGCTGTGGAAGGATCGGTATACTTGTGTACCTTGTGCTCCATCAGTGGGGTTTTGACCTTGGTAATGGGTGGGATCACCTGGGGACCTCTAAGAACTACTCCTGGGACAGCAAGCTGGCTATCCCAGTAGGACAGTAGGTAAAGGTGCTTGTCGCCAAGCTGACAGCCTGGGTTTGATTCCAGGAACCCATATGGTAAAAGGTGAGAGCCAACTGCTTTCTTAAAGTTGTCTTCTGACCTCCACACATGTGCCTAAAAATAAACACATGCACACACATGTGATTTTTAAAAGTATAAAGAACAACTCCTGGCCCAGCTCCACCCTCAGGGATCATTATTTAATTCTGTAGATCAGTGGTTTTCAATCTTCCTAACGCTGTGAATCTTTATTACACGTCCTCATGTCATGGTGACTCCCAACCATAAAATTATTTTTGTTGATACTCCATAACTGTTATTTTGCCACGATTATGAATCGCAGTGTGAACATCTGCTATGCAGGATATCTGATATGCAAGCCCAAAGGGGTCATGACCCACAGGTTGAGAACCATTACTCTTGAACATAACATGAAAAAAAGATGATTTAGAAGTGCTTCAGGTTGGGTCTAGGGATGGAGCTGGATAACAAGCTCCATGTTCAGTCCCCAGCAGAAACAGAATGTGATGCTGTGTACCTGTAAACCCAAGTAGTGGGAATCCAGAATTTCAAGGCCATCCTTAGCTGTATAGCAAGTTTAAGGGCATTTTAGCTACATGATACCCTGGAATGAAGGAATGCTGGGGATCCTGTGACTTCATTGGTTGAGTCATAAACCCTATGTTTTCCTGGTTCTAATCTGGAAGCATCAGCTTGTCCTATCCTCTCACTACACTCAGTATCTTTGCTTGTTAGCGCTTATGGCTTGAAATCACATGGCTTTGTGTTACTGAGCGGTACTCTTCCTCACCAAATTGTCACTTTATGACAGTAAGGAACAAGACTGCTTTGCTTGTCACAGAATCCCTGGTACCCAGGAGCATTCCTGGGATTTAGCAACTGCCTCACAAATATTTGCTGGTTGGATGAATCTAGTAGTACATCTGTTAACCTCCCTGGGGAGAGTAACTCACTTACCCATGCATTCATATTTAATATCTTCTGTCTTCTAGCCCTCTGGCTGCAGGAGCAGTTGTGAGATAGACAATTTGTGGCTCAGTACAGGTTTTGTGATGTCATTCTCTGGAGATTAGCATAGATTAGAATCATCTGGAGCAGTTTAAGTCCATTAATGCCCAAGCCACAGGCCACTGAGTCTTATTCCATTGACCCGAAGGCCTGCCAACTCTCCAGCCTTTATAAAGGAACTCAACACACACCAGAGTTTCTACCTATCATCTAGGTCCCTGCTTCCCAGAGTGAGGTCTCAAGATCAGCAGCATCAGGAACACCTTGGGGCTTCTTAGAAACACTTGAGTCCAGCAGTCAGAAAGGGCCTAACAAAGAGCCTCCGGTGACTTGTTTGCATGTTTCATCAGAGAGACCTCCAGCTTCCTTTGGTATCTCCAGGACACTGTTTTAGTTGGCCCTGTGAGCTGCAGAGTGGTTGGCTGCACCACAAAAGAAAATGGTGTGTGTTTCTGGAGGCCACAGACGCCGGCAATGCAAAATTAAAAATAGTCCACAGAGAAAGAGGTATTGTTGCCATCTGAAGCAGCCGTGAATCTATTCTAAGTAATTGGCTTTGAAGACAAAAGGCAAACCGCATTTTAAAAAAAAGTTTTACCCTATTTTCATTTGTAGTCTCAGCCTGCCTATAACACCACCATGAAACAGAACAGGGGAAGAGAAGAGAGGGGAGGGGAGGGGAGAGAGAACTCAAATAGATGAAACATAATAACCTTAGCCTATATTAAAAAAAAAAAGAGGCAAAAAGTTACATCTTTTTCCCCTAGAGAATAGAATGCATTTCCTGTTTGTCTTTACCAGAGGCCTGAACATAAGGCTTCAGTGTGTGCAGAACAAAGAATGTCAAGAAATGGCTGAGAGGCCTGAGTTGGAATTGCCAAATATTGGCTCAGTTAGAGACCATGTGACAAATGGAGATCTTGATTTCATTTACCAGGGCGAAAGGGAAATGCGCACATGTTTCTGTCGTTTGTGGCTTCCCATGAAAGAAAATGGAAGGTAATTCTTTTTACCTGTGAAGAGTTTCTGCATGTGCACTATGAGATCTGTAAGGACTGAGGATGTTTCTTTAGTCCAGCCTTGTAACCAATGGCTTTCTTACGGAAAGGCGGCTTTACGGTAATCCCTGGCTGCTTAAAGAAATATTTCAAGACTCCAGGGACTGGAGGGATGGCTCAGATGGTGAAAGTGCTTGCTGCACAAACATTAGGACTTAAATACCATCCTTAGCAACCACACAAAAAGCTAAGCACAGTGCTGTGAGCTTGTAATCTAAATACTGATATGGTGGAGACAGATGGATCACTGGGCTTCCCTTGGCTAACCAGGCAGTATAGCTAATTGCCAAACCCGGAGTCCCAGCAGAGGAGCCTATCTCAATAAACAAGGTGGATTGCTTCTAGGGAATGACACTGAGGTCAACACCAGGCCTCCACATATACCATACACATACACCCACAGATATACCCACGGGGCAGGGGGTGGGGATTAAAATATGAGCACAGTTCACCACTTTTCTTCCTTAATGTTGTTTCCCATCAGGAAATGATGAGAGGTATCTTTATACCCACAGAACAATGGCCCCTGAATGCTGAAAGACATCCTCTAATTCAGTACCACTCCATCTGGTTTTCTCTCCTCACCACACGTGTGAAATGTAAAGCCTGCAACTAGCATCAGCTTCCAAATTTGGGCCTTTAGGCCTGATGGGCCATGGCAGAATCACAGGGTAGCTCGAGAAGGGGTGACTTTGGAGCAAAAACACTGCAGTTCAACTGCTGGCTCTTGAGCTCTCCTGGCAATGAGGTCAGCTGACTGTCCTCTGATTCCACCTCGACAGGCTCTGATTGGGCCTAGGAATACTACAGCAGCAGCAGCAGCAGCAGACTACTCCCCAAGTGCCCCAAGTGGTTCCAATACAGCCAGTATTGAGACTCCTTTATACAACACTGCCCTTCTCTCCCTCCATTTTCAGCTACTGGGGAAGTAAGGCTATGAAGTGAAGGCTAGTGATGGAGAGTGCCTACTGGCATTCTGACTCACCTCAACCCCTGCTGTCTTCACAGCCATCACCCCACCACCCGGGAAACTGAGAGGACTCTGTGCTGTCCCTTCTAGCAGCTTCACCTCTGTCCTCCCTCAGGGTAGCCCCCAAGTCCCCTGGAAGGAGAAGTCCCAAGGACAGAACTCTTTCCCCTGTGCACATGTCATTAGTTTTTGAGAGAACACAAAAGCATTCATCAGTGACAGGCATGGATGGAACCACACTAATGTATCTGGAAGATGAAGTGCACCATTTCTAGGGACACTAGTAGCCCAGTGCCCAACTCCACACCTTAAACAATAAGAGTGAAAGCATCTCTATTTTGACATCATTTTCTTCAATGATAATGGCTTGGGTAGGGACTGAAAGTCAGAGAGAGGGGGAACCAGAATCCATGTTGAGAGCTTGATGATGGCAGTGAGTCACCAGGAGAGTGACTGCTGAGACTGGCCCGGTGCCTTTTCATGTAGGCGAAACAGGAAATGTAAGTTTCCAGGGCAGAGGCCTGGGATGACAGGATTATATAGGGAAGCTATCCATTCCTGGCCCTGTAATGTCAACAGTGCTGGGAACTTCTAAATAGTGCCTATGTTTGCAAGCATTTTTCACATGCTCTGGCAATGCAGCTACATCCTGATACATACTCCACTGTAAACATAAAGATGAAGGAATGTACTAGTCATGGACAATGTTTGCACGTTTCTCTAGAGAAAAATGTTGTGAACTACAAAGAGATCAATTGAACTAAAGGCATCGGGTTAAATTAATCATTGATTAAATGTGGAACTTCAGGGTGAGCTTTTGCTTGCTAATTCATTAGCTGAAATTTGAATAAATTTGTCTCCTTGCATATGTTGAATACTAATTCAGCAGAGTCTTTGCAGCTCATAACCCAGAAATCAAGGTGTATTTTATGCTCACGAGTCAGAAAATTAGGAGACCAGGGTAGAAAGCAAGGTCAAAATTTTACTTCTGTTGCTGCTTTAACTCATTGCAAATATAATACAGACACACAGGTGTCAATTCTTTGTTTTAAATTCATTTTCTGATTGGTTTTAGTTTACAGAAAACGCAAGTCTTTGTATATTTAGGATCTGGGGTTTGTTTTTCTTTTGGAACAAGGTCTCCTGTAGCCCAGGCTGGCTTAGAATTTGATTTACAGCCCACACTAACCTGGAGCTCCTAATCTTCTTGCTGCTTCTTGTTCTTCCTGAGTGCTGGGTACATATGAATGTGCATCATGCTTAGCTCACAAACTTCAGGTGTCATATTTGAAAGGAGTGTGGGTGAGAATTCAAATCACTCCCAACTCAAAACTCAAATAAAAAAAATTATGTTTGACTTTCTAGTGTAAAGTTAACCTCTTCTCTACTGGTTCATTGTAGTCAGGTGAACAGCCTGACTTTACTTAAGGGTGTGAAGATTTTGGATCCATAGTTGTATATATTTATGGGCAGAGTGCTATCTTGATAGAAGTTCATAGTGAGCCGGGTGGTGGTGGCGCACGCCTTTAATCCCAGCACTTGGGAGGCAGAGGCAGGAGGATTTCTGAGTTCGAGGCCAGCCTGGTCTACAAAGTGAGTTCCAGGACAGCCAGGGCTACACAGAGAAACCCTGTCTCAAAAAAAAAAAAAAAACAACAACAAAAAAAAGAAGTTCATAGTGTATAGTGATCAAATCAAGGTTAGCATCTCTACCATCTCACAAACAGTTTTATGTTTTTGTGTTATGAACATTCAAAATTCTTCCATCTAGCTATTTTGAAACTTCCAAGAAATCAAGTATATTTGTTCTCCTGTGGTGTTCACAGGTTTTTGTCATCCTGACACAAACTGAGTCACCCAGGAAAATGGGATCTCAAAGGAGGAATTGCTTCCTTCAGATTGGCCCATGTACATGCATATCTGTAGGGGCATTAACCTCATTAACAACTGATGTTGGAGTGCCCAACCCACTGTGACTGGTACCTTCCTCTGGCCAGTAATCCTGGACTATATAAGAAAACTGGCTGAGCAAGCATGAAGAGCAAGCCAGTAAGCAGTATTCATCCATGGTTCTGCTTCAGTTCCTGCTTCAAGTCCCCATCTTAAGCTCCTGTACTGTCTTCCCATTGATGATGGATGATAAGCTATAAGATGATCCAAACCCCTTTCCTCCCAAGTTGCTTGGTGATGATGTTTATCAAAATAATAGAAAGCAAACTAAAACTGGCCTAAACTTCTAGAAATCTATACCTTTTCTTCTGTTTGATTGGTTTTTGTTCTGTTTCTTCCCAGTGATGTTGGCTGAACTCAAGGCCTCCCTACATGCATTGTAGGCCTGGGCATCTATTTGAATAGTAAAGAGTTCTTTTTTTCTAAGCAAGTACTCTGCCATTGCGTTACACCTTTTTCCCAAGCATTCCTTTTTCTAAGGTAGCAAACATGATAACTAATAGGCTCTTTGACACATGAGTTAACTAATATGCTAGTTTGGGATGAAAGTCAGTGAAATTTCATATTTCAGTGTTGCCACATATTTAGTAAGACAGTCTTCAGTGTGTGCTAGTGATAGTTATACATGCTTTGAAGACTTATAATAAAAACAGTAAAGGAGCTGGAAAGATGGCTTAATGGTGAAAAATACTCGCTGCTCTTGTAGAAGACCTATGTTTGGTTCCCTAGTACTTATGTTTGTGACTCACAACCACCTACAATTCTAGCCCCTGAAGAGGGTGTCCGGCACTCTTTTCTAGATTTCTTGGGTACCTGTACACATGTGGTATACATACATAATTTAAATAAAATAAAAAGTAAAGCTTTTTAAAAAATGAGGCCTATTTGATTCTCAGCATCCAGACCAGGTGGGTCATAACTGCCTGTATCTCAAGTTGCAGGGGATCTGATACCCTCTTCTGGCCTTCCCAGGCACTGCATTCATATGCACTGACTGCGTTCATGTGCAGAAAGTCCACACTCCCACATGCACATATACACAACATTTTTAAATGATTTAAAGTGGTACAAATAGGTTTCTAAATACCCAGTTTTGTAAACTCAAAGCTGGAGAACTAGACTCCTTTGCAAACAAATTACTCAATGTCCCTTAAGTTTAGATGACAAAATAGGTGTACATTCTCTATGGATGTTGCTCGCCACCACTTCCTGCTCTTCTCCATTTCCTTCTCTAATAAATTTCAGGATAGACCAAATGTTTTCCTGGATCATGTCATATAAGCCTTTCTCCCACCTGTATCATTTCATGTTTTGAACAGTATTGCAGGTTAGGCAGTGTATATTTCCTTCTGTCACTGATTTACATCTTTCTGATTTAGAGTCTTTGGTCAAGTGTAGCTTCAGTTATCTAATATCTATGGAGAAAACTACTTCATGATATGGTATATTAAAGTTTATAGCTCTAAGGAGGAAAAATGTAATAATATAGAGACACTATCTCTTATACTGTGTTTCCCAGATCTTCTCTGTGTGTATGTATGAGCACGTGTACATATGTACCTCCATGTACCTAGACACTGACAACAAATATCTTCCTCAATCAATTTTCACCTTATTTTCTGAGACAGGGTCTCTCACTGAACCTCGATCTCACCTACTTGGCTATAGTGGCTTGCCAGCGAGTCTCCACATGCCCAGGTACCCAGCCTTTTATATTGGTTCTAGGGATCAAATGTAGGTTCTTGTGCCTGCATGACAGACACTTAACTGACTTGAGCCACCTCTTCAATCCCAGTTCCCAAACATTTTAATGGCAGTGAATAAAGACAAGGCAAAAATCTACAGACTCTTTAGCTTTAAGAGTTTTCAGTACCACTTGGTAGACCCTTAAAAATAGTTCCCTATATTTCAGAACAGTGCAGAATTTGCGCACTTGGTGTTCTATGCTTCAGACAGATGAAAAATAGAACATTGGTTTTGTTGTTGTTGTTCTGTACATTTGACAAATTGAAGAAAACACGGTGAGTTTATTTCAAGTATCAGTATCAAGAGGAATCTGTGGCTAGAGAAATGGCATGTGGAGTAAAGTACTTGTGATACAAGCATGAAGTACCAGGGTTCAGATCCCAAGAACTTGCATAATAAGCTGGGCATGGTTGCAAGCCTGTAATCCCAGCACTTAGCATACAGGAGGATCAGGAGTATAACATTTACATGGCTGGAAAACAAGTCATTGTGCTAAGGAAGATTTTTTTTTTTTAATTTTAGTTTTGAGGCAGGGTCTTTCATATTCCAGACTGGTTTTGAACTCACTATGTCGCCAAGGAATACAAAAGACACTATCTTTTGTTCCAGTCACTCTCAAGCTCTGTGGTGACATTTTTGGGGTTTTGGTTTCTTTGGAAATACAGAAATATTATGAGAATTTATCCCAGTTATGGGACTATTGGGCTGCTTCAGACAATCCACAGCAGCTAACTATGATTTGCCTCGTGCTCTAGCAGAGGTGTGGTTTTGCCAACTGCAGATAGTTTCTGTGATTGTGTAATGTTTGGAATTCTGGGAACTTTTCAAAGGGTATATAGATGCTAGAGCCCCAATAGGAGGGGGTTGGTTGGTGGTTGGTGGTAGTTTGGGGAGGGGGACAGTTGGTTGAGTTTTGTTAGCAGTCATGCTCAAAGAAGAAACAAAAGGAAAGAAATTAGATTCAGGGATCTCTCTCTTTCTCCTCTCTAGTGATAGGGGATAAAATGAGGGTGTGGGGGAGAATAAAGGGTAAGAAGAAAAAGAACCCACAAAGTAGCAAAGACAGATACAGAGCTCTGCGCTACTCACTCACTCACACCTTATTAGATGCTCTAATGAAACTAATTCAAGGTTTCTGTCAAGTTTCCATGACCCTAGAGACAATCTTTGGATCCTGTTACATTTTCTTTCTTGAATATCTCAATGGGTTTTTAAAGATCTTAAAGGGGTTTCCTTCTAGGAGAACAGCATGCCAAAAAGAACAGAAAGCCAGTCAAAATCAGCTCTGGATTGGTGGGTGTTTCTTTTAGCTTCCTGGAGAAAGAGAGAGGGGTTTCTTTAGGAAAGAGTATGCTGGAGGAAGTGTCCTCTCCTGCCCTGTGACCTAGGCCTTTCAATGACACTGAAATGCACAGCTGGAACTTTGGGATCCAAAGAATGGTCTTGCCTATTCACATACATGAACTCCAACCCGCTCTCCAGTTTGGTAGTAAAGATTGTGTTCTGAAATTACCCCAGAGGCTTGTCCATTATTCCAAAGGGGTGAGACAACATCGTGGCATGTACATGATATCACCTCCAATATTCCCAAACAACAGCCACACTCAGTGTTAGATATATAGCATTCTATCATGGCCACTTAATTGCCTTGGGAACAACTCTTCTCTTGTTCACTATCACTGGTAGTTTTAGGTGGATATTTTGTGACTTGAGATTACAGAAACTGGCAGAAGATTCCTGCTGCCTTTAGAGTCAGCCCATAGGCCACCTTATCAAACAGTAGATTGTTCCAGATTATACCAGAACATCTGTTTGGATGTTCTGTGGTATCTGACCACATTTCATTTCTCTGTGTGCCCTTGTGCATGCATGCCTGTGCGTATTCACATGTGTGCATGAGGAGGCCAGAGGACAACTGTGGGCGGTGATCCTCAGACGCCGTCCA
This sequence comes from Tokudaia tokunoshimensis, assembly GCA_036184795.1. NCBI lineage: Eukaryota > Metazoa > Chordata > Mammalia > Rodentia > Muridae > Tokudaia > Tokudaia tokunoshimensis. Next base: position 25,048,497 of record BTHU01000023.1, on the reverse strand, counting down.
CCTTATTTTTTGAGACAAGTAGTCTCATTGGCCTGGGACTCACTGAGTAGACTAAGTTGGTTTACTAGCAAACACAATAGATCCTCCTGTCTCCCCTTCCCCAGTCCTGAGATTACAAGCATGCGCTTGTCTTTTTTTTTCATGAGTTCTGAGTCCTCATGCTTGCCTTTACTGACTGAAAGTATTTTACTGACAGAACTATGTCAAGATATGAGGAGGTGAGTTGTAGCTACACATTTCTACTACCATGGAGCTGCCTACTGCTGTATCTTCTCTGCCGTGATAGACTGTATTCCCTCTAACTATGAGTCAAAGTATATTCTCCCTCCTTTAAGTCGTTTTTATCAGGTTTTCTATCATAGCAAAGGGAGAAGTAACTAGTGTAGTCACTATGATGTTCTTGTGGAATTTTCCCTTTTGTGCTTATTTATTTTACTTTTTTTTTAATTTTTATTTTGTGTGTATATATGTCTACCATATGTGTATGCAGTGTCCATAGAGGCCAGAAGAGGAACCAGATCTCCTGGAACTGGATTTATAAATGTTTATAAGCTACCATGTGGTTACTGAGAACCAAACCAGGTCCTCTGCAAGAGTAGCAAATAAACACACACACACACACACACACACACTCACACACACACACACTCACACACACACACTCACACACACACACACTCACACACACACTCACACACTCACACACACACACACACTCACACACACTCACACACACACTCACACACACACACTCACACACACACACACACTCACACACACACTCACACACACACACACTCACACACACACACACACACTCACACACACACACTCACACACACACATATAGTCACATATATGACATTAAAAAAGCTTTCCATTGGAACTATTTGAAATAGCATTTAGTACACTAATAATATTGTGTAAATGTCACTACCATCTAGTTCTAAGACGTTTTTATCACCAAAAGAAACCTGATACTCATTTATTCTTATCTTCCTCTCTTCCCTTCCAATCTTGGTGACCACTAAATTTCTTTGTTTCTATGAGTTTGCCATTTCTAGATATTTCACGTGAATTCATAAATAAATCCATATGCTTCTTTCACTCAGCATTGTGTTTCAAGGCCCATCTATGATCTGTACATAATTTGCTCTCCTGGCTGCCTGCTTACATCAAATGACTAGACCTCAGTCTGTTTGTCCACACATCAGATGGTAGCTATTAGGGCACTTGCTGACTTTTGGCTGCTATAAACAATGGTGCCATGAGCATGCACATCTCAGTTTCCCTTGAGGTACCTGCTTTCAGTTTTTTGGGATGTCTGACTAGAACTAGAAGCACTGTGCCATACAGTAATAGCATGTTAAACATACTGAAGAACTGCTCAAAACCTTTTGCTCATGCCAGTTTTACTCTGCAATGTCAGGTCCGTCCTCTTTGAAACTTCTGTTGGAGTTTGACTGTACCTTGAATCTTTTGACACTTTCCCTAGTAGTTCTGTGAAGGCCACTTGTTCAACTAGCTCTTACTAGATAGAGTCCACATGTGCCTTCTCACATCTCCATTTGAGTCAACCTTTGGGTTAGGGTGGTATTTGCTTTTATACCTGCACTCTGCTTTTCAAGGATAGGAATGGATATCAGTTCTCTGCACTCACAGGCACTTCTTGCTATTTTTGTCTTTCTATTGTTGGGCTATTCTAGTAACAACTGGAAATTGCAAAAATAGTTTGTGGGGGCTGGGGTTATAGCTCAAGCTCCCAAATTCAAAAGTTATATTCACCCTCTTGAATATTCAGAACATGTTGCATATATGTTCAGCATATACTTAGTGTTCTGCAAGTCTTTGTCAAATCTAATTAACCAAGGAATATAGCATTTGTAGTCTTTATTTTCCTCAATATAGATTCTTAAGTTGTTCTCCTTAAACCCCAGAAAAGTGTAGGCCTTTTCTTTATGAAAAAGTTTCATTTTATTCTGACAGGAACCTTATTCTTTATATCTGTTTACGAGTCAGTTAAAACAAAGATTTTGACTCTCTCACAATATCTTTCTTAATCTCACTTTTTGAATAAGAATAGCATTAATATATCTGTTGTAAGTTGCTGACAGGTTAAGTTGAGATGTGTCTTTCCGCATAATATGAGCTATTGAGTAGTCTCATATGTTGTTGCTCAGGGTAAGAAAAGATGACATGGTGGGCTTTGTTATTTAAAGCAGCCCAGTCTTTTAAATTCTGTGTTTAATTTTTAAAAGACAAAGATCAGCTTAATGAAAGAAGAACTTGCTATTTTAATGACGGAAATTGTGAAGGATTGGGTACAGCAGAGATGTTATTTAAACAAATGCATTTACTACTATTATTTTATTTCCTGTTTCTGAAACAGGATCTCACATAACCCAGGCTGGCCTCAAATTCCCTCTTCATCCTTCTTGCCTCTACTTTCCAACTGCTAAGATCACAGGCACTCATAACCATGCTTAGCTTAGGAACTACATTTTTAAAATACGTTTGGTCTTTAAGCATTTATTAGGCAACAATTGCTATCTTGAAAGCTTATGGGTCTCTTGAGCATATTTTCATGGCTCTTACATGAAACGAAGCGTCCCTTTTTAATCTATGTCAGTCAAGGTCTTAACATGTGGCAAGCATTGTTCTAATTTGTCCATTTAATCCTGAGCTTGCTTTATGAAGTGGATACCATCACACCTTTTTAAAAATAAAAATGAGGGCAGTGGTGGCGCACACCTTTAATCCCAGCACTTGGAAGGCAGAGGCAGGCGGATTTCTGAGTTCGAGGCCAGCCTGGTCTACAGAGTGAGTTCCAGGACAGCCAGAGCTATACAGAGAAACCCTGTCTCGAAAAATAAAAAAAATAAAAATAAAAATAAAAATAAAAATGAGGGGACTGTAGAAGTGGCTCAGTGGTTAAGAGCACTGGCTGCTCTTGAGGAGGACCAGGGTTCTATTCCTAGCACCCGCAGGATAGCTCACAGCCTCCTGTAACTCCTTTTCCAGGGAATCTGATGCCTAATTCTGACCTCCACAGAGACCAGGCACACAAGTGGTAAACAGACATACATGCAGGTAAATGTTCACACAATATAAATAAAGATATTTTTTAAAAAAGGGAAATTTGAGATTATATAATAAAGTGGATCATTTTGAAATACAAAGTTAAGTCATGTTTAGTAGCACTTTGTTAGCCTTGTACTACCTAAGCTCCAAGACATTTTCATCCCCCACCAAAGAAACACCATCAGCATTCTTAAGGCTGAGGAAACAAATGGAGTAGATCAGTCAGTCGACTTCTATGCCTGAGTGATGGAGTCCAGGTGGGAAGCTGAGCCACCCTGTACCACTTTAAAACATCAAGCTTGCCCTAGAGAGCTGGTTCAGTGTTTAAGGGCACTCACTAGCTGCTCTTCTAGAGGACCCAGGGTTCAATTCCCACCGCCCACCTGGTGGGTCACAGCAGTATGTAACTCTAGTACCAGGGCATCAGCTGCCCTCTTCTGGCCTTCAACAGCACCAGGCATGCTTGTGGTCCACAGATCTGCATGTAGACAAAACACCCACACAATAATATTTTTTAAAATTAAAAATCATCACACTCAAATCCAAGCTCTCACTTATATCTCAGAAAAGTACTTTACTTCAATAAAAAGCAGGTAACATATTTTGTGGTTGCTAACACAAGATTTCTTACTCTATTTCCCCAGAGAAATCAGGCAAACCCGTTTCTCTCTGTTTCTCTTCAGATCCTCATTCTGCAAATGTCATATGGGATGGTGATTCTCCAGTTTCTGATGGTTTGTCTTCACATCTATCTCCATTATGACTTCACCATGCATATTTCTGAAGGTTTCCGTACCTTTACCATGGCTGGGGCCAAGGTAGTGTGGAAGAGAGTCCTAAAGGAGTGTGTGCATTAGATTGTATAGGAGGAGAGCACTTGCTTGCCTTACCTGGTCTTGGCTTTATCCTGGACTTCTCCTCAAGGTCACATCCAATTCTTACCACTTCTCATCCCATTCTTCTCTTCTCTCTGTGAATTCTAGCATCCTGTTTACTTCGGATTCTTTGTTCTGCTTCTCCCTTATTCCAGCCCTCTATGACATCCCTCCTGTTCTACTAGCACCCTAAATGTGGACAATCTATGCTTACCTTCCTGTTTTCCTTTCTCTATAGATCCCCCCTCCCATGGGTCTTCCCATCCATTCTGCATTCTCTCATTTTTGTGTTGATGGCTTCCATACCCACAATTCTAGCACTGCTTTTTCTCCCACCTTCAGCCTTTGTAGCCATGCATTCTGGTTAGCCTGGAAAGTTCAAATTTATTCCTATTTCTTTGGAATCATTATTGAAAATATCACTGTCACTCTCAAAAATGAAATATAGTGAGCTGGAGAGATGGCTCAGCAATTAAGGACACTCACTGTTCTTACATAGGACCTAAGTACAGTTGCCAGTGCCCATACAGCAATATATGACCATCTGTAATTCCAGTTCCACCGAATATGATGCCCTCTTCTGACCTACTCGGGCACCAAATGCAGACAAAGGTCAAGTGCATGCCTATAATCCCAGTGGTGAGAGGTGGTACAGACAAGAGGATTGATGGGAATTGCCAACCATCAGCCTAGCTTCAGGTTCAGTGAGAGGTCCTGTCTTGAGGGAATACAGTAGAAAGTAGTAGTGCAATCCCTCTATCTGCTAAGGATATGATAAAGCAGGACATCCCGTGTCCTCCTCTGGGATCCCTACAAGTGCATCATCATAATCTTCCCCAGCTGCCAACTCACACATACATGCACATCATGCAGGTTAATAACATTGTACCAAGATTGGCTGTCCAATTGTGAGGATTGTTGAATAGCAATGTGACTATTGGTAAGCATTTATCAGAACTATAATGACATTTAGCACTTCTTGCCCCCTTGAGACAAGGTCTCACTTTGTAGCCCAGTTTAGCCTTGAATTTGGAATCCTCCTTCCTCCCAGATGCTGGAATTACAATGCTTTTTTAAAAAGACATATTCTTTATTTACATTTCAAATGTTGTCCCCTTTTCTGGTTCCCCTCCCCCTGCTCACCAATACACCCACTCCCACTTCCCTGTCCTGGCATTCCCCTACACTGGGGCATCAAGCCTTCTCAGGACCAAGGGCCTCTCCTCCCTTTGATGTCCAACAAGGCCATCCTCTGCTGCATATGCATCTGGAGCCACGGGTCCCTCCATGTGTACTCTTTGGTTGGTGGTTTAGTCTCTGGGAGGTTCATATTGTTGTTCTTCCTATGGGGCTGCAAACCCCTTCAGCTCCTTGGGTCCTGTTCGAGCTTCCACATTAAAACTAGAATCTCCACTCAGAGGACCCATGTCAATAAACTCGGCCTGCTCTAGTTTTATGTTCCTTCCACCATTATCCCACACCCTTAAAATCCATTCCCACACATATTCCCCAGACCTCTGCTTGAATGAATTAGCAAACTCATTAAGCTCCTTAGTAGTGTAGCTTATTTCTTCATGGACTACACTTTCTACCTCCCCTCTAGGGGCCTGTTTTGCCTTGAGTCTGGTTATAGGTCTAGAAGAAACTATTGGTAGACCTTGAGAAACATCAGTATTGTATTGTCTGGCATTTTCTTCAGCAAAAGTCACTGATGGTTTATCAGGCTCTGAGGGATTAATTTCCTCATATGGAGAGGGCATTATTTCAAGGGGTAGGGCTGAGGATACTACTTCCTCATGTGGGGCAAACCCTTGAAAATCTGAAGATTCAAAATTCTCAACTTCAACAGTGTCTTCCCACACATTCACATCCCAAGTTATAGGATCCCATTCTTTGCTAATTAATGTCCTTACTTTAACTGCTGACACCCTTTGAGACTGAGACCTGAATTTTCGCTGTAATTCAGCCAACCTTATAATGAGAGCTTCAGTTTGATTTTCTGCAACTTGAGCTCTATAGCTGCTAGAGAGAAGATTCTCTTCAACAACACACTTAGCAACTTTTAGATTGTTTACTTGTGTCTGGAGCTGTTCGATTTTATCACACAACTCCTTCCTTTCCTTCATTGTTTTTTCCCGAGATGCTAAGAGCAACCAGCCAGCAAAATCATTTTCCGATTTTTTCCCCCAATTTGTAGAAGGTTTTGTACACCGAATCACCTAATTCATCAAGATAGTCAAAGGCATTAGCTTCTTTAAGCTTGAAATATAGTTTCAACCACGGGTCTCCAATATTCTCCAAGCTCCCAGGAGGGAGAGAATCTGGAGAGGTTTTAGTAGTTGAAGGTGCTGATGTATTATCAAACCAAAACCAGATTTTGAAAATATTCATCCATATACTTCTGCTCCTCTAGAACCATCCCCTGGTACCAACTTCTGTATTAGTCAGGGTTCTCTAGAGTCACAGAACATATGGGTAGTCTCTATATAGTTAGGGAACTTGTTGATGACTTACAGCTTGTAGTCTAACTCCCCAACAATGGTCAGCAGCAGCTGTGGATGGAAGTCCAAGGATCTGGCAGTTGCTCAGTCCCACAAGGCAAGCAGGCAAAGAAGAGTGAGTCTTCCTTCTTCCAATATCCTTATATAGGTCTCTAGCAGAGGGTGTGGTCCAGATTATAGGCATGTGCCAGCACACCTTTAATCCCAGATGACCTTGAACTCAGGGATTGCCTTGTCTTAATCTTCTGGAATTCATAGCCACTATGCTTCAAGATCTCCATGCCAAGATCCAGGTCAGAAGTTTGTATCTCTGAGCCTCCAGATTAGGATCATAGGTGAGCCTTCCAATTCTGGATTGTAGCTTATTCGAGATATAGTCAAGTTGACAACCCGGTATAGCCACTACAGGTTCTTTCTCTAACTCCTCCATTGGGGACCCTCTGCTCAGTTCAATGGTTAGCTGAGAGCATCCACCTCTGTATTTGTCAGGCTCTGGCAGAGCCTCCCAGGTGACAGCTATATCAGACTCCTATCAGCAAGCACTTGTTGCTTAACTCTATCACATTTTGGCATCCCTTCTGAAAGGCTAAAGTAACCTCAAAACAAAAAAGATTTTTTAAAAAAAACTTGGAAGGTTACTATGTCTTGAGGGGGGGGGAACAGTTGTTTCAACATTAAAATTAAATCAGATAACTAGAAATTACAAACTGAAGGTCCCACATTTTGTCACAACTCTGTTTTTTAAACAATTAAAATCGAATTTATATACCATATAATTCACCCATTTAAGGTATACAGTTCCCCGTGTTTGCTGATTTTCACAACATTGTGTCACTATCACCATGGTTTAATTTTACTTAAGATTTATTTTTATCACTTTAATTATGTGGGGGGGAAGGGTATATGCGCATGAATTCGAGTGCTCATGGAGCTCAGAAGTGTCAGACTCTCCTGGGGCTGAGGTTATAGGGCATTGTAAGCTGACTGATGTGGGTGCTGGGAATCAAACTCAGGTCCTCAAGAATGCTATGAGCTCTTGACCCCTAAGCTCATTCTATCTAGCCACATGACAGGCTAACTTTAGAACATTTTTTTTCTCCTAAAAGAAAGGACTGGGAGTATGGCTCAGTGACAGTGTACTTGTCTGGTATTCTTGAGGCCCTGGGTTCTATCCCAGCACCTCAAAAAAGAAAAACTAACCTCATTTACTGGCATCCAGCATGTCTTTTCCCTTCTTCCAAATAGCTCTAAGCAATCACTCATTTTATTTCTGTTTCTATAGGTTTTCTTATTATGGATGTTTATTATAAATGATATCATACATGATCTTTTGTGACTGACTTCCTTCACATGGCACAGCTTTTTTTTGAGGTTTATTTACACCGTAGCTTCTATTTCATTCCTTTCTGTGGTACTGTAGTATTGCATCGTGTGGGTATATGTGTACCATCTTTAGTTTATCCCCTAATCATGTGATGAATACCTAATGTCTTTGGGACGATGACCACCATGACTTTTGGTCAAATCCTTCTGGAGAGTCATTTGCTGGCCTCCCAAACACTGTATCTGTTGCTTCTAAAGACAGAATGTTGGAACTCAAGCATCTTTTCATTTTCCACATTTCCAAGCATCTTATCCAGTACTGTTTACATGATTAACCACTTTGGAATGTCTTTAGAATTAAAGTTAGAAATGTTTCCCTGGGGGTCGCAGAAATGGGGGGTTGGATGTCTTATTTCATGTGTAAATCAATAATCACTTTGGGGAATTATGCAGTGAATTGCTTTATTGAATAACTGTGAGAATGGAAAGATATTAGTTGTCCAAGAATGCTTATTGCCAAACTTTGTGGAAACAGAATGTTTTCTGTGGAAACAGCATACATTGCTTTCTAGGTCATGGAATTTCCCCTCGTTTGACCCAAGGGGTAAGGAAAACTCTTATGCAACCATCATATTTTAAAAGTTAATCTTTTGCTTGTGGGCTGGTTAATAACCAACACCAGACAATTTTATCTAAGGAGAGATGACTAAGAGCCTATATTTTACTTTTGGCAAGAGCTGATTTGCATATCTAATTCATGTTCTATTAACAGAAATAAATGAAATAGATGGGGGTGGGGGGGAAACCTAGACTTGCTTTGGAGCTGAGTTAAAAGTTCCATAGTTCCGTTCAATTGTGAAGTCAATCTTCTAAAGTCAAAAACAAAATAAACCCTGTAAACTTAACTCCATTTAAATGTTGGGCTTTTATTTGAAAAATCTAGAATTTTCAGCTATTGTATAAAAGTGATTTGTATCACAAAGCATTTCCCCATCATTCTGATGACTTGTTCCAATACTACTTTAAAACATACTTGAAGGTGATTTAAATTTCCATGAAACCTCTCACTTCCTGGAAAATCCATCATCCTGCTTGAATTTTCCTCAGTGCTGACGGTTCACTTGTGAACAAAATGGAGGCATTTTTGCAGAATATAGACTTTGGGAGATAGATGTGTGCTAGGTACATCTAAATCTGCTCACTAGACTCCTGGTTACAGACAATACACATCTAGAATGGCACACAGAAATCAGAGTTCTTACTTGGGTTTCTATGTATACTTTGATTGGCTTTTCTGAGTAACCACACCATTTGAACTTAACAGGGATGTTTGCACAACATCAGCCCATTCAACTGTTTTCTGTTGCTGTTCAGTCTGCCCCAAATCTTCTGTATTAGTTACTTTTCTATCAATATGATTTAAAAAACACCATGACCAAGGCAACTTACAGGAGGAAAGTCTTGTTTGGCTTATGGTTTCAAAGGGATAAAGTGTCTGTCTTGGTGGGGGTTGTGGCAGCAAGCAAACATGGTGGCTGATGCAGCAAACTGAGCACCCTCATCTTTAACCACAAGCAGGATGCAGAGATAGTAAACTCTAATTGGTGAAAGTCTTTAAACTCTCAAAGCCACCCACCAGTGACATACTTCCTCCAGCAAAGCCATGCCTTCTAAATCTCCCCCAAAACAATGCAACCAACTGAGGATCAAGTATTCAAATGCCTAAGACTATCTCATTCAAACTACTACACCTTCTTTTCCCCCATCTTGAAATCATGAATTTAGTTCCAAAGACTCAAACATTTGTCCTGATGATATTCAGTCTTTCTAGTCTCCCTATCTTTCTGGTTTTCCAGGTTCTTTTCGGTACCTGATTAATTTTGTCATTGGATGGGTTGGCCTTTATTCTTGCCTTCGAATCACCTGCACAATTAATCAAGAAAATATCAATAATGTAATTTTAGACATTGATAAGTGTTGTGGTTTGGATGGGAAATGTCCATATATTTTAACACCTGGTCCGCAACTGGTGGCACTGCTTTTAGAAGGTCCTGGAACCTTTAGCAGGATAGAGCCTTGCTGGAAGAAGTATGTCACTGGGGATGAGCATTGAAGTTTTACAGTCCAATGCTAGTCCTGTTCACGTTCTATTTCCTGAGTGCAGATGCAGTGTGTCTAGCCAACCTCTTGCTTCTTCCATCAGGCCTCTGCTACTCACTGCAGTGTCTTCCCTGTGAGGATGGTATGTAACCTACTGGAACTGTGAGCTAAACTAAATCCTTTGTCCCTTTAAGTTGCTTTTGTCAGGGTATTATATCATAGCAACAAGACAATAACTGAGCTAATAAGCATGGAGAAATTTCTACTTCCACTCAGCCACCTTACCACTTCCAGGCACAGTTTTGAGATCTTTTAAGAAACAATCTCACTAAAGAACTTTGCTTCTACATTCCCTTTTGTACAAGGGAGCTTGAAGCTTTGGCAAATCCCTGTGGTACTTAATCTTGATTGGATGAAGATATGCTCAGTTCATAAAATTCACCTTGAAAGCAAGTGAAGACAATGCTTTTGTTGTTTGTTTCTTTGTTTGTTTTGTCTTATCTTGTTTTGTGAGACCGGGGCCTCATAGAGCCCAGGGTAGCCTTAAGCTTTCCCTTGAAGTTCTGAATCTCCAGTCGCATCCCAGTAAGTACTGGTTTTACAGTCATCTACCACCACCCGTGTCCAGTTTCCACAGTGTTGGGGGTAGAGCCCAGAGTTTAATCATGCTAGGCAAGTTGTCTATCAATTGAGCTACATCCCCAGCCCTTTTTTGACTGTTTATATTTACACTTGTTTGTTTGTTTATTAGGAGATAGCCACAGTGACATATATAGGCCAGAGGACAATTTGTAGGCATTTTCTCTTTCCATTATCTGAGTCCCTGGGATCGAACTCAGGTCACCGGGCTTGACAGCAGACATCTTCAGCCTGGAATCCATCTCACTGGGCTATTCTTTTTGTTCATAAAGTCCTGGGCTGCTTTACAATTTCCAAGAAGCTCTCACATGCATATGATCTTTATAATCACCCTGTGACTCACTGGTTTTTGTGGCCTGCAATTTAATAATGAGGAAGCAAAATGGAACTACTACTTAATGACATAGGGGCTTGAGGGAGACTCTTCTAAGTAGGGAGGCCTTTTTGTGACACAGCCCAACGCCTGCTGGCATTTTTACCACACAGCCTTTGTCGATATACTTTATTGGCAAAGGTTTCTGAAGCTCACCTTTTTGACTTTATTCCCTAAAATTCTTGTTTGACCTTTCATCACTGCCACTCACAGAAACAGTGTAGGATGGGTCATTTCCATAAGCCACTCCAACTCTGCCTTTTGCTTTTCCCATTTGCTTTTCTGTGGAACTCTTTGATGTTAAGATCTCCAGAGCATCCTTTCTGAGATAATCCCAGTTCTCTAAAGCAGCTGTCCTTTAAGAAATTGATCCTGGGCCAGACAGATGGCCCAGCAAGTAAAGCCACCTGCTGTCATGCTTGACTAGCCCAGTTCCATTCCATCCCTGGGACCACATGGTAGAAGGAGAGAACTAATTACCCTGGTTTGTTCTCTAAGCCCCATAAGTGCATTATAAATGTACCAAGGTACAAGCACACACTCTCTCTTCTCTAAATAAAGAAGTCCATTTCAGGTACAAATTCCAGTTACAAAATCCAGCAGTAGGCTCCTCTTCTACCTCACTACGAAATCGCCTTGCCAGAAGTGTTAACACTGACTGTTATTGGGATACCAGTCATCAGGGTGAGGAGACATGGGTTTCTTTTTTAACCTGGAACCCGAGTAAAGGACAGGAGGAAAGGTAAATGTTAAAAGAAAATTAAAGAGATTGATCCCAGGGGACCAGGACGATGGCTAAGTGGGTCAAGTGCTTGCCATGTAAGCATGGAGGCCTGAGTTTAGGTCCCTAGCAGCCCTGTAAAAAGTTACTCATGGTAGCATATACCTGTATTCCAAGCCCAAGCATGGCAGAGACAGGAAGATCCCTTGGTCTAGCCAACCAATTTAGCATAACTGCTGATCTCTAGGTTTGGTGAGTGAGTTTATGTCATAAATTAGGTTGGCTGGGTATGGCGGCGCCTGCCTTTAATCTCAGCACTCGACAGGCAGAGGCAGATGGATCTCTGTGAGTTCCAGGCCGGCCTGGTCTATAGAACAAGTTCAGGCTAGCCAGGGATACAAAGTGAGACCCTGTGTCAAATAAATAAAAAAAAAAAATAAGGACGGGAAGATAATTCTTTAAAAAAAAAATCTATCGAGTACTGTCCTCTGCTTCTACATATATACATATATGGGGGGACCTCCATCCAGGAAACAAATTTGCTTTTGAAAAGAACCTTTGGAAGACTGTAAAGTCAAAATTATTCCCTTCAGAATAATTTTTCCCATATAACCTAGCATGAGAAATATGTCTGTTTCCTCCCAAACAGTACCCAAGGCAGTATTTGTTCTAATATAGCAGCCCCTTTTGTGTGCCTTCTAGCAGAAGGAACTGGCACCATATTCAATACTCTGCCTTTTTGCTAAATGAGACCCTCCACTGGCCTATTTCACTGGTTTATTGACATTACTATACATGCCCTTGGGGAGATGGGCTGAAGGTTAAGGGTCAGCACCAATTCTTCTAGCTTTTGTCAAGTCTCTTACTGATGTCCTATGGTTGGTCCCTTGTGCCATAAAGTGGGAAGCCAAGAGATAGACAACCTTTTTAATATCACCTTGCTGGTTCCACTTAATGTTTTCACTCTTATACTAACTTTGCATTGCTTTCCAGAAAGAAATTGACCCTAGTACACTAGTTTTCTGGGAAATAGTAACTTACCACAATTAATTGCCTTGGGTGCTGGGGAGATAGCTTTGTGGCTAAAGCAGTTGCTGCACTACTCTGAGGACCTGAGTCCAGATATCCGGAACCTATGTAAAGCTGAGCACAGTAACCAGGGTCTATAATCCCAGCACTCTCTGGTGAGATGGGAGGGGGAGTCAGGAAATCCCCAGAGACTCATAGGCCAGCTAGCCCAGTGTATGTAGCTGTGTGCAATAGACCCTGGCTCAACCAAGGTAGACAGCAAGGAATGGCACTAGGTATTGTCCTTTAATCTCTACTCGAACAGATGCATACACCCACCCCACCCCACCCTCACACACACACAAAGGGGGAACCCATTTTAGTAAAAGTATGGGTATCACCTACAAAACTGCAACCCAAGTACTTCCCGTGTCTTTTACCATTTCACCACAAGCTCAAAAGCAGATGAGGATAGACCAAAGGGAAATTATCTCTTTGTTGTTTTGCCAAGGACTCCATCCCTTTCCTTTCAAAAAACGCCACATATCCTGGAGTTTTGAAAACTGCTATAATTGTCACAAGGCAGCTCATTCTCTGGGAAGAAAGTGAGTGAATTTCCCATTAGGAGATCATGGTTAAAATAACCTATCAGAGCTGGGACCAAATAGAACTAGAAAGTGTGTTCAAAAGCCGCATTCATTGAGAAAGAAGAAAGAACAACCTTTGTCGTAATGAGCACTGGGCAGCAGCCAGCATGGAAAAAGGGCACACAATGGCCAGCTTGGTTGGCATCAGAATACACACAACCAGCTTGCTTTTGCATGTGGCATTAGGGCTCCTGTCCCCCCACCCCCCTACTCTGTGACTGAATCCTTGTAGCCTGCAAGCAAAATCTCCGCATTGTCGTACCGTGATCTATCATTTTTATGAGAGATGGAAATTGTTATGAACTGAGTGACTGAAATGGAGCTTGGTACATTTTGATTTCAAATGATTATAGCACATGGAGAGAGCCTTTGTTTTCAATCTAGAAATGAGATTCACTATGTTGGTGTGAAACTATCTACTTTTTATGGCTCCTTTTTCAAGGGTTATCCCTGGAGGATGTTTTGGTGAAATTAATTATGTAGTGGGAGAAAATGTGCATGCTCTTTGATCATTAGATCAGAGCAGAGGCTATTGCTGCTGACTGCCAAAGTGAGATCCACAGTACTGGTGGGGTTAAGGGTGGGAGAGAGTGATTACATTGTGGCTCGATGGCTTTTCATGATTTTGCCAATTCTTAAAGTGTGTTTCCTCTAATAAATCAAAAGTAAGACAGATAGGTCTTGGAAGGGATATTCATAATTCTTTCATTGGATATCTTCCAGCCACTCTTATAGTGCTCAGTCAGCCCTTGATATCTGCAGGGTATTAGTCTCTGTATCCTCTTCAATACCAAAATCCATGGATGTCCATGTTCCCTTTATATAACAGCCCACTCACATCTGTAGTATAAAAGATTGAGATTCAGTTCAAGTGATGAAGAAGAAACTCAAAGTAATAGAAGTGGTGTCAAGCAGATCTTAGCTAAGGGAGTGCTGCCTCCAAAATACCCCAAAGATAAATGGTATGCTAACCAGGGCTTTTAGAGATAAGGGAACTTTACTGGGCTAGGAAATGCTTGTTCACTAGAATTGACCAGCCATTAGGTCAATCCCCAAAGAATATTCATTTGACAGTCAGCTCCAGGGGACAGCATAGGGTTCTAAATGCCATTAAGTCCTGTCTGCTCTGTCATGAAGTTCCTTTTTATCAGGAAAATCGTAATTCTGCCAGGTGGGCAAGATGAATCCAGGAATCTGAAAAGAACAACACTGGTGGACTAAAGAAACAATTCTGGCAATCTCTTTACTGTGTAACTCTCTCATCTGTCCAAGGGCCCAGACTTGTAATCTCTTGTCTCTGTTTAAATTGTTCAAAGTAACCTGGAGTCAGGACCTAAAACAGAGTTAAGGATAACAGTTTATGTGGAATGCATATACCTAAGGTGTATATAAGTTAGTAAAATCTTCTATTCGAGGCCAGCTCCTCCTTGGGCAGTAGCCACTGCTGACCACACACTCTTTTCCTCTACTAATCTCCAAGTGTGAGAACTGATTTCTCACTGGGAAAGCATATTATTCTATAACACAGTACTATACTAATGCATAGCCCTGGGTTCACTTCCTAGTATGAAGGAAAGGATATCCACATTTAGTACATGGCCATCTTCCCATAGGACTACAAGCTTTCACCCTTACTAATTTTACTGTGGTGGTGGGGAGAAAACCTACTATCTTTTGTATGCTAGGCAACCAGTATACCAACTGAGCTGCATTCCTAGCTCTGGAAAAAAAATCCTGTACACATTAAGTACAGACAGAATTTTTTTAAAAAAATACTCTCAATCACTGCTTGTGGGTTCTACACATGAATACAGGGGACTGGCTATATTTGTATTTATTGCTAGTGCTTCACAACATTTATATTGCCCATCAGGTTACTCTTATGATTTAATGCTATGAAAATAGGCTTAAGCTTTAAAGACTCTACATCCTAAGCACTGGAATTGTAGAACCCAGGGCTTGATGCATGCTAAGTGAGTACTATACCAATTGATCTACAACCCCAGTCTATTTCTGTGGCTTTTTAACTTCTAAATGGCACTATGTTTTGGGCCATGTATCATTGTGCTTCATCTACTGACTGGAGAACATAACCTGAGAACCCTATCATTATCTACCACTTGACAAATGATTGTCACCGTGTCTGAGTCACTGACTTCTCAAGAATCTCTTGATTCCTCTTCTCTTGAAAACTGTTAGCACAAATGTAAGCAGAGTTTGGCTACAGTTTTCTGATAGATTTGTAGCCATGAAGCCTACCTTGAGGGACTTGTTTTGCATTAATACTCATTATTTCTGTTTTTATTTTGATATTACTACTTGCATGTATTATTTTAGTTAATTAACTGTTCAGGTTAGTTTTGATTAACAAGAGAATTAGAATGCCCTGAGGCTAAAATAGATTTCTCTTACTTGGTGAAATATAATATTGAATCCTGAGGGTGAATTTGGAAGCAGAATATTTAGTATTGACTTTTAAAGTACTGTAATATTTATCAGCATGGTTGTCAAAGCCAGTGTAGAGAGCCAAAATAATAGATATTCATTGGTTATTTTATGAGTTTGAGTGTTTATGTACATGTATGTATATGTACACCACATATATGCAGTGTAGAAGCCAGTAGGGTGCGGGATGCCCTGAAGCTGAAGTTATAGGTGTTTGTGAGCCACCATGTGGGTGCTAGTGACTAAACCCAGGTCCTCTGCAAGAGCAGTAAGTGTTCTTAACCCCTGAGCTGTCTCTTTATCTTCTTCCTTATCAGTTCAATTTTTGTCTGAGTGATTTTGAAGATAGAATATAAAACAAAAGCATATTTATTTATTTAAGACAAGGAGTCTTAGGCTAGTGTTGAAGTGCTATTCTCTTCCCTTAGCTACCCCAGTATCTGAGACTAAGGTATGTACCAAATGTTGCCTACACAGCAAAAGCTCCACTTCACCTAGAGACATAGAAATATGTTAAGATGCAAGTCATTTTACTGGTTTCATATCTGGTTAGGCAAAAACTTAACAGTTGCCAACATTGCTTACCTGTTAAGATGAAAAGGGCAAGAGTGAATAATTACCACACCAGGAAAAAATACTTAAGACCCTTCCCCTAAGGTGTTCATTTATGTTTCTCTTAAGTGGCTCTCTTTGAGAACAAAAAACATGGTAATACATGCCTTTCATCCCAGCAGAAGCCAGAAGCAGGTGAATCTCTTTGAGGTCAAGGCTGACCTGGTCTATGTAGTGCATGTCAAGCTAGCCAACACTATGTAGTTGAGACTGTCTCAAAACAAAACAAAACACAAAGACAAAAACTGTCTTCTGACTAAACAAAGTCTTCTGGGAGGATTTATAGAAGTACTGTGTTCCTCGGATCCTATATGCCATCCCAGAGATTACTGTAAGAGTCCTCTGTGTGTGCATATCTACATATATGTATATCTGCACCCAAGCATGGATATGAACCTTGGACACCCAGATCCCTTTCTATTTTAAATGAGAAGTCTCTTTTACTCTTCCCAACAAGGATTCTCTAAGATTTTTGAGAAGCATTCTTCAAATCCACAGGACTCAAATGATCCAAGCAATGAAAAAAATGGTTGATGACAGAGGTGAGGAAATGCTAACAATATTCTGTTGTTTGTCAAATTCAAGATACCAAATCCACCCAGCCCGACTAGTAGGCTCTTCTCCCGCCTCGCTGTGAAATAGTTTTCTTTTGGTTGTTAGCACAGAGTGATGACTATTGTCACTATTGTTGTGGTGTCAGTTGTCAAGGTGAGGAGACACAGATTACTTTTTTAACCTGGGACCCAAGTGAAAGACAGGGTTAAAACAGAGAAAGAAAGGGAATGATGAGGTATTCAATTTATTCCAGTAGCTGTGCAATGTTATTTCAAGTACCGTTGAGTACTCCGTGGGTGGTAGGATCGTGTGTGGGAAAAAGCTTAGTTATAATAGCTGACATTTATTGAACGCCTGCTATTCTAAGCACATTATATGTATTAACTCATTTGATCCCCATGACAACCATATGGATTAGCAGAGTTCAAATCCCGACTCCTCCACTTCCTCATTGTATAAAGTTGTGCAACTTCACTGTTTTAGGTGAGCTGAAACTATTCCTGAGGCTTGATGTTAGCATGGAATAAAAAGCATTTATAATTGGGCTTACTATATAAAAGAACTCACTGACTGGCACAGAAGATAAAACACTCTCTACACTGAGACTTATACATTAATGCTCACAACGGCAAAATTTATTATTGCTCTAAACTTGAAACAATCCAAATGTGACTCAAAAGGTATAGCTGTCACCATGGCATGTCTATTCTATGGAATGCTACTGATCGATGAAAAGAAAGAAGTCAGGGATCTGGGAAAGGAGATTAGCTGTAGAAAGGTACTAGAGTACCGTGAATGGAGGGAGCTGTTTTGTATCTTGATTATTGTAATTATACAACTGCATATAAGTACTAAATTTCATAAAATTATACACTTAAAAATAGGTGAAATTTAATGTATGTAAATTATACCCCAAAGCTAGAAGTTGTTGCAAATTATAAAACTGCTCAGCATTAGACTTTCATGTATTTTGGAAAAGGTGAATGAAAACTCTTAGAACAGATTTTTTTTAAGACTGTTTATATTTTTTAAAAAATGATTTATTTTTAATTGTGTGTGTGTGTGTGTGCGTGCATTTTAATACAGGAGCCTATGGAGACCACAAGAGGGTGTTGGATCCCCTGAAGCTGGAGTTACAGGCAGTTGTGAGCTACCTGATGTGGGTACTAAGAATCAAATATGGATCCTCTTTAAGAGTAGTGTGCACTCTTAACAACTGAACTATTTCTCTAACACTATTAGGATTATTTCAAAAGGGGGAATTGATACAGATGTTATTGGGACCTCTCCATACACCTACATACTGCCAAAGGTACAAAGGAGGGGACTTAGGATAATCCATATCCTTTCAGAGATTATAAGGAACTTACATAAAAGCTATCATGAAATCCCATGAGAATTTAATATACGTTGTTACTGACTAGGGGTGTGGGTGAGGGGTAGGGGTAGATGCATTAGGTTCAAAAAGAAATGGTAGAAAGGGGATTGTAATCCAAAGTAGCTCTGAATTTCAGAGAAGAAAACAAGCAGAACGATCATGGACACTACACAGAGATACCCATATGGGAAAATGAGAAGGCACAATGGTCTCATACTAACATAGAAAAGAGTAGAGTGGTTTTGTGTAGTGTCCCTGAGAACTGAAGCAATGGCTATGATGAGCATCTCACACAAACAGGTTTGCAGACCTTCAGTAAACTGTGCTCCCTCTCTTCTTTTGAGATATATGAAGTTTTTGAATTTCTAGTGTCCCTTAGGTCAAACTAAATCCTTTATGCCTTCTGGTATTCTTCCAGCTTCTCGAACATAGAAGGTAAGCATAGTCACTGAATGAATACAATCTTTCTTTCCTTCTTCACTTCATTATTTATTTATTTATTTATTTATTTGGTATATGCTTTAAGAAAATAGTCTATAAATTATCAGTTTCCTTATGACATTTTCATATTGTTGACCCAAAAACACAGCTCCCATTTTAAAGGGAATAAGAGATGGTTTATTCTGGAGACGTTTTAAGTGACCATGCCCTGGAATACAGATTCAGGTTTCCCCAAATTCTATGTTTCCATATGGGTGCAGTTTCATGAACTTTTTGTAGTTGTAAAGAACAAAGAAAGTCATGAATCAAGGCAAATTTAAAATACAGTGGAGGTTACATCAGAAGGGAACGTACAGCAAGATGAGAGAAAGCTTTTCTATCAGGTCCAAGATGCTATCTGATGGCATTCTTATTGGTGGAGGCTAGTATTCTGCTAAGCTAATAGGATTCTGTCTATTAGTCTCAAGATGTTAATTTCAGCACAGACATGGGCAAGGAATGGCTGTATTGGAGGACAGGAACTAACCCAAAATAAGGTAACAGCCTCTGAACCCATAACATCCCAGTTTCTCCACAGTTCTAATCACTCAGTTTCTGAAGACACAGCTTTTCAGGAGTTTTTGTTCATAACACCTACTCAGTTTCAATTGATTATTAGCTTGTTTGGGTTACCATTCTTTGAGATAGGATCTTATGTAGCCCAGGCTGGCCTCAAAGTAGCTAGGTCAAGATGAACTTTCTGATCCTCTTGCCTCTACCATCCAGTGCTGGGATTATAGACATGGACCACAAGGATTGCCTTATGTGGTCCTGGGAATTGAACCTAGGGTCCCCTGCATGACAAACATTGTAGCATCTAAGCTATTTCCCAGGCCCCAGATCATGAACTATTTCTTATGATGTTGCTCATACAATGTGCACTTACAGCATATGCATGCACTTACACACACATACAAGAGAAAAAACACCTTATCTGTGCACTGTCTGTCTCACTGAGGCGCAAATTGCAGAAGAGCCTGGCATTAGGAATTTCTCGGTGTCCTTATACTCTACTACTGTCCAGTAGGTATTCAAGAAATGCTTGCTGAAATAATGAGTTTAGGTAGTTTTCATTGTAGATGACAAATTATCAGATCATTTTTATAAAACAAATTTAAGCCTTTCCTCAAAGGTTAGAAAAGGGCACTATATTGGGTGATTGTGTCGTCACTAAAATATAGTTCTCACCTTATACAAGAGCTAGTTTATTCTAAAGACAGATATGAATAACCGTGGCCCAGGACATAGATGCAACTTCCATGTTCCAAGGTAGTAACATTTCATGCAATTTTCATAGTAATAAATCAAGAAAATAATAAATTAAGACTTTTAGCTGGACATAGTGGCTCATGCCTTTAGTCTCAGCACTTGAGAGGCAAAGTCAAGCAGATCTCTGAGTTTGAGTTCAGCCTGATTTAGAGTGAATTTTAGGACAGCCAGGGCTATATATAGTGAGATCTTTTCTCAAAAACAAATAAATAAACAAAGGAGATGTTAGCTAATAATTATTACCTCGATCTAGCTTATTTTGCCTCACTATGCAAAGCAGAATAATGCACGACTCCTGTAGATGCACGGGCCAGTCTCCTTAGAACCTGTGACTCTCCTACCTGACAGGGTAAAAGAGACTTTGCTGGAATGTGATTAAGCATCTAACTGGATGAACTGTCACAAGAGTTCTTAGGAAGGAGGAGAGGCTAAAGGAAACTGGCAATGCGTGTCTTCCCAAGAAGTGAATATCCTTGCGTTCATTCACAGGGCTTACCTGGGGATGTTATTAATGAGTAGGATTTCAGGAAAGGGGAATGGTGGAGGAGCAGGAATGAAAGTGTTCTGATGCTGCTGCCCAGGCTAGCTCCTGCTGCCCCCTCCCAGACTTTAAGTAGGGAGGTTCTGGATGATCTCATCTTGGGCTGGCTTCTCTCTCCTTGATCACCTTTGATCAACTTGACTCAAATATTAGATTTCATTGGGGCTCCTTTCTAGAAGCATATAGAGAATTAGAAGATGTTTCCAGAGAAGTCACAGAGACTTGGAGGAGAGCCAGTTTGGGGAAAAGGCACAAAAGCTGCAATTATTCAACCATAAGTAGAGATGGCTGAAGGATGAATAATAGAGATATGGAAGAAACTGGACAGGTGACAAGTAGGAAAACATTGATTAACTGCTTTTTCTTTTTATGGAGCCAATAAGAGATCACCACAAGAAGGATTCCGGTTTAGGAAGTGAACACTGCCTGAGGGTTTCTTTGACTGACAGGAACTGTGAAGGACCCTGGTGTCCACCTTGTTGCATCCTCTCATTTGATAGACTTTGAAACAAAAGTCAAGAATGACCCCTAGGAGGTTAGCAAACCCTGACAGAGGATGGCCTAGAAATGGGGCTTAACCCTGTGCAGTGCACCACCTCAGTTGGAAGCTGTGCTGTATATACAAGGACTCAGGGCTTATTCCTGGCTTTGGAGTAATTTAAAATAGAAATTGTCCCCTGAAAAGTGGCCTGCTCTTAGCTTTGGTCACATGGGTTATACTAATGGGTTGGATACCAAACTCATCAGGTTGAATACTAAGAATTTGTGTACTTGACCGTATGCCTGCCATTTAGCTATTTTGAAAATTCTTACTAGCATTTTGGAAAATGAATGCATTGAACTCTTCCTCCTAACAGCAAATACAAAACAACCTAAATGCCTTTTGAAGTACTCTGGCTAAATAAGCCATGGTTTATTCTCATCACAGATGTCTATGCAGCCTCCAGAGTGAATAAGCTACTGGAACGTGCATCAAGGCAGAAAAATATCTTAAGAGAATATTCCATAGACTTCCATTTCTAGAAAAGTCAAAACTGATCAGGCTTATTAGTGGCATTGCAAGTCAGGGATGAGAGGCTGGAAAAATGGCTCCGTGGCTGATTGCCCCTGGGCAAGCATGAGGATCTAAGTTTGAATCCCCAGCACAAATAAAATCCACCAAGCATTTTTTGTGCTTGCCTGTAACCCTAGCATTTTCTTTCTATGTAGTCTATTAAGCCTTGATGATTTGGGAGAACTATGCATTCAAAATAGCTGTACCAATACAGAATCCCTAGAAAAATACTTGCCCCAGAGAAGAAAACGCCTGTTAAGGAATTTGTGTATTTAAACCCCTACTTCCAAACCAAATGCCATCTATTCTGTAGCCTGCTTTCTCACTGAACTGGTACAGTCTTTGATGAAAATCCCTGAAGCCAGTATCAGCCCTGTTCCCTTTTGACCCTTTGTAGTGCAGAAGAATGAAAGAATGGGGTCATTTTTTTTTCCACAAGCAGCAGCTCGTGATAAATAGTAATTTTGTTAGGAGACAGTTTTATCATGCCAGACACATTTCCCTGCGGCAGCCTGGAGAGAGCTACGGTTCAGTTCAAATGCTGTGAAGTGATTCAAGGCAAGCAGCCGGCCAATCAAAGCCAATCCCATGGAGGCACGGTTTGCCCAAAACCACATCCACTTCCTGCCTTTGGTGATACGCATTCAAACTAGCTGGCTGACTAATCTGAAAAGACTTCATCTTGCTAGACAGTGTAGGGAAAATTTGGCATGGTGAAGCCATCGCTAAAAGGGAATGAGTGTGTGTGTGTGTGTGTGTGTGTGTGTGTGTGTGTGTGTGTGTGTGTGTGTGTGCGCGCTTGAGAGAGAGAGAGAGAGAGAGAGAGAGAGAGAGAGAGAGAGAGAGAGAGAGAGAGAGAGAGAATGTGTGTGTGTGTGTGTGTGCCCGCCTGTCTCCTTTACATAAGTGAATTTAGGTGATGAGTTACTCTCTAAGGGACTATGACATGATCCTCCTAACCCCGCCCCGCATCAAACTGCTTCAGGTTGCCTAATTGTGTGGACATGGTTGATGCTGAACACTAGCTTTTCTTCCTTTGCTGTGGATAGGCACAGGATACCTGTGGGTCCAGCCTGCCTCTTAAATGGGCTTTCCTGGGGAGAACTTTTACACAGGAGACAAGCTTTCAGTGCTTGGCAGAGTGCGCCAGGTGCCAGCCTCTCCTGAGAGGGAAAGAACAGAAGGAAGTCTGCATGTAGATTTTCCTAGGCTCTGTGCCATCTTTCCCCCTTAGGATCTGTGTTGTGCTTATGCTTTTGCCATAATAAACACTGCCTGGAAGTTCAAGGCGCTGAGTCCTGTGAGGCCTTCTATGGAATTTTTGGGCATAGGGTGGTCTTGGGGACAAGTACAGAATACAGGGTTTTGGCCTTTCTTTCTCCTAGTGCAAATGTGGTCAGAAGGTACTACTCAGGTGTGCTGCTAGAGGGTCTAGAACAAGGTGTGGAAAGATCCCTTTGGATCAAAGTCATAAATCCATTGACTCTTTGATCCAGGAACCCCATTTATAGAGCTGTTCTGTAACCATCCCTGCACCATGTGATAGACATAAAAGTTGCATTTGCAGTGCCCATCCCCAAACTAGAATAACAAAATACCAGAATTCTGTGTACCCTATGGGATGTTGTTAGAACTTTGAAAGGTACAGCTGCAGTGGAGTAGGAAATAAAGCAATAAACAGCAAGATATACAGCAAGGCATGGTAGTGCCCATAATAAACACTAAGGACTAAGGAACCTTAGACTGAAGCAGGATGCTTGCTGTCTGTTTGAGGCTACATAGTGAGACTTGTCTCAGAAAACAAAATAAAAATCCAAGCAAGCAATAAAAAGCAAAACCAAATTGAATTAAGATACTAAGTAATAAATCTAGTATCTGATTTGTATATGCAATTAACTTTTCTTTCTCTCTGAGACAGGGTCTCACGATATAGCTGTGCTATCTTCCTGTCCCAACCTCACAAGTGCTGGCATTGCAGGTATATTCCAAAGAATTCCAACCAGAGCTACACAACAAACTCTGCCTCAAAAAAAAAAAAAAGGTGTACAGTCTCCAAATTGTTACCTTTGCTTGTAGCAATTACAGCCCATGATTCAGTCACCTGTCTTCATAAAGTTTCACTGAAATTTAGCCATGACCACTCTTTACATATTGCTCATGGCTGCTTTTGTACTAAAATTAATGGTAGAAATGAGAAACTATAACAAAGGTCATATGGACAGCAAAGTTTAAAATATTTACTATCTAGGATTTTTTATTTGTTTTTGCATTTTTTTAAAAAATAAGAACTATGTGTGGTCTATTATTAACTAAGGTATCGTTATTAGATATGTGATTGTATTTTGAATGTTACTTATTTTAACTTTAAGAGTACTTCTTTCATTTCACTTTTTATCATTTCTATATATGTGTAGAGATGTGTGCCACTGCATGCACACGAAGTTCAGAGGACAGCGTGTGGGAGTTGGTTCTTTCTTCCCATCATGTGGGTCTTGGAGATTGAACTCAGGTCATCACGATTGATAGCAAGTTGCCTTTACCCACTGAGACATCTATCTCATAGGTCTACTATTTTTCAGTCATGTGTGTGTGTGTTGGGGAGCACTGAAGTAGGAAGTGGAGCTGGGCTATAACCTCAAGATCCACCCTTCTGGGACAACTTCCTTTAGTTAGGCTCCACCTCCTACAGGTTCTACAGCCTTCCAAAGCAGCGCCACCAGCTGAAGACCAAGTGTTCAAACCCATGGACCTTCAGGGGAGGGCATTTTAAATTCAACCCAGAAGAATCATGGTATTGATGAATTTTACACCTTTTTTTTTTCCAAGACAGGGTTTCTCTGTGTAGCCTTGGCTGTCCTAGAACTCACTCTGTAGAGCTGGTTGGCCTCAAACTCAGAGATCTGCCTCTTTCTTCCAAGTACTAGGATTAAAGACATGTACCACCACAGCCCAGCAGACTTTTACAGCTTTTATACAAAGGGAATTGCTAGCTTTATTGTCTTAATATTATGATGATTATTAGGAGAATTCCAGACTAGTCAATTGAATTCCACCTTAGGCTGATTATACTCAATTGTTTCATCATACATTTTTTTTTGTATTTACAGTGCACCTATGTATATATGGGGCTCCAGGCAATGACTGTGTGCCCCAAATAACTGAAAGTGCACAGCAATACATGATTGTATCCAAGCAAATAAGGCAAGAGATTAGCGGTGCTACAAGGGTTCACAGAGTGCTGACGTTTTACAGAAAGGACTGGACATTCTGACAGCTTGGTCCCTTACCATCTTTCTGATCAGTCCTCTTTTCTCTAGTCCTGTTCTAATGCGTTCCCAGAAATGATCAGCTCATCACTACACTAGCTCTTTACTTGTTTCCTCTATGTCTATTTACTTTGTACTTGAGACAGGGAGTCCTTGTACAGCCCTGGATGTCTTCGTATTTGTTACATAGTCTAGACTGACCCCAAACTCATAGCAAGCTTCCTGCTGAAATTATAATTGTACACTGCCATGCTTGCATGGGTGTGTGTGTGTGTGTGTGTGTGTGTGTGTGTGTGTATGTGTGTGTGTGTGTGTGTGTGTGTGTGTGTGTGTGTTTGCCTCTGCCTCCCTAATGCTAGGACTACAGGCTTGAACTACCATGCCCAGAGTCCTTCCCTTTATATTCTTCTTATTTTCAACATTTCTTATCACTTTTTAATTTTGAGGGGTGGGACATGCATGCGTGCGCTCCGGGAGTCAATGGTGGATACCTTTTTCAATAACTTCCCATCATATTGTAAAGTTCTTGTTTATTGTTTTTGCCTTTGAAGGTTAGAGGGGTGGATTCTCTCCTCCTACCTTGCTTTTGTTAGGTTTGGTTTGGTTTAGTCCTCAAGGCAGGCTCTCTCTTGTTCCTGCCTTGCCATGTACTCTAGACTAGCTAGACTGTGAGCTTCCAGCTGATTCCCTTGTCTCTGTCTCTCATCTAACCTTAGAAGTGCTGGAATTGCAGCTTTATGCCACTACATCTGGCTTTGAAATAAAGGCTCCAGTGTTGAACTGAGGTAGTGATACTGTACAGCAAGCTCTTTTGCCCACTGAGCCATCTTGCTAGACCCCCACCTTATTATTTTTTTGAGACAGGATTTCTTACTGAATAAGGAGCTTATCAGGTTGGCCAGATTAGCTCACCTACAAGCCCCCGGGCATCCGCCTGACTCTGCTTCCACAGCATGAAGATTGCAGGCCAATGCCTGCCAGGCCAGGCTTTTCACATGGGTACTGAAGTCTAACCTTGGGGCCTCATGATTCCATTGCAAGCTTTACAAAGTGAGCCAGCTCCCCTGCGCCCTTGGACCTTTATGTAAGGATTCTGTAGTCTTGACCTTCTTTTACAAAGCACTTCCATACCAAGTGAGTGTCCTTTGTGAAGCCTGTTTAAATAATGATCGTAAGACTATGTTTTCTAAACTCCTTTCCATTCAGGTTTGCCTCCCCAACTGGAAAGATGAGGTCCTAAAGTGAAATGATGTGAGGGAGGGTGTGTGGGGTGTAGGGAGCTGGATGAAGGACATTTGTGATGTGTAACAGAAGTTGGGAGTGCAGGAAATGTGTTTAAAATTCTTGATTTTTCTTTGGCAGCTTCCTTAATATCTTTGTAATGGCCACTGAATATTCATGTAGTTCTAGACTTAGATATAGAAAGAAAATGTAGGTGTCTCTTTTCTATTTCACCTTTGATATCTTGAAACAAAAGAGCTTCGAGAGTGACAGCGAAGGCTGGGGGTGTAGCTCAGTGGTGGTGTGTTTGCCTAGCATCTATAAGGCCCAGGATTCCATCCCCAACACCATTTAAAAACAGAGTGATAAAGAATATTAATTAATATTTAAAATACCGTTTTAGTACAGTTACATGTAAAAGAACTTTGATAAACAGTGAGAGTTAAAGCCATCATTTGGAGAACCCCTTAGGATTTACTACAAAGTCCCATATTGGGAATTACTCATTTGGCATGATCTATGGGGGCCATTTTCTAATGCAGTAATGATTAATCTCCTTGCAATTGAGTGGCTAGTGGATTGGCAAACATGTTTCCTGTAAAAGGGATGACTATGGGGAAGGCCTGAGTAATGCTGAGAAGGGAGCCAAATAGAACTGTAATTCATATATTCAGTCTATGTGAAATGCAATGTAAATGGGATTAGTACTGACTTAGAATTTAGATAAGGGTATTCATACATTTCTTTAAGGAACAATATGCTGGAATCTATAAGGACTAGAGATTCTTATTTGTTCAAAGAAGATTTTGAGAGGAGAGACAAAGTTAATGGCGAATACTGCAGAGTTCTTAAATTTTAATTATAGTAATTTAATGTATTGTTGGTGATCATTAAGTTTTGAAAAACTACCTTCTCTCCATTTCCCCCTCATCGTTAGCATTATTGCAGATTGAACCCAAGCCCTTATGCATGAGAGGCAAGAGCTCAACCACCAAACTACATCCTCTGCCCTTATAAAAGTTTATTTTGATGGAGCATGGACTACTTAAGACTCTGTCTCAAAACAAGTGGTAGAAAGCTAATGACTTAAATAAAACATGTGTAGCTATTAGGCACCTGCGATCTAAACATCCATGCCAAAATAAAAAAAAATATCAGATTTTCATTCTCAACTTTTGCAGGGAAAAATAAACTCTACCTTCTGTATGTATTGGAAGCATTTGGACTGTTGGAAGAGAAAGGTTGTTTCTTTCCAATGAACAAAAATTCTGTGAGATGGAACTTGGCAATTTTTCCTAAATAAATGGTTCAAGTTGGAAGCTTTCTGGGTGTTCAGATTTCTTCTGTAAAAAAGAAACTATCCTGGCAAATAGTAGGAGACACTTGAGCAAATGGAGACTAAATCCCAGCCCTCTTGGCTTCACTTCATGTTAAAAACAATGAAAAGAACTTAAATGGACTGGTAAGATGGCTCAGTGGGTAAAGGTACTTGTCAATATGCCTAAAAACATGATTTCCATCCCTGGGCTCCAAATAGGAGAAGGTGAGAACTGACTCCTATGCATGCACATGTACACCAATGTACACACACATGTACACACACATACATGCACATACACACACACACACACACACACATACGTTTCTTAGGTACAATACCAGAAATATAAGGAACAAAGAGGAAATACTTCTGTATTGCAAAAAATACCATCAGAAAAATAAAAATGCAATCAGTAGAATGAAAGAAAATATTTAAGAAAGAGTGCAGAAACTGGCACTTTATGTCAACGCTCAGGAAGCAGAGGCAGGCAGGTCTCTGTGAGGTCAAAGCCAGCCTGGTCTACTTTGTAAGACCTCGTCACAGTAGACTAGAATATAAGAGACTTACATCCAGAACATATAAAATGAGGTCACAACTGACAACTCAGAATGAAAGTAAAGGATTTAACAAGAATATCTCTCCAAAAAAAGATACCCAGAAAAATGCATGAAAACATGTCTTTTGGGACCCACAAACGAAAACCACAGGAGATACTATTTCACACCTGCCAGAATCAAACAGACAGAAAAGAAGTGTTGATAAGGGTGTGGGAATTTCAAAGCTCTCACACTGCTGGTAGGAATGGAAAACGAGTAGGTTAGCCACTTTGAAAAAATAGCCTGGCAGATTCACAAATGGCTAAACATAGAGTTCCCATATGGCCCAGCTCCTCATCCCACTCCTAGGTATATCCAACCAGGAGAATTAAAAACTTGCTTCACACAAAGGCTTGTCCGTAATGTTAATATTGATGATAGCCCAAAAAGCCAAAACTCAAACGAAGGAACAAAATTTGCTACCTTACTACAATGGAATGTGACTCAGCAAACAAAAGAAACATGGCAAGTGCGGGTGACCTTTAGAAATCATTTCGCTAGGTGACAAAAAAAAGTCTACCATAAAAGGTCACACATTAGGATCAGAGAGATGGTTTCACATTTAGGAGTAAGGCTGCTTTTCCAGAGGTCCCAGGTCCTGACACCCACATAGCAATGCACAACCTTCTATAATGCTTGTCTCAGGGGATCTGACACCCTCTTCTGGCCTCTGTGGGCACTTCATGCATGTGGTACACTTACATACATGTTGGTGCCATTTTATCTGTCATGCAGATTTAAAAATAAGGTATTTTTTTTAAATTATGTTTGGTGTTCAGAAAAGGCGGCAACTTTATAAAGTATATTGCTTCCTTGTACCAGAGTGAGCAAGAAGAGTAGGGACCAAGTGCTGGTGGGATTTGGCTTTCTTTTAGGGGGTACAAAAACATTCAAAACCAGGTTGTGGTGACAATTACAATAAGCAGAAGGATGGGAATATGTTTAAGACAATTTGAGTAATTAGGTGAATGATAAGGCATGTCTGTATTCTTAGAAAAGCTGTGTTTGGGTAGTTGTGTTAAAGGGGGGAGGGCTCTAGCTCTAATCATATATCACAACCAGCAAAAGGAATAGGTTGGGTAAATGTTAATAACACATGATTCTGTGCTGGGCCCACTGACTCATATTTTAATCCAGGAATAATGAATCTCTAATTACTGCTATTGTGTAGCTGAGGCTGATGTGTTTGGATAGGTCTTGTTGACCATGGAAATAGTCGTTCTTTAATCAGGTCAATAAAACAATTGCTGCTGGCAGATGGATGTGTCTCCTGCTCCACAGTGAGGTCATGTGGGTCCCCCTGGGCTTCACAAACCAAAGGTGGAAAATGAAAGCTACTTAGCAGCATTTCTATGCATTGAGCTCTAGGGATACAATGCATTAGATGCATAAATCTCCACAGTGTTGTTTGCCAAATTCCTTCTGGTAATGAAATGCCATTTGCTTAACATATTTTGGTTTTGGTTTTGTTTGCAGTATATGAATGTGTCTGTGACAGAGAGGAGGGAAAGGGGGGAACACAGGTGTAGACTGGAGGACAACCTTGGGCGTCATCCTTGGGAACACCATCTAACTCAGTTGAGACAGTGTCCTCATTGGCCTGCAGATCAACAAGTAGGCTACACTACCCATGCTATTAGTGAACTAGATGTAAATAATTGTCCTGCCCCAGTCTCAGAAGTATCTGTGCCCATATAGGTACATACCTGGATACTTAACAGTTCCTAGATAGACATGATACTTCATGGTTATTTTGCTATTTAGGTAGAGAGAGTATACCCTAATTTTAAAATCGTGCCCTAGGCCAGTTGCTATGACATGACACCAGAGGAGAAACTATCTGTGTATGCTTTAGAAGAAAAGATAGGGTGTTATAATGGGATAAATTGGGGGAACATAGAAGGTGAGAACCAAATCACAGGTCCTCACATGTCATGACCCATGAGTTGTACCTTGAAAATGAAGAGACATTTATTAAGCTGGAAGGCAATGAGAAGTGAGAAAAAAAATAACTGGCCCAAGAAGCAGAGGCAAGGGGATCCATGAAGATTAACTGTGGGGAGCCTAGTAATGGCACAGGGACACTTGGTTTGTAAAAGAGAAGGGAAATTCATGTGGGTCACTGAAAGACAGCCTGGTCTAGTGGGGAATATTTTCATTGCAGATGAGGGGAAAGACTCAGGGAAAAGTTTCATTTCAGGCAAAAAAAAATGCTTGTTAGTTTGTTTCAGGTGGGAGATTATAGAGAGTGTAACTGGCCACTGCTAATGATACAAGTCTGTGATCAGAGGAGATTAAAGAAAGGGTTAATGCGGGATTTGAACTGTTGACCTCCTGGTCCACATATATTTAGTAACTAGCCTAATGTGAATGACTAATAGTTGATTATATATATATATATAAAATACAGAAAGCATGCATGCACAGTATACCGTTTATAGGGGGACTTTGTCTATCATGAATGGTGGTCCCAAACTGTGTGATATACAATGGTATAGGAATATACTGTTATAACCACTAAGCAGATGCAAAACTACATCCAGAGAAGTAGAAGTTAGCTAGCTTCCCAAAGTGGCTTAGTTGGTAAATGGCAGAGTGGTATTCTAAAGCGTTAGAAGTAAAGATGCCTTTGATGAGAAGAACATTGTGGTTGGGGTATGTGGGAGGCATCTGATGGGGTTGGGGTAAAGAAAAGGAATGTAATCCCAGCACTAAAGAGGTAGAGGCAGGGAGAGCCTCTTAAACTTAATGCCAGCCTGTTCTGCATAACTAGTTACAGGCCAGCAAGGACTAACTACATAGCAAGGCTCTGTCTCAAAATCCCTAAATGGGAAGCAACAAGATGGCTCTGCAGGTAAAGGCACTTGCTACCAAGCCTGCTGATCTGAGTTCAAATCCTGGGACCCACATAATAGAAAGAGAGAATCACATCCGGCTTCTGACCTCCATGAAGGTGCTGTGGTATTCTTGCACATATATACCTAAATAAATAGATGTTATAAAAAACTTTTTTTAACCAAAATGAAAAAAGAGAAAAATTGGGGGCTGGAGAGATGGCTTAGCAGATAAAAGCCCTTGTTGCTCTTATAGAACACCCACATAGCAGTTCACAACTGTCTGGAACTCCAGTTCCAAGGGATCCAATGCCCTCTTCTGACCTCCACAGATACCAGGCATGTATCTGTTGCACATATATGTATGCAGGCAAAATAGTTGTATGCATACAGTAAATATTTAAAAATTTTTAAGGAAATCCAACTTTGCATATTTTGAGTTTAGAAGGATATAATATATTTAAATCAAAGTATATGTATATGCATGTGTGTACAGCATGTTTCCATGATTTTGTATATCTAGGATCACATGTGCATTCATATATGTTTATTATATATCAGTCATATAGTATGCCTGTATACATGTATCAATGCATACATATACAATGCAAGTGCCAACATGCATATACACATATACTTTAATTTAAATATATATTGAAAATATATTTTTCTCTCATGCAATATATTCTACCATAATTTCCCTTCCCTCCACTCCCCCCAGCTCCCTCCTACCTCCCTTCTCCCACATCCACCTCCCTTCCCCCACATCCACACCCCTTCTGTTTCCCTTCAAGGAAGAGCCGCCTCCAAGAGACAACAACCAAACGTAAAATATTTTAAATCCTAAATTCAGCATATTGCAAGTTAAATGTATCTTCCCTGTGCTCATTAGACTCTCTATCTTCCCGTTCACTTGTAAACTGATGTGTGCATATGGATGTGTGTGCATATACATACACAGATGTGACTGTTTGATAAGTAAAGGAATGGAGTTTAGACAAAAAAAAAATTGTCCTCAAATTTCGAGTGAAGGCTTTAGGGACAGGAAGAATTGTTTGACTCTTTAAGGAAAAGTGACTTTGTGTGTTTCACACATTCACAGATGGGTCTTAGGGAAAATAAAGGGGGTTGTCCAACCAGGGAAGACAGCTATGAGTAGGGGGAGCAGAATTGCCCTTCCCTTGTTGGCTGTTCCAGGCGTATCTCAGCTAGAAGTAGGAGCCCAAGAGCTAGCATCTGAATGTTTGTCAATATTTTTTGGTGGGGGGTGGGGTGGAGGGGAGGAGCTGGTTTGGTTTTTGATGTTTAAGTTGTCTCTACTCTGTATAGAGCAACGGATAAAGACCATTGACACTGTCCCATAGAGAGGGCACAGAAGATCATTAGACCCTCACCTGAGATTCTCCTCTCCCTCATGCGCCTCCCAGCCATTTGTATGTGTTTTGCCCTATATGCGTGTGTCCTCATGGTCTCTGGACATATTAGAGTATATAAAGTTAGCTCAGTTATGCAGCAATGAGGAAGTCTCCATGTTCAGTTGAAAATCTCTAGTTGTGCAGCAGCTTTGGGGTTACTAATGTTCCTGTAAGTAAACCCTCGTACATGCTCTGTAAGTGTGCCCAGTAAACTCAGTGGTTCCCCAAGCTGAACTATGGAGGAATTGTACTTTAAGTAGCTGAGCACCTGGAGCCTGTGTAAAGGAAGCCGCCCATTTAATGATTCCCTAGTGGTTTTGAGCTGCCATGAAAGGCTCCGAGCCCTTTAAAGAATTCATTCTGAGACACATAAGGCTCCGTTTTTTGTTTTTTTTTTTTCCTTTTCAAGTTGAGGATCCGTATTTGAGAGAATTAATATTTCACGGCATGAGCCATGACTCATTTCTTTTGCTAGTCCCTAGAAATTTACTTGATTTTGTGTGTGTGGTGGGATGGGAGGGCTAGTTGCACACGTGTGGGACTTGTTCACACCCAAGTGGAGAAGCTAGAGGAAGAAATCAAGTGCCCTCCTCTATCACTCTTTTTCATATTCCTTTTGAAACAAGGTCTCTCTCTGACCCTGAAGCCCATCACAGCACTGGTGGTACCCCGCCTCCCTAGCTTTTCTGGATGAGCTCTGTAATCTGAGCTCAGGTCCTCATGCCTGAGCAGGCAGCCTCTCTCTAGCTCCTCAACTGACATCTTTATGACCTTTCACATGGGTTGGGAGCCTCCTTAGGCAAAGGTGAGCATGAAATAACTGCAGGCATCCCACAGACCAAGGCCAGGCTAACACAGCCATGTTGCTGTCTGTTACTGTTTCCCCTCATTATTCATGGAGATGGGAAACAAGTAAATAAATGTGACAGGGTTGTCCCCTCAGAACAGTTCCCTTTATTTACAATTAGTAGATCCCTTCTTTCTGTCGATTCTTCTGGGCCGAGGATGCCATGCTCTGTAACGGGATTGTGGAGGAAGGGCTGCAGGTTTATAATTACTATTTTTTTTAATCAAAGAATAGAATTGCAGTTTAATGACAAGAGGGAAGCTGTTCATTACGTAGTGGCCGAATACATACTTTCTAATAAGTTCCAAAGCCATTTGAGAGGAGGCTTGCCTGAAGAAAATTGAAAACCATACAAACAGCTTTGAGGGAGTGCAGATCATTGAATTTCAGACACTGTTGCTAAGAGCTGCCTGGTGGTTCCCCTCCCCCCAACCCCCCAGCCCTTGGTTTTTAAAAAGCAGAAGCTTAAAAGCCTCTTTTGTGTGCAGGGGTGAGGGTGGGGGGATATGCTAATTGGTGGCACATTTCCCATCAGAGTCTTTTTTAGTCCTGTCATAGCTGAGATATGAATGATGATAGAGGAGAGAGGACAGCATTCCCAGGGCTTGGACACCCCTTATTGTACCCGGAGAAAGGAGACCAATAGGGTGGCAGCTCCAGTCACCCATGAAACCCCTCAGGTCTGCAGGCTGCCCAGCACCCGGTGGGCTCTCATGACTATGTTTGGCCCTCCCTCCCCAGATGGCTGCCTCTTGTTATCTTTGCTCCATGGTATCATCCTCTAGGGGACTATCCAACTTCCTTCAAGACAGACTGTGTGCTTCAAATGAATACACAAGCCAGGATGTGGGGGGATGGGAGAGAGACCCCTGTTGAGCTTTCGTGTCCAAACAAGGCATCGCCAAAGGAAAAAAAGAAAGAATCAGTGTTTTGAAATGGCACCACAGACCTAATGATACTATGGCAACTTAGGCCTTCAAAGCCTCAGTTTGTCATGGTTTACTAGTGTGAGTTATATTTGTTTTCATTATCAATTTATGCAGTTTTCTTACCAGATGATAGATAGATAGATAGATAGATAGATAGATAGATAGATAGATAGATAGATAGATAGATCAAATTTTATATTCTGTACTTTCACTTTTATTTTTTTTTATTTGTTTATTTTGAGACAGAGTCTGGCATGTAACTCACTATGTACATCTAGCTGGCCTCAAATTCATGGGCAATCCTCCTGCCTCTGCTTCACCAGTGGTAATGATTACAGGTATGTCCCATCACATCTGGCTTAGATTTTTATTTTATTTTTATAAGGCAAATATTTTACCAGGATTCTGCAAAGACAACAGTATTAGATGTGGAGATTCATACTCCACAATAGAAAACAAACATGTTTTCCTTTCTGCTCAGAGTGGCTGATTTTTATGCATGAAAGTGCATTGATTTAATTTCTTGTGGGTACATTTTAGCTGGGCTGCTTTTTAAATGTGTGGAATATATATATATGAAGAATAATGCATTAATTAGGCAAGCAGCTATTAAAATAGGCAAAAGTGCTTCTAAATTGAAATTTCACATGATCCATTGGAGGCAGTTTATGTATTTATTATGTGTACTTGTGGCATATTCTATGTAGGTCTCAAATGTTAGCTGAATTCTAGGTTTGTTTTGGTAAATATTGATGGCAGTATGCTTCACGTATGAAACAAAAATATAGGTTTATAGTCTTTATTGCAGTAGCTGTTACTGTTATTATTCTTTTAAAAATGAATGCTGGAGAGATGGCTCAGCTACTAAGAGGATGTACTGTTCTTCCAGAGGACCCAAATTTGGTTCCCAGCATCCATGTTGGGTGGGTCATAAACCCCTATACAGCACCAGGTAATTTGATGCCCTCTTCTGGGCTCCCGGGTACTTTCACTCAGACACGGCGCCCACAGCACACATATACACATAATTAAACATAATTATTTTTAAAGTAAAGCATTTGACTGTATCTTTTGTTTCCTTGGGTTATACAAGAGCTAAAAGCACAGTAAGTCTTTGCACTGTAGAAATGGGAAGTTGCAGTCATGGGCTGTGTGATGTCGTTTTGGTTAATGGGCCACATGAATGACATTGGTCCCATACGATTACATTGCATAGTGACTGTTTAGTTATCTTAGTTTTTATAAGTACACTTGTTCTCACAACAAGGGAATCACGTAGTCACATGTTTCTCAGAATATAGCCCTTCAAGCAACGCACAGCTGCACTTATGTCCACAAAATTTCATAGGTAGAAATAAGGATCCGACCTTGTTCACGCCACCCTACTTCACACTACGAAGAAGCATCTCACTTATCTCATGCATGCAGGTGTTAATTGGCTGAGACTATGGATTTATCGGGGGGGGGAGGGGTTCCTTAAATTAAGTCTGGAGTCTTCTGTTTGGTGATCTGTTTACTAGCATGGTAAGTATACTTTAGCATTTAGAATGATAGCCTGTGAACAACAATCATTTTTTTTAAAATGGTTGACATCATAGCAGGTCAAGGAAATCAAAGTGAAAAAAGCAAGTTATGGATACAAAGCACCACC
Source organism: Tokudaia tokunoshimensis (assembly GCA_036184795.1). Lineage (NCBI taxonomy): Eukaryota > Metazoa > Chordata > Mammalia > Rodentia > Muridae > Tokudaia > Tokudaia tokunoshimensis. The sequence continues at coordinate 25,012,815 of BTHU01000023.1, read as the reverse complement.
AGCCAGTGTGTGTGTGTGTGTGTGTGTGTGTGTGTGTGTGTGTGAAAGAGAGAGAGAGAGAGAGAGAGAGAGAGAGAGAGAGAGAGAGAGGTGGTATAAGGGCAAAGTTTAAGAACCACATCAATCTAAGTAGCATCTTGCATTTGTTTCTGAGTCAGATTTGGCATGGCCCTATGCCACTACTCTGTTCAGATCTCAGAAGCTTAGGGGTAGTAGCCAGGTGTGGTGGCACAAGGGTGTAATCCCAGTGCTCAGAAGGCAGAGGTAGGACGGATTCCTTCAAACGCAAGGTCAAACTGATCGTATAACACATTCCAGCTTAGCTAGGGTTTCGTAGGGAGACAGACCCTGTGTCAAAAATAAAAATAAAATAAATAAATGCAATGAAATTACAAGCATTTATTTCTGTAAAGTAATTTCTGACTTTCCCCCTATGAGATATATTAAGTATGACGATAACAGGTTTGAAAGTCATCTAATTTCTTTTTGATGTTTCCACTAACACTAGCAAAAATTAGTGGAAAAGAATTTACATTTTCACAACTAATAATAAATATATAATTCATGTGTTGACTGATCTGCCCTTGGATATGAATATGAATTATCCAGAGTTTCCATCTATGAAACTGGCAAAGAGGGTACACAGCAAGGCCTCTAACTACCATGCTTGTTTAACACAAACAAGGTGCCTGAATATCTACTTAGAGGTAAAATTTGTTAAAGGAGTTTTAATCATCAGTATGGATACCTGTAATGCCAGACCTTAGGAGGCTGAGAGGTGGGATTGTCACAAAACTGAAGACTAGCTGGGGCTGTATAGTGAGATAATATCTCATAAAACCCAAAACAAGGAAGAAAGAAAACACCTTAAATTCTCTAAATATATTTGAGGTTCCTTTTCCAGCACAGTGTTGTGCGTAATTATTCCTCTCTCTGTCAATCCTTAGGATCGGGTGCTTAAAAAGAAAAAAAAAATGGCCTCAAACTCTTCTTTGAGTGGAGGATTTGAAGAATAGCCTAAATCAAGAATTTGCCTTTTGTTCCATTAGCCCAAATATCAGTGAGTGTTTCTTCTTGGGCTGTGTAATTACAGCAGCTTAGATTTCTCTGAGCACTTCATCATTTTTAAGTGCTTAGAGGTATTTCATATTCTCCTGAAGCAGCCATTCACAGCTATGAGCATGTTAACCCCTGTGTGCTTCAGTAAAGCCATTAGACTTTCTAATCATTTGTTATACAGAAGGGCATGCAAAGGTGCATACTGACCCTTTCTTAAACTTATGCATTCATTCTGTTCATATTCCATTGTTTCTGCTCATATTCCACTTGCACTTGGCTTTGGCTTTCCTGAGTGGGCAGAAATAAGCAGGCTCTTAGTTTAGGAGCTGAGACTTGTCCATAATCCAAGTTTGCCCTTGAGAGTAGGTGGAGCAGGTGACCATTATCCAGCTATTACGCTCTGGTGGAGGCAGGTTGACAAGTTTGATCCTAGCACTTATTGCCTTTGTTAAAAAGCATTTCACACCCAGCTCTGGTCCCACATATTCAACACAGTAACTGCTTCTCATGGAAGTCCCTAGGTCTACTTGAAAACCTGTAGTGCACATTTGTTCACTTAATCCAATGGCGTGGTTTACCAGAAGAGTTTCATTTAAAAGATAAATTGACCAGCTGTAGTGGTAACATGCCTTTAATCCCAGCACTCAGAAGGCAAAATAAGGTGGATCTCTGTGAGTGTGAAACCAACCTGGGAAACATAGTGAGTTCCAGGACAGCCAGGGCTATACGGTGAGGGCCTGTCTTAAAATCAACAACAACAAAACAAAGATAAGTTAACATTATGGAGTATTGATTTCCAAAGATATATGCTGTCTTTTCTACTATGCTCTGCTTTGGCCCAACAGGGTTTTATTTTTGAGAAATATTTTGTAAAAACACACAAAACCTGTTTTATGCAAAGATGTGTATTATGGGAAGAATTATCTTTACTGGCATATACATTATAGATTTGGTATTTATGCCTCATTATAAGAGAATATTTGCAAACTATGCATCAAATAAAAACAAGAACATTTGGGCTTGGGTCAAGAGAATTGAATCCTCTAGTCCTGTCTTGTCCTGATTTCCTGTGTCTTTATTTCACATGAGTAGGTAGTAAAATGAAGGTTTATAGATAGCCTGCCTTCTTGAGGCTATAGGTAGCTTTCCCTTGTCCATGGCATAGACCAAGTACAGAGGTGTGTGGTGGAGAACTAGACACCTTACTCTCTGGGATGACAGTTACTACCTAGTAGCCACTTTGAATACACATCCCAACATGTGATGGGATTTTGCCAATTGCTTTGAAGTCAACACAGATGTTAGCATTTTCCTGATCTCATAATCCAACAGTTATAAATTTGGAGATTGACAACTTTCTAGGTTAGACCTCACAGATAGGGCTAGCTATAGAATTTTTAGAGCTCAATGCAAACCAAAAATGTGGTCTGTTTGTTTCAACGTGCTGGGAATGGCAGTTTACTTGGTAGATTGGTTGCCTGGCGTTGTACAAAGCCATAGGTTTGGTCCCTAGCACTGCATAAATTATGTGTGGTGGTGTATACCTGTAATCACAACATACCAGGGTGGGATACATAAGGCTCTGTCTGTAAAGAAAGGAGTTCAAGACCTTGATATCAAAGGCTCTTTTTGAGATAAGGATATGTGCTGCATACCCATGTTTATGTGGTCTCTGACATGGAGAAATTCAATTGTGTTTTTTTTAAAAAAATGAAACTAGAGGCAAAGCTAATTTTATCTCAGATACTCAAGTGTTATCAATCACCCCCAACACCGTCAACTTCCAGAAACAAAGTCCATCCATCTGTTCAAGAGTAAATACCCTTAGAGACATACCTACTGTAACCTTGTTGCTTCATTCATATCAGCAACACTTATTTATGAGGTATTGTATCCTTGGGCATCCTCTTCAGGGTACCGTCCTTGGGAATGCTTGGGGGGAAGTAAGGACAAGGTCATAGGGAGGTCTAGGGCAAGTAGAGACTGAGGACAGAAGTGCCCTAGAAATCTAATAAAGCTAGACAAGAGCATAGAATGAAACCAAGCATAAGGGCTCACGCCTGTAATCTCAACACTCACAAAGCTGAAGAAGGATTATTGCTGTGAGTTTCAAGTCATCTCAAACTACAGAGTAATAGTCTGTCTCAGAATTAAAAATCTAAATTGAAAAGTATGCGGGGGCGCTCAAGGACAGGGAAAGACATAGTAGGATATGCAATCACCCACTAGTCCTTTCTCGGCTTCACTCTTCCATGGGACTCTATGGCAGTAGTGGGAGCATGAAAAGCTTCCAAACTAGAAATAGCATTTTGTCAGTACAAAGTAGGAGGCATGTTGAGGCTTTGCAACATCTTGATATGTTAACAATAGCCCAGTGGAGGATGCTCCTGCATGAGGTTTTCCCATAGCTAATGAAGTCAAGGTTCATGCAAGGTCAGGTGACGTCAGCATGCTGGTCACCAGAGAGCTGGCTAGACCAGATGGTGGGCGAAGATGAGGCCATGAGTCTCATTCTGTCAGGGAGATGGACAGCTCTGGGTTCTACAGAGAGTAGGGGCAGGCAGAGTTGTCTGGATTACTGTTTGGGGGAGAAAGTATAAGAGAGCTCTTTCTCTTTCACTTTTTCTTGGTCTCTCTGTCTTTGAGACAGTCTCAAGTATACCAGTCTGTAGCTAAGGATGATCTTGAACTTCTGCTCTTTCTGCCTCCACCTCCCAAATGCTAGGATTACAAGGGTGCGCACCATAGCTACTTCATAAGGTACAGGGGATTGAATCCAGGGCTTCATCGGTACTAAGTAAGTACTCTATTAACTGAGCTACATTTTCAGCCCTAGTGAGCTGTTTTAAAAAAAATCACAGATGTTGACCTGAACTCTTGAAGTTAAATAGTTGATGGTGTTGAATGCCTTTTTTGCAGGAGCCCTTGTATAGCTTTGTGTCTTTCCATTCTAACTGCCTGATTCCTGAACTCTCAGCATTCTCATCTGATAGTCAAGACTGCTCAAACTCAGGCCATAGCCCAAGTCCCTTTGGTTCCCTCTGCTTGGTATCTCTGTCCAAGGAAGATGGCAAGACCTGCTCTCAATATTGTCCTGCAGGCAAAAAAAGAAAGACAGTAAGTAAAAGAAAGAAAGAGAGAGGGGAGAGAGAAAGAGGTGGGGAAGGGAGAGGGAGGGGGAGGGAGGGAGGGAGGAAGAAAGAAAGAAAGAAAGAAAGAAAGAAAGAAAGAAAGAAAGAAAGAAAGAAAGAAAGAAAGAAAGAAAGAGCGAGCATGGGTCAACTTCCCTCAGCAATGCAGGTGCAGAGGACACCTGCAGTCCTTGTCCTTGAGTGAGGGACTGTGTCATACATTTCACAGGTGGGGAGCTAGGGTTCTATAGAGACAGTGTTAAGCCCAGTCATTGTATTCCACATGTAACCAGAACCATTCTACATGTAGTCATCTGGCCTAGTGTTTCTGGTGCATATATACAAAGCTTTCTGTCTCCCAGGTGAGTATGAAATGAGCAGTATTGTGAGTGGGCCTGGATGGGTCTGCCAATCCAAGAGAAATGGGGTAGGGGGCATGTGCCTGTCTGCGGAAGCACCTTTCCCTAGACAGAAGCTCATTAATCCTTACATTGTCTCAATTCTGGTAGAAATGTGTGTTTGAGGGCTGAAGTAACTTCTAGGCAAAAAATGGAAGAAGAAGAAAAAAAAGGATTCCTTGGTACACCTGAGCTCTCCGAACGGGTATTAAAAGAATCACATCACCTTTCTTCCTTTCAACTTGTGAGATACTTTACCATCCAAATGTCTTGTGATGTAACTTCAAATTGTCTCAGTTTGGCAAAGCTGGCCAAAGATACAGAGACACATGTGCTCTGGGTTGCCTTCCTTGGGTGCACCCTACTGAAAGTTGGGGTTGCCTCAAGTCATCATTTCCCAGTCAAGTGGGAAGCAGGTAAATGTGCATGGCTGTCTTCTAGTGCAGAAAGTGGGCACTTATTTATCAGTGAGAGATTGAAGGAGGGTTAAAATGACTGCTGCAAATGTAGACAGGGAGATCACCCTGGAAGCCACCTAAAGGAGAGGGGCCTGGGGCTGTGCCCTCTTGGAACAGAGTCAGAGCTAGGAAGGCTGGCACTGAGGTAGGGTTTTGACAGATGGTGTGAGGCAGGCTCTTAGCAGAGCACCCTAGGTTCTCCCAGCTCTAAAATTGAATGGTTCACTCTCAGGAGAATACTCTACCCTCTGGAATTTCTGGTGCTATAGGAAGGAGCCACAACAAAGTAATGACTGGGATTCTAAGAGCTGCAGTAGAGACCGAACAAGGAGACTCTGAATGTCTGCCCCTTGTTCATACTGACGTGGTACATGTATCATAGATGTGTTAACGGGGGGGGGGGGTGTTCAGGAAGAGCCTGTTGGTGGTGTAAGACTCTTAATGAGGGAATCCAAAGTCCCTGTGGAATGTGATAATGAACCAAGAAGCATCTCCTCATTAGATCATCTGTCTGTCTCCTGATGTATGCCTTGTGTACACAGAAGCAGACATTCTCTTTTATCAAAATCATTAGGAACAGGGCCTGGAAAGATAGCTCAGCAGTTAACAGCACTTACTGCTCTTGTAGAGGACCTGAATTCAGTTCCCAGAACTCACTTGGTGACTCACAGTCATTTATAACTTCAGTTCCAGGGCATTGGATCCGCTTTTGACTTTCTGTAGGCATGCATGTGGCACATGTACATATACATAGACAAAACACTCATATGCAAAACACTCATATGCAAAACACTCATATGCATTCCTTTTTTAAAACAAAACCGGGGACAAGGAATATATTTCAGTTGGCAGAGTGTTTGCCTAGCAGAGACAAAGCCCCATGTTCTAAGGAAACTGGGTGTGGTACTGCACACCTAAGAACCCAATACTCAGGAGGTGGAAGTAGTATCAGGAGTTCAAGGGTATCCTTGGCTGTATAGCAAGTTTAAGGGCAGTTTTGGGTATAAGAAATTCCATCTCAACACCCCCCCCCAAAAAAAAGCCTATAACAAAAGATAAATCATCTGACTCCTGATTTTTTTTCATTTATAGGTGTGACTGGTATGCCAGAATCCATTCCCCAGTGTAATAGTGAATAGAAAAAGCGCTCTCTCTCCCTCCCTCTCTCTCCCTCCCCCTCCCTCTCTGGGACCCCCCTGGGACCTCTGATATTCTAAAAATTTAAGGTCTACTAATATCCTCAAGCAACCCAGACTTGGGGCAAGGTGCCTGCCTTAATAGGCCAAGCCCATCACCCTTTTGCTATGTCATCTACAGGGAGTGGTTATGCCTTTTAAGACCGTAACATGGGTGCCATCAGGTAATAGATGTATGTACCCTTTTCCAGGCAGGACAGGCTGTACCAGTAACCTGCCAATCACCACCATATCTTTTGAGTGTTTTGTGTCTTGGAGTTGGATAGACATCCATTTTCCTCTAGTTCCTCTGTCCTCACATGTTAGGGGAGCTATTGTGTTATATAAAAAGATAAAGAGGAGAAGAATATGTTTTGGTGGATTTGTAGTCAGGTATGGGGGAAGGGGGCACCTCCTCAAGCTCATGCCGAGGCATCCCTTCCCTCTGAGGGACCAGCCACATGACAGTATAGTATAGAACAGAGTTTATTCAGGACATGGGGAGGGGAGTCGAGAGGGTAGTAGAGACAGAGAAAGGCAGAGAGAGAGAGAGAGAGCAGAGAAGAGAAGTAGAAAAGTACAGGTTGGACATGAGCACGTGGAAAGAGAGTGGGGAGGGGAATGGGGAGAGAGATGGGAAGGGGCAAGAGGACAGAGAGGGAGCACGAAGGCAAGAGCAAGAGAGAGCAGAGGGGGCAAGTAGCCCCTTTTATAGTGAGTCAGACACACCTGGCTATCCCATCCCCAGGCTATTGCCAGGTAGCTGTGGGGCGGAGCTTAGACAAATCTGGCTGTTGCCAGGTAACTGTGGGGCAGAGCTTAGACAAAAATGCTAACAGGAGCTGTCCCAACTTGCCCTCTGTAGCTGGTGCCTACTCTCCTGTCCTCTTGATTCCTTGTCACCCCACCCACCTCTACTTACATCTTAATCTCTTTCAATCCCAGATGCCTTTGCAGGATTCAGCATTTGGCGGACTTGCTCTTGGCTATGGTTTTCTCCTTTCTCTGCTACATCATTCCCCTTGCCTTATCTCCCTACATTTCTGTAGTTCATGGCCCATTCTTTCCTCCTCTTCCTCCCTTTCCCAGTCCTCCCGTGATCCTTCTATAAACTGGTTTACAATCTAGTCTCTGTGATACCACTGGCAAGGAAACTGGAATTTTCTCTTTCAGTGGTCTTTGCTATATATCCTCCTCATCTAACTGCTTTCGCTATGTCGTGTCACTTGCTTCTCAAAATCCTCTCTGTGACAGGCCCCTGGCCTGGATCTTCTCCAATATTCTCGGCATCCTTTGAGAGTACTTCTACCATGGCCCCCTGAACTTAGGTGGTTCGGGCATGGTGTTCTCTTCTGCACCTTCTGCTCTAGTATCACACCCACCCCCGCTCAAATTTGTTCCTCCTTGCTGCTAGCACCCAATTCTTCAGTTCCAACGTCTGCCTAGACTGAGCAATTTTACAAGCGTAGCTCACATGGCTTCCAGACGTGATCGTCTTTCTCAGTCTCCCTCACCTGTTGGGAGTTGAGTCCTATATTGTCCCCCAGGTGCTAATATAGTAAAATCTTAACTTCTAGTACCTGTGAAGGTGCCATTACTTGGAAGTAGTGTCTGTAGATATAAGGAAGTGGGGGGGGGTGTATGAGGCCTTGGCTGATTAGAGAGTAGGCTTGAGTCCAACTCGAACTATCTGTGTCCTTACACAGAGAGAACACCATATGGTGACATGGATGGACGTTGGAGCACAGTACCAAGCCACGGACTAAACATTAAGGACCACTGGTGACTGCTGGAAGCTGGCAGAGGCAAGAATGAATCTGCCTCATGGTCCTGTCAGAGAAAATGCAGTCCTTTCCTCAACCTGGCTTTGGACTTTTAGCTTGCAGAACTGAGAGACTAATTTCTGTTATTTAAAGCTATCAAGTTTATGCTCCTTTGTCACAGTGGCCCTAGGAAGTCAATCTATCCCCTGATCTTATGCTCCCCCTGGGCGTCAGCACTACCTCCCCCATCTCTTGTCTTGATGCTCAGTTGGTCCTTTCTGCTGGGTGTAGAGCCTCCATCTTTTCCTGTTGGACATGATGTCCTTGACTCTGCTTTCCTATAGGTCCATCAAATTCCTCTTTGTACCCTTCCCAAAGTAGCCAATTGTGTCTCAGCTGCCTACATGGCTTGTTATGTGTTCAAACTACCTGGGGGTGATGGAGATTTTAAAGATTTCACACCACACAAGCTGACCACTACCCATTCACAATATCAGGGGGTAGAGTGTATAGTTAAACCCTCCCCAGATGACTCCAGGGTACAGCCAGGCTTTAGAGTCATTGGCTAATAAGGGAATGTTCTAGCAACCGTAGAAAACTAGAATTTAAGGCAATGGTTCTCAGCTGGGAGTGAGTTTCCTCCCTCATGCATCTGGTGAGTGGAGGCCAGGAACATTCTCAAACACCCACATGTCCTGGCCAGTGAAGAATGGCCACATGCTGAGGGTGGTATATGCTGACATTGTGCAAGCATGATCCTAGAAAGAGAGAGGAAGGAAGCCACAATACTCACTTTGAGATACGTGTAGCCCACCCTGCTTGGGAAAATGAACGTGCCACTTCATGGCACAGTGCCTCTGTGCTGAGCCCATTTCTCAGTTGGGAATGTGGAAACTGCCCACGTTGCCCATGTTGCTATCATGTCAAGCCCTAGTCTGTGCCTACCGGACTTGTTCTCACTCACTGAACATTTGGTTCTGTGAATTTGTTTGTTTGTTTGTTTTGGAGGAGGGTTCAGAGGAGCTGGGCAAACCTTAGGCTGGCTGTTGCTGAACTCAACAATTACTGTTTTGGCAACTCCTGAATCTCTTAATGAGGTTACTGCCTGGAACTAAGTAAATAGCTGATACGGCTGGAAAGAAAGGGGAAAAATCTCCTCTTGTGCTCATATTTGTGGACATTAGCCAAGGATCTACTTGGGAACAACCTCTGCCATTAAAGACAACTTATGGATGATGGCTCAGCCTTATGGAGGTTTATCATTTTTTGTGGTATTAATAATTGAACCCAGAGTTTCTTGTATGCTAGGCAAACACTCTGCCACTGAGCTACATTTTCAACCAAAATTTCACAATTTAAAAATAATTTTACCTTATTTTATGTATACGGGTGTTTTGCCTGCCTGCATGTCTGAACACCGAATGCATTCCTAGTGTCCTCAGAGGTCAGAAGAGGGAGTCAGATCCCCTAGAACTGGAGTTACAAATGATTGCAAGCTGCTATATCAGATCCCCTCGAACTGGAGTTACAAGTGTTTGTGAGGTGTTGAGAATCAAACTCAGGTCCTCTAGAAGAACAGCCAGGACTCTTTCTCTTAACTACTGAGTCATTTCTCCAGTCCTTAGCTTTACCATTTCTAAAGACTATTCATAAACATCATCTGACTTGATCGTTACTTTCAGTTCAATATAAGGTGCCATTTCTTGTAAACTATAGCAGATATGCAGAAGTTATGGAGTAAAGACATCAAGGAAGGAAAATAGTAATATGTATTGAACCCACAGGCATTTTTCAAAACTTACATTTCATGAAAAATTAGAAATTCAATTATTTTTATTTATCTTTTAATGACATTGTTATGTCTTTTGGGTTTATAAGCTCGCATGAGTCATAGCACACTTGTGGAGGTCAGAGGACAATTTCTTCTCACCATGTGGGTTCTAGAGATTTAACTCAGATTGTCGAGGTTGGCAGCAAGCACTCTTACTCACTGGACTAGTGTACCAGCCCTCTTTTGATTTGTTTATGTGGGGCAGAAGTGAGGTGGGCTGTCACACTAGTAGCTGAGGCTGACTAAGAACTCACTATACAGCACAGGCTGGCCTCAAGCTCTTTAAAATCCTTTTGGCTAAAAAGGACAAAAATTAGAAGTTTAATCATCATGCAAGACAAAGGCTTCCCCAAACTGATATATATAAAAAAATATGTCATTATATTATAGACAACAGCTGTTTAAGGAAATTTAAACTTCCTTTCATTGTATTAGTATTAAAATAATGGTCCCAACTAGGTTCGGTGGTGGGTACCTCGCCATAGCCAGACCCTGTCTCTTATGTAAATAAATAATTTGTCTAATTGGAGAGCCAATGAAATTAGGCTCCTCTGATATTTCTAGAATTAAGTGATTTTGTTAGTCACTTTATAAAAAACCCACTAACATAGTTAATCACAATTATACTTTTAAATTTTAAAATTATATTCATTTACTTTACTGTCTGTGAAATAACGTATACATGTATACATTATTTTTAAAATAATGTATACATGTATAAAGGTCAGAGACTATAACTGTGGATGTTGGTACTCTCCTCTCATGTGAGTCCTGAGGATGAAGCTCAGATCATACTTGATAGCAAGAGCTGTCTTACCAGTGCACAAGTTAAATTTTATAGCTTTGTGTCTGAATGGACCTATGTTGTTCTGCCACGGCTTTTAAAAAATTGTCCAATTAAGACACACTATAAGTTTTCCCATGGAGATAATTATCACACTCACACACACATACACAAACACTTTTTTCCAGAGGCTGAAATTTTAGGTGGTGCCTTCCCAATCCCTTCACCAAAAGACAATAAAATAGGCTGAAGCCATATTTCAGGGGAAAGCTGGCTGTGGGCGTGGTCTTTAGGGACAATAGATAAAGTGGAAAGTGAGATGGAAAATTAAAAGAAAGTGTTGAAGCAGGCCAAACAGGTTCCCAAGGTCTTTTCTTGTTTAACACAGCAGAAATGTTGAATATAAGTGGGCGTGAGAGATTATCTAAAACCAAAGCATTAAAAGATCAGGCTGGTAAAGGATTTTGATTTTGGATCTTCCCACATTGTTTTGAGGTATTGTGTAAAAAACCCATAAAACATTAGAGAATGTTTTTAGGAGAGGTGGTTTCCAACTTATCTTTTTTAAAAATGTGTGTATGTGTGTGTGTGTGTGTGTGTGTGTGTGTGTGTGTGTGTGTGGTCAGAAGACAGTTTGCAGCAATTTATTGTCTCCTACTGTGTGGATCCCAGGAATGGAGCTCTAGTGGTTAGACTTGGTAGCAGACAATTTTACCTGCTGAACCATTTCACTGCCCCCCCAACATGTCTTTAATGTTTACTCCCAACATGGGTGTCAAGTAGACTATGGCAGATCCAGGAATCTTTTATCCTGTGGTTATTGATAGTTATCTTTGTATGTGACTTCAGTTTATAGAATTTTTTTCAATAAGGACAATGAAGGTGAGTGAGCTAAATGCAATTATTAAATGTCTGTGAAACTGGTGATGCTTGAAAAAATAAGGCTCATAATCAAAGTAAAGATTTAAATGCTTAATGTGAGTTATGAACATTGGTCTCAATTGTCCCAAGGGGCTTGTGAAAACAGCCATTGGAATCATTGGAATCCCTGTTGGCACAATAGCCTTGAAGCCAGATGTTTAGAGTGTTTGAGATTTTGACTGAGGACTTCTAATGAATAATACTCTATGCAGATGCAATCATAGCCTATCAAAAAACTTGATTTTCACATTAGAAACCACCAAAATATCAGATAGATATATTTTCAATATACTGATTGTTAAATAAGCATGGGCCCCTTTTAGAAATTGTGTTTGAGCTAAAATTTCTCATATATTAATTCAAAGAAGTAGAATCTAATGCTGAATTGCTGTCACCATTGTTAAATCTATTTGAAGTTTCTTCCCTCTTGAATACCTTTTTCTTTTGTCGTTAGTATTTTAAGTTACCTTGTCTAGAGATTCGTGAAACAAGTTTTTTGGTTTTGCTTTTTTTTTTTTTTTAAACAGAGCAAGGGTACATCCTTTGAAGATAGTTTTCTAGGGCTTAGGGATAAATAGAATAAACAAAACCGATGCCCCAGAAAGGGGAAGCATAGGAAAACAGGCGTTCTCCTGTGAGATAACATATAGTGTGGTCTGGCCAAGTCACGTGGTGGGAGGGGGCTCTTTTCTTTCTCCTCCACATCCCTTCCTCTGATGTCACAAGTCTATTATTTCCTGGGAGAATTAATTAGTATTCATTCGGTTGCAGTTGGCAAAAGAAAAAAGGGAGGAGAGAGAGAGAGAGAGAGAGAAAACTTGGTGGGGGAGCAGGAGCCTCCCGGGGTGCACTGGGAGTGGGGGCACAGAGTGGCTGTTTTATAACTGGGATCCTCGGTGACGTATGGTCGCCTGCTCCTTGGCAGCTGTCTTTATGGACCAGTAGGCAGAGCGAAATTGACGCTGACAAGACTTTTGCATCTTAGAAGGCACTGTAATCTACTGTAGTGAAGAACAGAGCCTCTCAATCAGGCGGGTGTAAATAAGAGAGACAGAGGGAGTCTAAAAGAAAAGGAAGTGGAGAGGGAAAAGTGTGTGTTGTGGGGAAGCAGGGAAAAGCATTTTTGGTGGATGGTATGAAGCCAGCCATGGAAACTGCAGCGGAGGAAAATACTGAACAAAGCCAAGAGAGAAAAGGTACCAAGCGCTCTGACAATAGCCTGCTTTAAAGCTTTTGACTGAGGGTTCTTGAAAGGGGTTAGCCAGGTTTTGTCTCTTGTAAAAAATGGCTCTAAAACAATCCCGGGTGGAATGGTCTTGTTTTGGGTGTGCTTTTTTTTTTTTATCCTGGGGGCTAATATTAAATTAATAGTGTAGCCTCTCTTCTATTTCTGTTGCAAGTATTTCTATGTAACATGGTATTTCGTAGAAGGATGCTTGTAGTTTGTCACCTTGGGCTTCTGGAAGGGGAAAACCGCCTCTCTCTCTCTCTCTCTCTCTCTCTCTCTCTCTCTCTCTAACTAAAATAATTAATCATAACTTAAGTCCTGTGCTCTGCATGCTATGTTCAGGGATTAGGGGATGTGTTATTCTGTACTAATGCTAAAGAAGAACTAGCACGACATGCATGATAAATATGCTTTGATTCCAATGATATTGGAGTGATTTAGACATGCTCTAATTTTTTTATTCTAACATGATTATTCTTTCTATGTATCAGACTATGACACGTAATAATCATTTGTAGTCAGAGCTTGTAAAGAGGACATCAGCTTTGTCCGCCAACACTGATAGAAGAGAAGAGATCTTTTGCTAATTAAGACTTAAATGATTTGGAGAAGGAAAAACTGTCCAACGGCTCCATCCTTAAAGGAAGTCTCAGACCATGTCACAATTTTGATATTTAGATTTTATAGAAATTATCGTTATTGCACCAAGAAAATGGCAGAAAAGAGACATTATGCCTCTAAGGTCAAGTTTGATGCCCCATAGAAACAGCTCAGCCAGTGTTAGGTTAACCGTGTCTAGCTGCGCTGTAATTGATCTCTTCGCTCCAAGATAGAAACCATCATAAAATGCACCAACATGTTTTATAACCGCACTGGCTCAGTTTAAAAAAAAAAATGTCACGCTAAGGCTCTTTCTCATGACTTTTACACACAATGGCAGATACTAAATAATAGTAATTCTTCAGGCATGTTTTCTTTATGAATATATGGATTGAGCCATTTGAAATTGCTGCCATCAAACATTTTAAATATGAAAAACACATCTATATGTAGTTCAACTTCATAGCATATTCGGGTAAAGGCTGCTTATTTTCCTATAGAGTTTTTTTCTGCCTATATTAACATTCCATCCTAAACAGACCAATTTCATTTTTAAAATTTGTTTTGTTAGGAGCATGATACAATCCACAGATTTGCCACTTAATCTCTTTGAAATGTACAATTCAGGGGCAACAAGTACATAGCAATTTAATTCGAAAGTCGGTACTTTAGTTCAATACTGATACAAAGTCTACCTCTCCCCTAACAAAAGACACTCTGTCTTTTCTTGCATATGATTTTTTTCTCACATCTTTATTTTCTAATCTGTGTGAATGGTCTAATAGCAATAAGACAAACTCTTGGGAATATTTATCAAGTTTCATTTCTGTCACAATTAGTACTAAGACAATTGCATGTCTGATAATACATTAGTATCCTGGAAGAAACTTACCACAGTTTATAGCATTTCTCTCCTAAAATGGGTGATTTATTTTGCTTTATATATGCTTCTTATTAATTTCATGTTTGCCTGTGGCAGATAAAACCACTGTGACTTCTGCAAGGCCATCTAGGTCTGGAGAAATGTACCTTTGGGTTTTTCTCTCAAAAACAAAAGGCACACAATTTTTAACTACACAACTGTGTATCTTATTCTCATTTAGTCTCATAGATTTCTGTTATTTTGCATTACTTAAACATTTAATGGCGGGTCTACAGGTTGCCTCTACATCTCCAGTATACAAAAAGTAGCTAGCTATTATTATAGAGGCAAAATTAGAAGCAAATGCAATTTTTAGAGGAACTTTGAAGATGACCAGGATTCATAAACACTAGTTGTTAAGTAATTTTTAAAAATGACAAGCTACTAAGCTAAGGTCACATGTATGATACATGTTTTGATAAGAATCTGGGACAGAAAATTTATTCTCAATCTGCAGCAAGGATTGTGATTGTGGATACCCCACCTACCCACCCAAAGCATTCTGGAAGGTGACTTATATACGCATCTTAATTTGGATGACCAAGTTCATATTCTAGCTGCACAAAGTCCAAACTCCCACATGTATCTTTGTCATTCACTAGTTCACTGGCCCATTGCCCTAAAACAGTAACCATGAATTGTCCTGTCCACCCATTACTTCTGTATTTCTTCAGATGTGATAAGTATATAATACCTGTGCTTAGTTCACTGACATTAACATTTACAAATTTAACATTATTATTTATAAAATGAATCGTGTGATTTGGGAACTTAGAGAATCTCCTCCTTCTCTTCTTCTCCTTTCTTCTCTTCCTTCTTCTCTTCCTCCTCCTCTTCCTCCTCCTCTTCCTCCCCTTCCTTTTCTTCTTTCTCCTCCTCCTTTCCCTTTTCTTTCAAGACTTCTTAGTTCCTAAATGTAATCCTCTACATTTTTGTTACTTTGCAGAGATTTGTATGCATATATTCCCACTGGTTTTAAGTTGTTGATGGCAGAGGCGATGCCTGTCTGTTAACTAGGGGTATTGATGCTCAGTGGCTAGCACCCAACCAGCTTGTGAATGAATAGCTTTGGATAGTTATTACAGTGTCTATGAAGTATGTCAATTAAACTCAGATTTATAAATTGACCCCAGCTTTTCTGGTTAGTGTCCGTTCCCAGAGGGAGTTTACATAGAGCAACACAAGTGAACTTTTGCAATTCACTAACTGCCACCAAGAGGTCTGTTTCTTTAGAAACTCAATCAGAATTGCTTTGTTCTTATTTCAGACAAAAATGATCCAAATCTTAACAAAAGGGAAAGGGTTTGTGGCTTTCCTCATAGCATTATCTTGGCAGGCTGCTGAGCAACCAGAATTCACACAAAGTATTCAGGGATACACAGGGTTTGGGTGTTTTGTTGTTGGTGGTGGTGGTGGTTTGTTTTGTTTGTTTTATTTTGTTTTTTTTTTTGTTTGTCTTTTGTTTTTTTTTATTTTTATTTTTTTTGGATAGCCAGTGGGTTTTCTCAGATGAGTATAGCAAATGCAAAATTATTACAAGTGACAGTTTTTTAAATGGGAGCATAGAATTAAAGTGGCAGAACTGAGTAAACAGATTCAGCAAAGACGGAATGAGCGGAGAAAATGAATAAGGCAATTAAAGGAGGTGGATGATGGCTCTGCTAATGAAAAGATGGAAAGCTGGCCTTCCATTTGTTTCTGGGGAGTGTCATTTAGTGTCATTTGGGAAAACAGATGCGTCTGGAATTGCTGGCAGCATATCATCGTGGGTTAGATGACAATTGAACCCCGAATAATTCTAAAGCTCTCTTATGGGGGGGAGCAGCAGAATCTGTGATGAAAATTATTTTTATTCCCTATAGGAAATTGAAATCTACTAGAATAATCATAAGCAGGCTAGTTCAGTTCCTGTAAATCTTTGCTGAAACCAATTCCAGACTCCAAGTATCAAATTAAGTTTCAAGCCACGTTGGAAGTGAGAAATGTGGTAAATTGGAAATAATGTTGACTGAAAATAAATTGGAGGACAGAGTCAGAATGCGAGATGAATTTGAATCAGCGCTCGTTTAGGAGGGGGAAAAAAGTACTTCTCTGGACCATTTAACATGTTACATTATTCTGAAGGATCCATGGCATTTTTGCTGACATTTTACTGACTTGTTTCTATGAAGGTGGTTCAGGGAAAGTTTTAAATGCAGTTCTTCTTTGTAAGAGTTTGCCAAGGTGAGCATCTGAAATAACAGTGCCTGGGGAGTAGGCTGTAGCAAAAAGTGGCTGGCCAGATGGCGGGGGACATATGTGGTAGGTACGACATGGCATCCTGTGATGGTTTGGGGGGGAGGGGGTGTTGGATTTGTTTTTGGTTTTTTTTTTTTTTTAAGAAAATGTAAAGATCGGAGAATGATCTGAGCAAGTTGGTCTAGCTGTTCCTTTTCTGTTACCAGTTCCATGAGCACACTTGTTACAACATGGCCATGTTATTTCATTAGACAAAAAAAAGGGGGGGGACCCTTTTCTGAAAAATCAGTTTTGTCTTCCTTGAAATTGAGCATAAACCTCCATTGTGGCAGTAAATTGCAAGCTTGTGTTTTTCTGGTACAGTCGAGGGTGAGAGATCTTACTTAGTGACACCATTTCTTTTTTTTTTTTTTTAATTTAATTTTATTTTATTTTTTTAATTTACATTCCAAATCACTTCCCCTTTCCCGTTTCCTCCCTCCCCGAAAGTCCCATAAGCCCCCTTCCCTCCCTCTTTTCTCCGTTCAACCCCCTCTCATTACTCTGTCCTGGCGTTCCCCTACATCCAGTCTTTCCAGGACCAGGGGTCTCTCCTTCCATCTTTTTAGAAATCTATTGATATGCTGATTGTGTCTAGGGTATTCTGAGATTCTGGGTCAATATCCCCTTATCAGTGACTTCATACCATGTGTGATCTTTTGTGATTGGGTTACCTCACTAAGGATGATATTTTCAAGTTCTGACCATTTGCCTAGGAATTTCGTGAATTCATTGTTTTTAATTGCAGAGTAGTATTCCATTGTGTAAATATACCACATCTTCTGAATCCATTCCTCCGTTGAGGGACATCTGGGTTCTTTCCAGCTTCTGGCTATTATAAATAAGGCTGCTATGAATATAGTGGAGCATGTGTCCTTATTGCATGCAGGTAAAGTCTCTGGGTATATGCCCAGGAGTGGTATAGCCGGATCCTCCGGAAGTGTCATGCCCAGTTTTCTGAGGAGCCGCCAGACTGCTTTCCAGAGTGGTTGTACCAGCCTGCAATTCCACCAGCAGTGGAGGAGTGTTCCTCTTTCTCCACATCCTCGCCAACAACTGCTGTCTCCTGTGTTTTTGATCTTAGCCATCCTGACTGGTGTGAGATGGAATCTCAGGGTTGTTTTGATTTGCATTTCCCTAATGACTAAGGATGATGAACATCTCTTTAGGTGCTTCTCAGCCATTAGATATTCTTCAGGTGAGAACTCTTTGTGGAGCTCTGTACCCCATTTTTTAATAGGGTTACTTGCCTCTCTGGAGTTTAACTTCTTGAGTTCTTTGTATATCTTGGATATTAGCCCTCTGTCGGATGTAAGGTTGGTAAAGATCATTTCCCAGTTAGTTGGTTGCCGCTTTGTCTTTTTGACGGTGTCTTTTGCCTTGCAAAAACTTTGTAATTTAATGAGGTCCCATTTGTCTATTCTTGATCTTAGAGTATAAGCTATTGGAGTTCTGTTCAGGAAATTCTCCCCTGTGCCCATATGTTCAAGGTTCTTCCCTAGTTTCCCTTCTATTAGTTTCAGTGTGTCTGGTTTTATGTGGAGATCTTTGATCCACTTAGAATTGAGCTTAGTGCAAGGAGATAAGGATGGGTCAATTTGCATTCTTCTGCATGTTGACCTCCAGCTGAGCCAGCACCATTTGTTGAAAAGGCTATCTTTTTTCCACTGGATGGTTTTAGCTCCTTTGAGTGACACCATTTCTTAGTCCTCCTGCATCCATGAACATGCAAAACATCCAGTGTCTACAGGATGTCCGTTTCCTTTCACTGGGACTGCTGATGGGTTGGATTATTCCAAAGACACCCTTTCCTTTTTTGCCCCCTTTAGACCAAATACACAGACACATGAGCTAATTGACTAGGAGAAAGGGTGGCCACAGGATGGCGGAAGAATGGGACACACACTGGCTTTTGAGACAGGGAGGCTCCACTCCTAGTTTTACAAGTGGGCTTTGTTACTCACCATTTGTCAGTCATTTCTTCATTTAATAATATGCCCCTTTGAAATGTCATCCTTCCCCCTCCCTCCCGTTGAAGGAGGGATGCCATTCAGGCATCATTAGAAGTAGAATCATAGGGGTTTAGCCATATTGTGCTGGTTGGTGGCAAATAACCAATAGCAGGGGCAGAGACTTTTGATCCTCAGTCAGCTCCATGATACTTTTCTTCGGAGAGTGAATGAGAAAAAGTAAAAGAATGCCTTGTTTTACAGGCTGATTTTATTAATTCCAATAACCACTTTGTATACCAAGCTCTACCTACCACTTGATACCAGGGTACAGTGTACTTTTCCTGTAAATGGCCAGGTGACACATATTTTACCCTTCCAGGCCACTGATTTCTGCTGTGCACATCTACCTAGCATGTAGAAACAGCCACAGATGTATGTGCACAAGGGCATGTGACAATGTTCCAGTCTGATTTTATTTAACAAACGAGAAGGTCTGCAGGCCTGTCTTGTACTCTGTTGGAACCTTAAGTCTTTCCCTTCACATTTTAGCTAATGGGTACAAACAGACTATGACAGACACAGCTTTGAAAGACCTTGTTCAGTGAATGTGGTCTTTTTTTTTTTTGCCAGCCATAGATAATACATGGTTGTTCCGAATGATAATTATTAAATGCTGAAGAGCGTTCCAGCCTAGTAGTCACTTATCCCCCATATCATATTATCAAAGAAAATGGGGGATATGGAAGGAGGCCAAGGCGAGTTTTCTTTTTACTTCCAATTTCCCATTTAGAGATTTAGGTCATGCCCCTTTTTGGTGATGATCCCTCACCACTGTATATGTCTCCCTGAGTCATCCCAGCCACTTTTCTTCTGTCATCTCAGAGGGAGAAGCATGTTGTCCTTTGCTTGTGTAGGAACTAGACCATTTCCTCATTCTTGTCCATGCCTAGAGTCAGCAAGGTGCTTGACTCCTTTTAGTTGTCTGAATCCTGTCCTTAGGATTAGAGTGTGTAGTCTGATGTCATAGACACTGTAAATAACTCTGTGTTTAATGTCTCTGTTTAAGTTTGGCTCAAAAGGACAGCATAGAAGTGATTCTCTTTCTCTTTTTTTCTCATACCTAAAGATTTACTGTTGGAGAAAGGCCTTTCTAGTATTAGCCCAAAGGACTAGAGAAGGGCCATGTAGTTGCCCGATCTCATCTCCAGATCTGCTACTCTCATCGTATTCTCATGTTCTGGGAAGCATTTCGAGAAGGCATAACCACAGTATTTCACTCAGAGAAACTGTCACAGTTGGAGGCCCAGAGAGATGGCACAGTGCTTATGAGCACTTGCTTCTCTTGCAGAAGACCAGGGTTTGGTTCCCAGTACCTACATGGTAGCCTCTTCCAATATCTATGGACTCTAACTTGCATGTGGTGCACAAATACACACTCAGGCACACACACACACACACACAGAGGGAGAGGGGGGAATAATGTTTTTTTTTAAAAATCACACTTGGATAATCCTTATTTCCATTGTCTTTAATCAGTTGCCACAGCCTGACTGACCAGATATCTGCAGGCATTTGCATCTGTGTGAGGAGATAAGGATAGGGCATAAATCGACCTTCTGAACTGCAACCATAGATATTATGTGCACAAGTGTATTATGTGTGGAAGTGACAGTGTACCAGTCAGACTTTACTAAGAGGAACAGCAGCATGGTGGGGGGGGGAGAGTCTATAGGGCCTTAGGGTAGTCCTTTGCTTTCAAGAAAATGCTCAATCCAGCAATTTATTGAGCACCTATTATGTGCTGTACATGTAGCAATAAACTTATTAGAACAAGATGATGGTTGTGGAGGTACATCAATGGTATAGCACCTGCCTAGTATGCATGAGGTTCTGTGTCTAACACCCTCCCTATACTCACAAAAGGGAAAGTAAAGAAAAGATTCATATCAGAAGATATTGAACTGCTTAAAATCTTTTTACTTGAGAGGTGAATATGAAGGACTCACAGTCAGCTTTACCAAAAGGAGATCAGCGTATACTGTGAGGTGACTTGGCCATTTGGTTCTATGCACCAGTCTGCCTGGGTTTCTTTCTGTCAGAAAATGTAGCATAACCTTTGCCTAAGAGAATGTGGGGTTTATATATATATATATATATATATATATATATATATATATATATACACACACACACACACACACACACACACACATATATATATAAAATGATTTTTTTGCTTATTTGGTTTGGTTTGGTTTGGGTGGTGCCACAGACCAAATTTAGGGCCCCACACATGATAGGCAAGTACTGTACTTTTGAGCTATATATATAACCTTTGCCCAAAAACCAGGAGGCAAACATCTCATTCCAAGGGAGGTAGACTTACATTAACAGAGGACCAGGACCATTTCTTTAGGAACCCTGGAAGTACAACTCACTTCCACCGGAACCTTAGAACAGCTCTCACTAGCCTCAACAACTTGAGAAAAAGAGGAAAAGGTGGTACTTCTCTAGGCCCCAGTGAGGATGATGTTAGGCTTTTGAAAGTGTGCCCTCTAGAGGCTAATTTTCCAGCTGCATAGCCAGACTCCACCTCCAAGCTGGGCAAGTGAGAGGTCTCTTCTTGAATTCTATTCTTCTGTCGTCAAGACTGAATGATAATTTCCTAGGGTGGTTATAGCTAGTGAAACAGCAGGCATCATGTGAATAACACTAAGGCTAGCACACTGAGGCACTCCATAAATTATAGTTATCATCCTTATTGACAACCCAAACAGAAGCAGCCAAAATAGCTTCGTGGTAAACTTCTGTTTTGTCTTTACTTGCCCTTATTTACTTAATTTTTTTGGTGCTAGAAATTTAACCCAGGGTCTTACATATAATTGCTCTATCACTGTAGCACACACACACCTAGCTCTTCTTTTTCCTTTGAAATAAGACATTTTTATCTGAACTTGAAGCCAGAAAGGGTCCCCTCTAAAACACTACTACCCATCGTGTCCCAGTCTCAAATCTCTTGAGGGCTTTCAAAGACTGGCAAGTGGAACTGGGGTATTTCTAAGGTGGGTTAAGGTTCGTGGCATGCCTGGTGAGAATGGGCATTTACTAGCTCCACAGCGTGGTTATTTATCTGGTCTTCAATGATTTGAGGTGCCACGTGGAAAATTGGAGCCTCATCTTCTGATGAAATGATTACCCACATCAATGCCAAAGATATCTTTTTAATACTTTAGTTTTTGTAGTACCATAGAGTACATTACTGTTTCCTTCATTTTATGGAATTTATAGGTATGGATGGCCCATAGTGACGTTTTTAACCTCTTAAGAACCTCAGGATTGGGATTCCGTTAAGAATGACTAGAAGCCTCTATTCTATGCTAGACAAATTGAGAAGTATTGTTGCTTCTCCAATCCCCTAAGAAGTGGGAAATGTATTACCAGATAGTGACCTGAGTCCATGGGAGGCCATTTGTTGCCATTTGAGTAAGCAGTTCCTTCTCTATGACATACAGAAAGATTATTGAAATAGGATTCAATTCAGAATATTCAGGACCATGTAATGTCCTGATTTGAAGATGAAGTGACCAAGATTATTTCAGGTGTCCATGAGAAGGTGAGAGTTACATTCTGAACTCAAAAGGCCATAAAATAATTTACCCAGAGTTCTAGAATGGAAACCAGGCACCACGACAGAAAGTAAGCCACTCTGCTCCCCTTTGCTCGTGCAGCTGGCAATAATTACAGGTCTCTGTTTGTCTGAAAAGGAAATAAATCAAAGGAAACACATTATGAGAAGTCATATTTTAACATGAATAGTACCATCCCCAAATGAACATTTTGAGTATGAGATAATACAGAAAATAGAAACCAAAAAAAATTGGTGGTAATTTGTATAAACTTAAATTCAAAAATGGAGGACAAGAGTCCAACTGATTCTGAAATTTCTCATGTTGAATTGATAGATTGGTACTGAAAGGTTGCATTTTGATAGCATATTTTTTAACTCCCCGTTTTCCTTTACTGTATGGTAAGAGAATAAATAGAAATGCTGATTATAGAATCTTTGCTGGAGAAAGACACTGACTCTTTGCCACTGAAATTGGCAGTGAACAGCAGAGCTGAAATGGAAATTGGCAGGTACCACTGGATGTACCCAGGCTCAAAGAACCATCAGTACCGTCCTGTGCCAACCCTGGGGGACAGGGCTGGCCCCTTGAGCAGTCCAGGTAAATACGGCCTTGGGGTGAATTCCACAAGCAACTCGACTGTTATCTTGATTGGGATTTATAATGGCTCTTTCAGTTTGGTGATATTTTATGTTTTGCTTGATGCATTCATTTGTTGACATGGGTGTGGGTGGAAATTGCCCTTTAATAATTTTTTAATCATTTTCATTTTTCCTCCCCCTTTCCATTCCACCCCATCTTTCTTCACCTTCTTCCCACCTTCCCTCCCTTTCCTCAGCCCACTTCTTTGTATCAAAAGGAACAGTGTGCAGGGAGCTATGCCCTTGGATTAACCACAGACTTTCAGATGTCTGAATCAATAATGATGGCAGGGGTATATACATATTCACCACAGGGCCCAGAACTGGGTCAGAGATTTCAAGGAGCCTCGCCTCTGAAATTATTGAGCATGTCTCCATATCTCTTCAATGGTACAGCTTTGTGCCACTCTCATTTATTATCAGCCTATACCTTCAAGAAAGCAAAGCCTGTGAAATTAAAATCAGATAGCTATACATTGGGCAGGTGGTCCTTTGAGTTCAGTTTCCATTTTTCTTGCTTGTGAAGGACACTCATCTCTATGACCATTAAGGGGCTAGGTCTGAGCAAAATATATGTATGAGTCATTTGGTAGATTTGAGATGGAGAAGATGCTAAGCATTATGCATCTCCCCATTCCCCAGCCCCAAAGCCTGAATGTGTCTTAGTGTTCTGCTCACTTAGCTCAATGTAAGATGCTAGCTCAAGCCATGTAAAATGTGATACAAAGGACTGGTGATGAGTCAGATAAATTCAACAGTAAGCTTAAAATATTACTATCATTTTGTCTCAATCTGCAGTGCCATTTCTCCCATTGTGTAGCTGTTCAGGAACCAACCAAAAATGGCAGTGGTAGGGGCTGGGGAGGTGTCTCAATGGAAAAGGTTTTTATTTCACAAGCATGAATACTAGAGTTCAAACCCTCAGCACCCATGTAGAAGCAGATGGCAGTGTGTATCTGTAATCCCAGCATAAGGGGCATAGAGACAGGTGGATCACTGGAGCTCATAATCAACTGATGAGTTCTAGGTTAAGTGAAAAGCCCTGTCTCAAAAAAATAAGGGAAACATCAGTAGATGAAGATACCCAGCATTAACCTTCAATCTCTATGTACATGTGTGCGTGCACACATGTACCTCTAAAAAGAACAAAGAAATATCAGTATGGTGAATGACACTAGATATAGAAAGAAGTCTTGAAGTACAAAATATCCTGTTGAATGGCAGATCTGCTCATTTTCCTTTAAGACCTAAAATGGAACCATGAGGTTAATTATCATGAAATCTGACTTGGATTTAGTTCTGTGTCTTGGATGATGTGCTCCATCATTCCACATAGGACTGATAGTAAAGAAGGCCCTATATGCTCTGGGCTCCCTCCCAGTCTCCAGATAAGGTATAAACCATGCCCAAACACCTGTTTTCACAGAGGGATCCTTTATTAAGCAGGGAGGAAAAGTTAAAGTGGCTGCTTTCTCACTCAGGTAGAAAAATAGCAGCCAATGACCTTGCAGGTGTAATTTTTAAGAAGAGAAAAAGAAGAGGTTTGTGTTAGAATGGGCTAGGATGCGCTGGTAGCTTTTGATTGGGCATGTCATTAGGTGAACTAAAAGGGGCTTTTGATTCTTGGACTTTGGAAGTCATCCTCAGGAACAAGTCTGGCATAAAAAAAGTGTCCAAAAAAGAAAATAGACCTTGATGGCTAGCCTTACGGGTGTGATCTATGGTTCACATGGAAGGAAAAGGAGAAAGGGCAAGACTTGCTAGCACCATGTTTGCCAGACCCGAGGCCTGCTAGGGCCCTTCATGCAGGTCTGCAGTTTGCTGCTGGTGGTGGTGGTGGTGGTGGTGGTGGTGGTGGTAGTGGTTCTCAATTCTTCTTCCTCTTCTTGACAAAGTCATATATCCCAGCTTGTCTGTGACCATCTGAAAGATGACCTTGTGCTGAACTTACAGGTGTTTATCACCATATTCCGTTTCTGTGGTGCTGGGGATAAAATCCAGGGCCTCGCGTATGCTAAGCAAGCTTCTACCAACAGAGCTGCTGCCCTGGCCCGTAGGAGCTTGTTCTGTGTGTGCCTATAAGGTGAGCAAGAATGGATTGGGAATTCTTTAGCATAGATCCTTCAAAGAATGTGGTGGTGAGGGGTGGGATCTTGGTTTAAAAATTACTGTTGCCATTCCGTGTGATACAATCATACAATGGATTCCTGTTCAGCAACAAAACGGAATGAAGTACCATTACATGCCGTGGCATAAATACACATTAAAGGCAGGAACCTATGTAAAAGAAGCAAGACATTGGAGCCCAAGTGTTGTAAGACTCCATTTGAATTGAGTTTCCAGAACTGGTGACTCCTTAGAGAGAGAGTCCTTAGAGAGTTGGTTGCCAGAGGCCCAGGGAAGTATGGAGCAGAGATTTGACTACAGATGAGAACCAAGGATTTCTTGAACTGATAAAACTGTTCTAAAATATGATTGTGGGGATGATCACACAACTCTAGATTCATTCAGACATTGAATTGTAATATTTAGAATAGATGAGAGCCTAGCACTGGGACTCACACCCATGACCTCAGTACTTGGGAGGCAGAGGCAGGATGATTACCACAAATTAGAGGATGACTTGAGTGAGTGATACATAGTAAGACCCTACCTTTAAAAAATTAGTTTTCTGGTTTATAAGTTATATCTTAAAGCCATTTTTTTTGGTTGTTTGTCTATATTACCACACTCACAGCATCCCAGTAAATATATGCAATCCATGGCAGAAAGAGGAAGGGAGTGTGTTACCAGCTAGGAATCAGAAACTGCTGCTCTTGAGACAGGATACTGCTTATATTAAGAATAATGCTGGGGTTGGCAAGATTGCTCAGTGGATAAATACATTCACTACCAAGCCCAATAACCTAAGTTCAATACCTAGGACCCACATTGTAGAGGGAGATTCTTCAACCAGTGTTTGTGTGTGTGTGTGTGTGTACACGTGTGAGTGTGTGCACATGCATGTGTGATAAATACACAATTACAAGTAAATAAATAATAAAAATTAATGATACCAGGGCAGTTGGAAATCTAGAAAGAACTTTGAGTCATTTTTGGACCCCCGTACTAAACCCTGGTAAAGTGTGGTAAAGAATAAACACTGTCATCTTCCTAGAGGAAAACATAAATCTGTCTGTGGCTCCAGGAGTTCTCCAGGCATTAAGCAGTTTCAAGGAAAAGCATTGAAGTAAGATGTGTGTGCTTTCCATCTGACAGCCAGACCTCAGAATGTGGGGCATTTGAAGCTACGGTTGTGGCTGAGAAGAAAACAAAAACAAAAATACAAACAAAAAACGGTAATGCGCAAAGATGTTTCCTAAACTCGGTTGGTTTGGGAGCCCTGAGGAACATGAGATTTTGAAGGTGATACAGCTTGTGCAGGGCGCCAACACCGCATGCACTGCCCTCACCTTTCTTAAGAGCCCAGCTCTGTTCTGAGAAACCCCGTTCCATTGGCCATTCAGCTCAAGATTCAGCACCAAGGAAGCTGAATCCATTCTGCCCTCCCTGCCCCAGTTTAAAACTTAACATTTTCAGGGGTTTTGAAATCCAAGGTATAATGAGAGGTCCAGGCTGCCTATGGTATCTGAGTTGCTGGTGATGTTATAAGGAATGAATTCTAGGAGCTATCAGGTTCTTGACTGGAGGAAAGAAAGTCCTTGTACTTGATTTGAACTTTAAAAAGAGATCCTAAAACAGGTTATATGGACATACTGTTCTAACTTTGTATGACTTCACCTCAATCCTTCGTCTCTCAGGCACCAAATGTATGTCTGAAGTCCCATTTGTATCTGGAACAATGTTACACCAGACTACCAGTGTAACAATGGTAGATTCAGTCACAGAGCAAGGCCTGCCCCAGCCATGTATGTCATTGTCTCCCCAGGATTTTTGGTTTAGGGTTTTTTTCTTTCTTTTTTTTTTTTCTGCTCTAAAATCAACACAGTTGCCATCCTGTACTTAGATTCTAAACCAGATGGTGTGGTGGGAAAAAATAGAGAATTCCATATGGCTTGTATGTCTTCCCCCACCCCTCCCAATATAGTTCTCAGTTCCTTTCCATGGAGGTGTTAATACTGGCTGACCAGGAAGTCTTTGCCAAAGAAAAATGCCTCTCTCACTGTGCAGTCACTATGAGAGACCACTTTACCCCCAACTTCACTGTTCACCACCAGAAAGGTCAAGGTTGGTCCAGTGTCTTTTTTCTTGATTCTCCCCCAAAACACATACCTTTTTTTCACTGTAAGACTTGATAGTTACTCTGACCATTGCCCACTCTCACCCCCAGACATGGTCTCATGTAGCCCATGTTGAACCAGAACTCTCTATGTAGATGAGGGTGACCTTGAACTCCTGATCCTCCTGCTTCCTCCTTCCAAGTGCTGTTACAGGTTCGTTTTGTTTTATGTTCTTTTGAGACAGGGTCTTACCATGTAGCCTTAGGTATCCTGGAACTTACTATGGAGACCAGACTGGCCTCAAACTCCTAAAGATCCACCTTCTTCGGCTTCCCAGGTGCTACTGTCCCTTAGGGTCACTCTTTCAGAACTTAAGGATGTATGGCCACTATGATTTGGGGTCATATCTTCAAACAGTTGAATTGTATTTCAAGAGAGAAATCCCCTCCTTACTCTTTGGACATGTGCCAGGAACATGGTGCCTGTGTCTGTGGTAGGGTTTCCTCCATTATTAGAGGGGTAGTCATGTCCTGTAGGTTCTGATGGCCCCTGCCACTCTGATCCCCAGAGTCTCCATTCAGCGGCAGCTTCCTGAGTGTGTTGAGCTCAAGTTGGGGAAGCCCTCCCTCTACAGTGTGCTTCCAGACACTTGGGATTGTCTGGTTCCATGGAGGTAAATACACTGTGAGCACACCATAGTTCAGACTCATACTGTTAAGTCTCAGTATTCCTGGGTCCTTTCCTTTCTTATTTTTATAAAGTATAGTCTACTATAGAGTAACTGTTTCCTAGCTTACTTAGCAAAAATGATACTCAGCTATCTTATATATCCAGAAAACATTTCTGGTTTGTTTACAAACTTTCCAATTTGGGGCTGCTCTTATGCCAGTGCATAAGTAGCGCAGCTTTGGGTCCCAGCAGCCCAGTTGACTGCCCACTTGCATCAGCTTGCCTGGCCTCTTGCTCTTCTCTTAGCTCACAACAGGCAAGCAAAGAAAGTGGAGGGGAGGAGAGTATAAAAACACCAGTATTTATATTATGACTCAAAACAGCAGCCAAATTAAAGTTGTGTGGTAGCAATGAAAACAATTTTATGGTTGGTAGGTCAGCACAACATGAGGAACTATATGTATTAAAGCGTCACAGCATTAGGATGGTTGAGAACCACTGGTGTAGACCATCATGGTGAAGAAGTCATAGCGCTATGAGCATTACAGATGTAACCAGTGGTTCTCAAGCCATTCGTTGTGACCCTTTGAGGGTCATTCATAAGGAGTACTTAAGACCATTGGCAAGCATGGATATTTACATTATGATTCATAACAGTAGCAAAATTACAGTTATGAAGCAGCTGGTCACATTGAATCCACAGTCAAGGATCAGATAGAGTTTAAATCGGATATTGCATGCTTTCTCTTTTATATTCAATCCAGAACCTTAGCCCATGGGATGGTGCTACCCACACATAGGGTAGGTCTGCCCACTTTAGTTGGCCCAATCTAGATGCTGCCCCACAGACATGCCCAAAGGTTTGCCTCCTAGGAGATTTTAGATTTTGTCAAGTTGACAGTCAGAATTAGCCATCACCCTGCATTGATTTCAAAGGTTTAAGTCTTGGCTTCCTTGTGTACCAAGTATGATGATGTGTTTGTCATGCCCAGAGATCACCATACCCGCCCTCTTTAATTCCTTCTTTGTTGCTCCCTTCCCAAAACAACCTTGGCTTTGCCTTCTCTCTACGTTTCTGTGCTTTTTTCTAGGATGGCCTTATGAAGATGGCTTCACATTAAGTTCTCTTGCCCTTTCTCATTTATTCATTTCTAAAAACTGGCATGTGACACTGATTGCTTAATAGCTCTGTGGCTTTGTCTGATTTTTATCTTTCCTGCTTCCCTTGACGACGCCCTTGTCCCCTTTGAATAAAACTCAGAAAGGCTGGTTCTGCCTCCGCCCACAGCTGAAGACTGTAGCTTACACCCACTCTGGTCCAGCCTACACACCAGCGCCAGATGAATCTCACAAGCACATCCCCAATCATGTCACTCTCCTGCACATAAACCTGCCCCCTCTCCTGCTTGCAAATGAAGCACAGAGGCTCAAGAAGGCTTGACTGCCTCCTACAGTTGGAGGAGGGCCCACCTGCTTTTCTTTTCAAATTTCTCCTAACTCTACCCCGGTGTCCTTGAGAAACTCAGCTAAATCTTGGCCCCATACCACATTGATTCAGCATTCTTTTCCCAATGCCTATCATGGGAACATGTGTGCTCTCCAAGGCTTATCTACACTCAGTCCATCCACAGCCCTTTTTGTCAATATCTCACACTAACCAAGGACATTTGTCCTACCTCACTCCCCGTGTCCCTATGTTGTCTCTCTTATTATTCTAACTAAAAGTTATATACTTCTATGTTGCTTCCTCACCACCCCCTACAAGGATCAGTGTTGGGAAAGGAACTCCTGCAAGCCCTGGCACAATGTCTCAGACATAGCATCAAATCAAGAGAGTCAATGAATGGATCCGGGAAAGCAAAGATGCTGACCCCGAAATGGTCAAGGTTGGAGAATATTGGTAGACCCCAGACTCACTTCCTAAAGATCTCCCTGCTCTGAAAATCAGTATTATTTGGATTTAGAGCTAGTTTTCCCTATTCAGGGTCAGTTCCTGCAGTCCCCTGCTCCCCTATTTGACTAGGCAAAGTGTTAAGTATGATCTTTAGGAAATTCAAAGGCAGTCAGTCCTATAGAAAGCAAAAGAAAGGACTAACAAGTATCTATTTGAATTTGTTTATTCCCAGCCATGTAAGAGTCTAATTTTTATATGGTCACCTAGCTTCTATTGCTCACATATTATTTTACAAATGTTGGCAATTAATCTATTTTAAGATTTTCATGGTATGCCACAGAACTGAAAGTTCTGTGTTAACCAGGTTTTAGGACAAGCTTTTAAAAGGGTTCACTGAGAAATGATTCCTTATATGACAGTAGAAATAGTCTCAGCATTCCTCTTATTACATGGGTAAACATTCATGTCTGGGTCTATAAGAGAGTCAAAAGAACTGGAAGGTGAGTTACTGGGTGTCTGTGCTTAGCTCTTTAAGGGAAGACTCCCTGCCATAAATTGACTTCATAATGCCTTACAGTGCTCTGAATTGGTGATTCTCAGACTTTGGGATGTTAGGCCTCTTTATACTCTTAGGCCCCTTCCAACAATATTGGATATGGGTGAGTGTGTGTGTGTGTGTGTGTGTGTGTGTGTGTGTGTCTGTGTGTCTGTGTGTGTGTATAAATGTTTTATATAAGAAATTATAATTAATAGTAAACTTTTGGTTTTAGCAGAATGAAACCCAAGAGACTTCCTTGTATATGCTAGGCCATTGTTCTACCATTAGCTATATCCTCAGTTCAACTTATATATTAAAATAATAATACACCCATCCTATATTATCCTAAATAGCATCTTCAAAAAGAGAAATACTAAAAAAAAGAGAGAGAGAAATACTTCCCAAATCAAAATAATACTTTAATGAGAAGAGTAAATATCATTTTCTACTTTTTAAAATCTTTATAATATGGGACTTAATATGAAGCATCCAGATTCTGCCTCTGCCTCTGTATTCATTCAGTGGTATCTTGGCTGGTCCTACTTTAGTTGAGATATATGAAGAAAATTCCATCTCTCAAAGGTATGAGGTTGGAGGAGATTTTTAGTGACCTTTAAAAATAATTATAGAGTAAGAAATTCTTTTCTGCTAATGGCAAGATTCAGCAAGTAGTAGTTTCATTTTTGAAAAGATATTTTATTGTACTTTGGGGGTGGTGGTCAAATGAAAACTCACAGAAGTCGTTTTTCTCATTCTACCACGTGGGTCCCAGGGATAAACTCAGGTCATCAAGTTTAGCAGCAAGTGCTTTACCAACTAAGCTGCCCCAAGTAGTGGTCTTTTAAAGACTGTTAGCCATGTGGAATCTGAAACCAATTGATGATCCTTTGGTCCTTGGAGATATTAAAACCCATTGCTGTAACCTGAATGTTTGGCTCTTATATCCAGAAATGATTCTGTCAAGTTACACACTGATTATATTGAAAACACTAGCAGTGGGTGGGGACCTATGTCTGAATTCCCAATACTGCCACATTTTATTAAATCACATAAAGTCCCATGTCTTTATATCACTACTAAGACTTCATCAAGAAGTCATGAGAGCTTGGGGAAACTGTCAGTTTCACTGAGGCAGGTACAAGTTTCCCCAAGTTCACTGGCAACAGATACCAGCAGTTGTTTTCTTTGAAATGACAAGCTGTTCACTTAGTTCAAAACTGAGAACATCTCTTCTGAACGGCTATGTCTGAGTAACTGAAAACAATAGTAGTGTTCCAAGGGAAAAGGTACTAGGTGGGCTGAAGCAGAACTTTCCTGAAGGTTATGGTCATCTGTTAATGTGCAGTCCGAGTGTTCTGAACTTCCCCCCCCACCCCCCACCCCCCGCTCTCATTACACGGAATATTCAAAGACGCGGTCTCCGGTTTGTGATTTAAGAAAAGTTCCGTGTGTTAATATATGTGGCACTGCGGATGGATGGATGTCTCCTTTGTACTGAGGATGTTTTGACATGAAACCAGCTCTGCAATTTTCTTTCGCTTTGCTGCAATGCTTAGTGCTGAAGAATGTGCTCGCCGCACTTTAGAGCCACTGTCTGCTTTGTGCTACGGCATCAGCACTTTCACTGTGCAAATGTCAATACAGTGGCAAAAGTAAATAACGCCTTAGTGCCGCTAGAGCAAGTTTGGACCTCACAGGCCTCCTAAAGGGGCTTTGCAGTCTCATGGGCCTAAACCAATTTCCTTTCAAAAACCCTCCATTCTACCTCCAGACTTGCACCGTAGAATCTTCTGGGAGTTAGTAAGAAAAGCAGCAGTTTGGTCCTTTCCATGGACTTAAACAGACTGAGGGGTGTATTTAACACACACACACACACACACACACACACACACACACACACACACACTTGTAGAGGCCAGAGGATAATCTCAGCTGTCGTTCCCCAGGTACCATCTATCTTGTTAATTGAAAAAGGGTTTTTCAATCAGCCTGGAGCTCTCCTAGTAGGCCACACTAGCTGACCAGCAAGCCTCAGGGATCTATCTCTACCTCCATAGCACTTAAATTACAATACCCCACCTCATAATTTCGCATGGGTTCTGAGGATCCAGCTCTAGTTCTCATGGGTGAGCAGCAAGCACTTCCCGACGGAACTCTCTAGCCCCCTAGACAGAGTTCTGCATGGTAGAGTATGTGAACCACTGTTCTTCTCCAGTGGGGCTCTGGAGGTTTTTCCTGTAAAGGGTCTGATGTAGTTTTCTCTAGCCAACTACTCAGCTCTGCCTTAGGAACTTGACTATATAGCCCTAGATGATATGGAAATGAATGTGGGTGGTCATGTGCTAATAAAGCTTTATTTACAGACACGTAAGTTTGAATTTCATATACTTTCCATATGTCACAATATGTTCTTCTAGTCTCCCTCCACCTACCCCATTTAGAAAAGATTGGGCTCACTTAAGGATGGTATGAACACAGTAAAGGAATAGCGCAAGTTGGCATTGAACTTGTGAAAAAAAAAAACACTCTTTGTTCATAGCTCTATGGACAGCAAGTCAGATTTGCCCCCCTAAGGACCAGTATGTTGACCTATATTGTGTATCCAACTTGAGCCTCCATTGAATTCATCAGGAAAGCTTACAGGCTTAAACAACAAACTCTCTAGTTTCTTAATACTACCACTTATTGGTCTAATTGGTCAGTGGAGCTTTGATATCAGAATTTTCAGATATTTCTAATGTGATAGAGACCTTCTGTGCTAGCATGTTTTTTTAAGTAGATGTTATCTTCAGCATTTCTTTTTTTAAAATCTTAGAATTGGGAGCCTGAAGAGGTGGCTCTGCAATTAAGAGCATATGCTGATCTTTCAAAGGGTCCTAGTCCCGTTCCTAAGCACACACATCAGGCAGCATGCAAGTACCTTGTAGCTCCAGCTCTGGGAATCAGATGCCTCTAGTCTCCAGGGACACCTGCTCTCACATGCACATATCCACACAGAGGCACACTCAGAGACATAATCCTTTTTTTAAAAAAACCTAACCTGGTGACCAAGTCAAATTCTAAGAGCAAGGTTGAACACTGTAACCTGAGAGCAGGGTTCCTCAGCACAGATATAAACACCATCCTCCAAGCGTGATTGACCCTAAACTATCTACGGACATTTCCCAGTGTCTCCTGCTTGAGACACCTGCTTGAGAACCACTAATGGCACCTGCTTGAGAACCACTGGTCTAAACAATATGTGAGTTTTTGTTTGTGCATCTCAGAAATTCTCCTCTCGGACTATATTGACATTTGGGGTCTTAGTAAGTCTTTGTTGTGAGGAGCTGTCATGCAACACTGTAGGATATGTGCAACATCCCTGGCCTGTACCCACTAGATGCCAGTAGCATCGCTTACCCCAGCTGTGACAACCCAAAAATATCAATCAGTCTTGCCAGAGGTCACCATGGGGCACAACCATTCCTTCTTGAGAATGCTACTTAGCATCTCCGGGAGCTTCTGTGTTCTGTCCTTTACTCTGGCTTCTCTTAAGTAGGATTCTAGCTGCTCCCATTTCCCTGTAGATAGTAGTCTGAACATTGCAAAAACTCCTTTCCTTTTTAATTTTGTAGCTTGGTAAAGGGGTAAGGCATGCCCTGGGCAGAGGGGAGTATAGTGTATGCATTCGTGTGACATTCATTCCCTGGGGAAGAATCTGAGCCCTTGTTCCCGCTGGCCCTCCTTCTGAGCCAGCATTAAATCTGCAGCCAAGATCATGGATGACTTGGGCAAATCACTTGGCCATTATGAACTCACAGCCATGGCAACGGCCATCCCCAAGCCTGAGGACAAAAGGTGTTTTATTCTGTTGTTCTGCACAAAAGGTTCTAGGGATGCTGGGGACAAAATGGCCTTTGACAGTTATAGGCATTGATGTGTACTTTTTCCCTCCCTACTATGTGGTTTATATTTAAACTGTCTTAGGCTAATACACACTGGAGCTTTTGTGTGAGTCAAACTTAAAACTATCTTTACACAGAGCCCAGCTAAATGAAGGCTTAAGATATTAGCTCAAAAGAGGTTTGGTAGTTTGGACAGAAAAAGAGAGAGAGAGAGAGAGAGAGAGAGAATATTACCAGTAAAAATATGTTTGAAACCCTGGCATTGATTGTTTTTTTCCATTTTGATTTAAGATCACAGTAATAAGAATGGGGGTGGGGCAAGAACTGAGAAAAAAGTACTTTTTCTTGTTCCCCTGGTTTGTGGTGACCAATATTATGATTGCTGGCTTGAAGCTTGGGAAAACTAGAGTCTGTGAGTTTGCAAGAGCATTGAAGCAAAGCATTATTCTTTCCTCAGCAAGCATTGGCTTTTAGCAACTCAATGCTCTGCTGATATGAAGCACCCATACTTAAAAACCATCACTTGCCTGGGACTCCCTACACTAGAGCTAGCTTGAATGTGAGACTCACTTCCTTTGCCAGTACCTACATTCCTAGCTCCTTGGGAGGATGAGGGGTGCATATAAAGCAACTTTCTTTAGTGGCCCCGTATCTGTTTTTGCAGCTCCTGCCCACATTGGGGCAAATGGTATCTTAATTGTGAAAAGTGTTGAGGTTATCAGTGCTTCCGTGTCTCTGAGAAAGCACCACAGTTGCAGCCTTTCAAGACAGCAGAACAATTTAGAACATTTTGGTTCTTATGTTATTTTTTCTTCCTTATAGCCCCGAAACTAGCCATTTGGTTTGCAGGTAGCTAGAATGTTGTAGCTGAATCCTAGAGGACCTCCTTTTTTTTTTTTTAGGGAGTAAAAATGCCAAGCACCTTGTGACAGCAGGCATTGCACATGGACTCAGGATGCCACACCTGAGCCTGGAAAGATGGGACTGCTAGCTAGAGTAGCTTCTCCAACCTGTGCATATCACTCTGGGAAGACAGTGCTTGCTACAGTGCAGGTACACAGTCAGGTGATTGGTAGAGACTGTGCCCAAGAGTCTACACAGCTATATAGCTCACAAACTCCCTACTTCTCAAAGCTTCAGCTGGTTCCTTCCCAGAACTTCCCTGTGAAAGTCACTTCCAAGTAACACCCGTTTTCCCTATTGCCCCTCTGATCTTAGATCCCTCCTTGGCTTTTTGGCTAAGATCAAATGGAAAGTGGGCACAGCCTGGCCTGGCTTTGAACTTACACTCCTCCTACTTCAGCCTCCTGACTGGTGGAATTAGAGATGCCCACCTCCAGGCCCAACTCATATCTCTTCTTGAACCCTAGAAGGTTTTTGGGTTTTGTTTTTTTGGTTTTTTTGGTTTTTTTTTTTTGTTTTTTGCCATTCAGTAGATGCTGTTGGCATCATGCTTAGCTTTGCTGAGCTGCAAGCCCATGTGTTTCCTCTCATCAACCCTATATGTTCCCCTGCTTTAAAATGTCTAATGTCATGTCGCATGATTCTGAGGATGCATTTGTTGACACAGCAAAACCGTAGTTACTTCAAACTCATAGTCCATTCTAGAGTCCAATATGAGTGGCCATGTCCTGGGAACGTAAATCCAGACCCCTAAGCACCATGTTCCAACATGGTAATAGTTTTCATTATTTTTCTTAGAGTGATAGAAGAAAGAAAGGCATAAACCTAAGTGTTTTTAAAATACATAGGTGCGAACATCAGATGCACAGATTGCAGAAAGCAAGGAGACCCATGCTGCAGACCTGAGAATCTATCTGATGTCATTCTTAGTCCTTTGGGCTAGTAAAGGCTATAGTCTATTTGTATATTCTAAAAGGATCTACCTAGTAAGTCATAGCACACAGGTGGGAAATGATTGTATGTTAAGAGGGCTAAAGACAGAGCAAGATTATTTGGCTCAGGACCTGCAACATTCCATCTCTCCACAATCAAGGAAATTCTAATCAGTCAATGAGTCAGTAGAATCTTTTTCTTGCTGGAGGACAGGTGGGGCTGAGACAAGATCTCAGTGTGTAATCTCTGACTAGAACTCACTTTGAAGACAAGTCTGGCCTTGAACTCACAGAAGTCCACCTGCCTCTGCCTTCCAAGTGCCACAATCAAAGGTGTGCATCACCACAGCCAGCAGGAATCTGTAACATACTCCAGAACTGGTAAAGTGACCAGATAAATCCTACATGACATAATTGAACACCTGCTTCACCACGTCACCCTTATGTTGAACTGTCCCTGGCTTCTTTCACGCTTTAAGTGATCTTTGAATGCACCCTGATCTCTCCCACCACAGAGTTCCCAGACACGTTATTATCACTTCCTAGGTTACTCTTCTTCCCCTTCCTTTACTCCCTTCGCCTAACTCATTCAGTCTTGGGTTTAAGCTTAGGATGTCTTCCCCAGTCACCTCCTGAAACCTGAGTTGCTCCACTATTCATTCCCTTCACACTTTTGAGTTTAAAATAGTTTAATGTCTCCCCTCACCCTCCATAAACTACAAATGTCAACAGATGATACATATCTTAGCTCATCATTGGGTCCCCAGTACCTAGTCCAGGACATGAAAGGCACTTAGTACACCCTGGCTTCTCTGTGGAAGGAATAGAACGTCTGGCCATGCTTGCTTTGGCCCATTATCTTGCCTCACAGTAGCTCTAATAAATAAGACTATCTTCCCAAAGACCCAACATGTGTAATAATGGTTAAGGGAAATGGCATCTTCAGCTTGAGTAAGGTCCAAGTCGTGCTTTCACGAAGACCTGTGCTGTCATGACTGCCTTTTCACTATGATTTAGTAATTTTATCATGAGCCAAGGATAGTTCTTCATAACCAGTATTATCTTTACATGTATATTGTCTCATGCAATCTGTCCAGTTTTTGTTTGTTTGTCTGTTTCAGGCAGGAAGTTAAATTTGGTCTTTGCTCCTCCTCCATCCTAGCCAAAAGTAAGAATGGTTTTGCTGAGATTCCATTCTACTGGAATGTGACTTGTCCTAGAAGAACGCAGTTGGAACTGGACTAGTAAGGAACTTGTATCAGGGCAGTTGATTTCAAAGTAGAACTTGTATGAGTGCTGGGGGTATCTACAGTGACAGAGATATGGAAGACAGCAGTCTATTTGTAGATATCTGAATAGTCACCACACATAGACTTTTAGCTCCTGATTTTAACTGGCTGACAAAGCCACAATAAGCACAATAAGGCCCACCTGGTAGTAGTATTTCCTAATCAGTTTTTTTTCTATATTACATATCACAAGCTTCTAGTCGTATTGTTGTAGGGTCTGTAAGAGCAGTGTGTGTGTGTGTGTGTGTGTGTGTGTGTGTGTGTGTGTGTGTGTGATGTGTGCCAAAATGAAGCCATTTGCTGAAAATGTGTGTTGGTCAAGCCTGGCATTCACTGATGTGATTGTGAGTTCCCCGAGTTCCTGAATCCCTGGTTTGCCCTGCTGTTACCAGACTAGATCCACAGAATGCAGTATATGGTGTCTGTACGAGCGAGAAATTGGATAGAAACATTAGCCTTGATCAAGTGTTGAATTTGGAACTGTATGGCATTGTTCTTTTAACCCCACTTGTGTTTTTGAGCCTGGGAGCAGCTGTGATAGTTCCTTTGAGAAGAAGCAGAATACTCTCACCCTCTGGATAAAAGAGCCTTTCAAAGCAGCCACTGTGGATTTGGAAGGATGTGTTCCATTGTTAGGGGATGAATGAATGTGTTATACTGTAACACTTAACCCTAATTCCAAATGGCAAGAAAAGATATGGGTTGTTAAAACTACATATGCACTCAAAATATCCTGAAATGAAGGAGCACTTTACCAGGTTATATATCAAGGTCAGCACATCAGTAAGGCATTGCTGGCTATGCCTTTCTGCACAAAGCCTTCCTGTCCCATCTCCAACATGAATTACATTCCCTTCTGCCATGCCCTCTCTCCTTGTTCTTTGATTTCCTCCACTGGTCCTCTGATGGTCTGGATCCTGACCTTCATCATGATACTAGGTATTCCTAACCCATAGTTTGCAGGCCACATGCACCACCAGATAGCTATGAATGTGGTTCAATACAAAATATTAACATTTCTAAAAACATGGGGTTTTTTTTCACATTTAGTTTGTGACATAGCTGCAATGATTCAATTGTGCCGTTCTTGAGTGTGAGCTTTGTAAATGAGTGTTGTGTTGCAGTGTTAAAAGGGTGGATGTGCATGAGCGAAGTCTAGTCTTTGATGCAGCATCAGACTGATCTTGAAGGTGAAAGTATCTTGTTTCAGATGTGTGTCCCTGGTGCTAAGCACAGTGCTTGACAGTCACCCAGTAGGCCTTCAAGAATACCTCATGAATGGTATCCAAGGTGATTTCATTGGGTTCAGTTAGAACCCAGTTCATATTACTGACAAGGAAATAAATGGTAAGTCTGAGTTTGGTGATAATGAAACATTGTTTATGGCCACCATCCATCAAGGCAGCCACTAGCTCCTGTGCTTACCCAGGGTATGTGGACAGTGGTACTGAGGAAATGAATTGTTCTTTTCTACTTCATCTTAAATAACTTAAATTTCAATAGCCAAATGTGCTAGTGACTACTTGACCAGATAGCACAGTCCTGGAGCCACACCATGGTTCAATAAAGATAAGACGCAGCAACAAGCACCCATCTTGTTCTTTATATTATCATAGACACTGAAAATGGGGGGTCACACATGATAGACACACACACACCCCTTTATCTGATGGGACAGATCAAGACCAAGGATGTTGATTTCTCTTAGGATGAGCGCCTGGAGAGAATGTGGACTTTAGTTTTAATCTTTTTGCTCAGTCCTCAGAAAGTCACATGGCAAGATAAAGCTGAGTTCCAGCTTCCACACTCACAAACCTCAAGTGCCCAGAGCTCTTTAAGGACTAACTTGCTAATGAACTTAGAACCGTATTGTGCACCAGGTCTATTTCACGAGGATTTGCACATCTGTTTCAAGGAGGTAGACGTTCCCAAATACAGCAGGTCATCTTTTGGAAATAGAAGGATACACAGGCTCCTTGGGAAACCCTGATATTTCATATTTTCCAATGAGCTAAAGAGGAATTTTGAGAAGTAGAGAATCCAGTCACTTTCTGCAATAGACTAAAATGAATGTTGCCTTCGCGTGAGATTCTCATCTGAGGAAAGTTCATCACTGATTTGTTCTGCTAGGTTTCCAATCCCTGACTCCTATGAAGACCATTGGAGAGAAAGACTTTTAACTGGCTTAGTGTGTTTACCCTGAGCTAATGAATTGTCCTTGATTTGTGTTAAACATGTTAATGCATTTAGAGTTGGATTTTTCCCTGGCAGGTCATTTACTGAAAGGTCTGGATGGTGTAAGCGTGGCTGGGAGGTCAGGAGAGCTAAAGGCATTTTCCCCAGGGCCAGCACTGTGATAAATAGAAAATAAATGTCTCTAAGCTGGAAATGTTACTTGGCTGTGGAGGTCAGGCAGACCTTTATGGCTATTTCAAGGAAATGTTTCTTTTAAAAGTAGATAAAGGGGAGACAGTTGTCTCAGTGATTCAGAGCACATCTTGTGCTCTGGGTTCAATTCCCAGCACCCACAAGGAGGCTCACCACCTCCTTGGGCATGAGGCATGCATGTGGTACACAGATGTGTGGACATGCAGGCAAAACACTCACACACATAAAATAAAAATAAATATGTTTTAAAAGTAAATAATATCTCATCTTCTCAAGAGCAGGTGTGAAGTCTAGCTCTGCCCCCTTCATTTCACTCCATGGAGTCTCATTTTGTCCCTTTTCTCCTTGCCTTGTTTCTTTTCCCTTCAACTACTTAATATCACCTACTGGGTTTGGGTTCTGACTCTGCGCATGTAGCATGTGTGTTAAGCTAGAAGCTTGGGCGGAGGAGGAAGAGGAGGAGGAGGACTATGAATGAATTGTTTCTGCTGCCCATGTTGGGGAGGGGAAATTTTTATTTGAAACCTCATAAGGCTGGGTTTGGAGGAAACCTGACTGTAGCTTTTTTTCATGGAGCTACACTGGTTCTGAGGACCTCTCCTCTTCCTTTATCAGTCATTGTCACTTGGGCAGCTGCCCCTTTGCCTCATAGTCAGGAAGCCCTCAAATTACATTATATCTCATAAGTGACAGTTGATGGCGGTCACTCACTACCTTTGGAGAATCTAAGGGAAGTCAGCTACACTCCCCTTTGAAGTCCTCATTCACGGAATCTGAGAGCTTAGAAACTACCCCTGTGGTTTTAGGGATTTTAGTCATAGAGCTGAGAAGGGTGGTGCCGTAGAAATAGATGCTGGTGGTAGTACTCATGAAGACCTGAGCCATTCCTGCCCATCATGGCTGCCTTTTCCTCCTTTGATCTAGGTTGCTTCGAATGCTGCATCAAGTGTCTGGGAGGAGTTCCCTATGCCTCCCTGGTGGCCACCATCCTATGTTTCTCTGGAGTCGCCTTGTTCTGTGGCTGTGGGCATGTGGCTCTTGCAGGCACCGTGGCAATTCTTGAGCAACACTTCTCCACCAACACCAGTGACCATGCCTTGCTGAGTGAAGTGTGAGTATCTGCTTCCTTTTACAAATATATTGAAGATGTAGCTACCTCACAATGTTTTGTTTTGCTTTGCTTTTTGACAGACTGCCTTGTCCTTTTCTGGCAGAAAGTCAAATATAAAGCTATATTCAGATAGAAAAAGTCTATGAGGGATGGGGAGGTAGCAGAGTTGGTAGAGTACCTGCCTCCTGCGTACAAAATCTTTGAGATCGATCCCCAGCACTGTATAAATTGGGAACGTCTGTATTCTCAGCACTCAGGAGGCTAAAGCAGAAGAATCAAATGTTCATAGGCATGGTCATATTTAATTATATACAAACGGGAAGTTCTCAAGGAATAACTTTTAAAAGAAATATCAAAAGTTCAATGTCATAATAAGCTTGAGGCGAGTCTGGGATGTGAGACTTTATTTCATGAAAAAAAAAAAGGTTGGGAAAGTCTATGATACAACAAAAAAGAAAACGCTAAGAAGGTGGTGGGTCCTTGAGGCCCAGGATGAAATCTCATTTGAGCATGACAAGGTGTGCATACTCCACACAGTGGTGGTGGATGTGGTAGACATCCATGGTGCCAGGCTGATGCTGCAGAGCATCTCCCTGGATAGTTCTCATTGTTCCTGAGTAACAAGGATCCTCTAGATTAACACCCCCTGCCCCAATGGATCCTCTATGGAAGACTCACTAAAGTCTAAGTTGACAGGAACGGTATTCCCACGTTAATTCTTCTGGCAGGAGAACTACTAAACCCAGAGCATCCCGATCCAGCAAAGAGGAAGCTCTGAAAACATAGTCCCAGCTCTCTATTTTCCTGTTCTGCAATGATTCTCAGCAGAAGCCCAACAGTTCTCTCCTAACCGCAGGCCCCACTGCCATTGGTACTTCCTTTTAAGTAGCTTCCCCTTGCTTGATTCCTTGGACATTTTGGGTTTAGTTGTGACGCTTCAGTGCTGACGGGTTGTAATTGTGAAGAAACATCACCATTGGAGTAGAAAAGGTATAAATGAATGTGGAATTATGATGAATTGGCTTTTTGCTGGGTTGTTGAGGGTCTTGCTATAGCCCTGGCTGCCCTTGAACTTTAACTGACTCTCCTGCTTCTGCCTCCCAAGTGCTTAGAATTACAGGTGTCAGTGAGCATGCTTGGGGCGGGGGGAATCATGTTTTACAATCTGTTCACAAATGACATCTAAAGAAATGAGCGAGGATAAGAAGGCTGTAATAAGGGAATCAGCTAGTATGGATGTGCAGAAGAAATGTATATGCAAAAGGCTGGGACAGCCTGATCAGCGGTGTGCTTGCCTAATATATATGAAGCTCTGGGTTGGACTCACAGCACTACACAAACTGAATGTGTTGGCTTTACCTGTAGCCCCAAAACTCAAGCAGGTAGAGGCAAGAGGATCAGAAGTTTAAAGTCAACCTCAGCGTTGATGCAAAAATATGA
Organism: Tokudaia tokunoshimensis; assembly: GCA_036184795.1. Lineage (NCBI taxonomy): Eukaryota > Metazoa > Chordata > Mammalia > Rodentia > Muridae > Tokudaia > Tokudaia tokunoshimensis. The sequence goes on along the minus strand of BTHU01000023.1, from coordinate 24,970,781 downwards.
GTTGGAGTCAGATGAGAGTGACCATGGCCTAGGAACACAGATTTAGGTCACCCGAAATTCCATGTTCCAACATGGAGGCAGTTTAATGTCTTTATAGTAACAGTAAAGAAAGCCACAAATCAAGATATTCTTCAGATACATTGATGGAAAGATCAGTGAGGCAGGTTATGACAAAGCAAGAAACCCTCTGTTGATGACACTCATTGGTTTTGGTTGATGGGTGCTAGTGCTCTACTAAATGAATGTATTCTAAAGATTTTTTTTATCTGTTAGCTACAGGATGTTAGGTCTGACATAGAGGTGGACAAGAAATGGCTATTTAGTGGGTTAAAGATAGCCCAAGCTGAATTGTAATTAGGCTCTGGACCTGTCCACAGTCATTAAGTTCTAACCAGTTAATAGCCCTTGCAAGCTCAAAGCCCATCTGGGATACATGACACTGTCTTTACTTAAATGAAAAAAAAGAAAGAAAGAAAGTAAGAGAGGGGGAGAGAGAGAGAGAGAGAGAGAGAGAGAGAGAGAGAGAGAGAGAGAGAGAAGGAAAGAAATGTTATGCAAGGAAGAAATACCACAGAATGTGTATTAACTTAATTAGCTAGTGATCTTAATCTATGGCTCTCAAACTTCTGAGAAACTTTAAAATATGTCCAAGTCTTACTGCAGGCCAGTTAACTAAATCTCTTAGAAGTGTTATCTAAGCATTAATATTTTCTAAAACAACCTAGATGATTTCACTGGGCAGCCAAAGCCTGAGGATCTGCCTGCAAAACACAAACTTAGTTGTGAACAAACTTTCTATAACTTACATTAGGTTGATGTCCCATCACTTGTGAACAAGGATCTGCACAAACTTCTCCTTGAAGCTACCCTGAGGGCTGACTTAGGTGTTTTCTCAGAATAGCATCAACCAGCAAACCTGGTTGGGAAGCATTTTGATATGTTGGAAAAAGCATAGTGTCTTTTGAACCAGGGTTCAAATGCCTATTCTGGCACTGTATAGCTTTGAATAGCTAGCTTAACTCCTCAGTGGCCATGTTACATACAAAATGGAGATTACAAATCTCAACTGCACAAGACTTGAGTAAGTAGCAATGCACCACAAATGGGCCTTGCCAATGATTAAAGGAAGCTCTTGCCTGTTGCTTGAGAACAACAGCCTACTATGGGCTGTTGGAATGGACAGAGCTATCCCCTTCGACTGTCCTATGAACCTGCTGAGACCACGAGAGATGACCCAGTAAGGCTACATCATGCCCCCACTCCATAGTGCCTCTCACGTTTGCAGAGCTGTCTTCTTTTCACAGGATCCAACTGATGCAGTATGTCATCTATGGAATCGCATCCTTTTTCTTCCTATATGGCATCATTCTGCTGGCAGAAGGCTTCTACACCACAAGTGCAGTGAAAGAGCTGCACGGTGAGTTTAAAACAACTGCCTGTGGCCGATGCATCAGTGGAATGGTGAGTACTAACCTCAGGTGTGCAGCTGAGCCATACATGGCTGAGTTTCTTCCTACTTGGTGAAGCTAAGAGCTATTCATGGGGAGCCCACTGACACAAACATTGCTCTTACCAACATAGCCCTAAGGATTTAAAAATCACTGTGTTGTTGATAAAATTTGTGACTGATAGTATTAAACCAAATGTCTCCCTTTTGTTGGGCTCTGTTAGAGAGGAAGAGAAATCTTTAAAAACAGGGTTAAAAACTGCTCAATCACAAAGGAAAACCATGACATGTTGTACATAGCATTGGCAATCAAACCCAGGGCCTTCTGCATGCTAGGCTACATCACAGCCCTTGTACATGGTATATCCCTATCAAGACATTGTCCAGCCAGCCAGAGAGATTACTACTTATTGCAAGAACTATCAGGTGTAGAGAAAATATTTGGAAGTCTGAGAAAAGTAGAAATGCTGAGGAAGAAATATTAGGCATGGTATGGGCCCTCCCAGGAGGAAGGCATCCTCAGGCCAGGGCTGTGGCTTCCTAGTGTATAGCAGTAACTGCAACCCCACAGTAAAAGAGGAGAAAGATAATACCAGAAAGGGGGGACATGGGTGTGGTATCCAGCACCAGGAGAGACCACTGTTTACAACAGTTTTCATGAAAGAGGTATGCTGTTTGGGATAGAATTCTTTGTGTCCGTGGTGACTTGGCACCCATGCACCTGTATATACACAATACTTACACAGTCATTGAAATCTTAAAAGTGATCAAGATTAATATGATCCTGCCTTGGGCAGCAGTGTTACGATCCTGGGACAGGCCTGGGAAAATCATGCGGACTTTGGCAGCACCAGCTGCTGCTCTGCCTGCCCTGGGTTCCTGTGTCCTTGGCTGCACAGACAAAGGGGAAAAGTTGACGGTGGGAGAGTTGTGATGGTGATGGGCACAAGTACCAGCAGGCCCAGCAGGCCAAGGGAAGCGTGCACAATTAAGAATGGCTTTATGCCAGACCGAAGCAGAGGAACTCGTTTCACATGAAACGAGGAAAGAGGAACTAGTGTGAGCAGGGGAGGCCCAGAAAAGTCCAGTCCTGTGGATAGGCTAAACAGGAAGAACGGAGGTAGCAGGAAAGAACACTGCTTAGAGCGGGGGGGCAGGGGGGAAGGGACCCAATCAGGGTGAGCCTTGGTCTAAGGCTAGGAATGCCATTGGTAGGCAAAGACAAAAGGGGCAGTGACCAGAGCAACTCAGTAATCATAAGGTTTGGCCAATCACCTAGTGGTTTTAGAGGATGAGTTTGGAGAAGTGGGGTTGTAAGAGGCCATCTTAAGACTCAAGTGAGGCATACTGGAGATGTGACCCAGACCCAGACAATAGAGTCAAGGAGGGGCTGTGGTGATGACCATGGGTGGGACAGTGAGAGGAGGCAGTGAGTGACAAGTCAGCTCCAGTACTGTGCTGAGGAGCTGTGTCCTATCAGGGTATGGAGAATTTGGGGGGATTCAATTTGAACCACATGGTCTTAATCCAGCCTTGGAGGGCCTTACACAGTTAGCCAGTGTGTCATATGCACGCTTGGAGCTGGAGTTCCTGAGAATGCTCTGGACTGAGATGGCTGGGAGTTGCCTGCTAAAGGATAGTAACTGAGCAAGTTTCCACCAAAGTTTGTGGAGGAATCCTGAGGTACATCATTATCAGCTAGGTAGGTTCAGAAAACACCTAGGGACAAATTCCTATAAAGGATCCAGATCGTTTCATGGATCAGGAATGACACAGTAGTATGCGTGTCATTCCTCCCATCAGTGGCCTCCTTGACATTATAGGAACCCACATCCTCATATGGCACATGGTACCTGAAGATGCCTGTGGGACCTATAACCTTGCCCTGGCCTCCACTCTGCTAGATCTGTCCAAGTGGTACCACAGTTGAATGGCTATGCCTCAGGCTCCTACTGTCTCTTGTCCCACGGTCTTCCCACAGGGACTGGCCAGGCCTCACTTCCCTCAGCATAAGAAGGACAATGCCATAAGCAACCTTACTAAAGAAGATAGCCACCGTGGCCACCATTCCTGTTAGGGACCATATGCCTGTTGCTTCACAGCCCCAGTCTCTCCTGGCAGGTCTGGGACCTGGGACTTGCTGATTAGACCACAGTGGGTAGGTAGCAAGCTCCAGGGATGTACCTGTCTCTGCCTCCTCGGCACCTGGATTACAGGTATGTACCAGCACACTCTGCTTTCTATGTGGCTACTGGGAATTGAACTCCCAGGCCTTCTTACTTGTAGCACTTTACCAACTGAACCATGGCTCCAGCCCCCACTTTGACTTTTAAAATTTGTATATTTATTTAGTGGGGTAAGGACCATAATAGCACATCCCATAGCATCCACGTCATGATGTATGGATGGATGTCAGAGAACAAGTTGCAGGAGTCAGTTCTGTCCATCTACTTCGTGCATTCTAGGGATCGAATAGGTCATCATCAGGCTTGGCAGCAAGTGCCATCTCACTGGCCCCCACTTCAGTTTTTAAAGGTTGATTAACAAGGTAAAAGAGAAGAAAAGAAAAAAAAAAGCTCAGGGTTAATAGTACCACAGCAGCATGCCAATATGGGGGAAGAAGATGAGAACTTGTTCAGGGAGACCTTGCTTTTTTCTCAGGCCTTTGTGGAAACTAAATACCTACTTGCCTGGGGTATGGGGAGAGCCTACTGAGGAAGGCTCTGAACATCAGATTCATAGTGTTGTGAGGATCAGCCTCCAGAGGGTGCTTTCTACCCAGCCCTGGCCTGACCTCTGGGACCTGGACCCTCCGTAAGAAGTAAAGGCTCACCAAGCCAAGAATCACTAGCCCCTTCTCAAGTCCCTGAGGTGTTATTAAAACACCCATTAAGGGCATCGGTTTTCCTTGGCTAGGGAAAGAACAAGCACGCCTATTGTGGAACAGCCATCTTGGAAGCCTTGGGGAGGGAAAAGAGGTGAGGACTCCTGAAGTGTGTTCCTTTGAATAATTTCAGCAATGCAAGTGCTTCAGAGATTGTGAAGGTCCTTAAAAGAACAGAATGGTAACCTGGTATCTGCAGTTTCCCAGGGTGACCAGTAAGGGGCAGCAATACGAACCCGATGTCCAGATCAGCCTTCCTCTGGACAGACATTTCCTACAGCATAACTAACTCTATGTGACGATGATGTATAAGAAGAGAATGAGAATCCTGACAGAATCTTTGTGCTCGTGACTGAAAGTTTTGGTCAAGGTTCAAGCATTTAATGCTTCCAGTAAGTTCCCAGGATGAGGAAACTGGCAGAGGTCCTTTTGAGAGAAGGCTTCCTGTGGCACTTACTATTTTTCCATCCCCACATGGAAGGTAAAACAAAGGGAAGTACTGAGAAATCAACACGATGTTATGATTCAATGCCCTGTAGAGACATCCTGGACCTATCCCATGCTTAGGAGGAGTTTCAGCAGGGAGTTTTCAGAACTGGTGTTTAGAAAGAATATCTCATAGGCTGGCTCAAGTGTGCGGGCCTGTGATCCCAGCTTTATGCAAAGTTGAGGTAGGAAAATCAAAAGTTTAAGCAACTTAGTGAAACCATTTTTCCAAATAAAAACATAAAAGGGGAACTGGGTGTTTAGCTCAGTGACAGAACGTTTGCCTAGCACGCCGAAGGCCCTAGATTCGATCCCCTGTACAAAACAAAAAAACAAAATAAATAACGATCACAAAAACTAATCATCATTCAGGCCCTGTGACTAATTAGCAGGAACACCAAGAGCAGGAGAGATGGCTCAAATAGGAGGTCTCGAGTTTGATCCTCAGAACTCAACATGGACAAGACAGACAGGCGTGGTGGCCCAGCTTAGAATTCCGCTACTGGGGAGGCAGAGAAGAGTGGAGCCTTGGGGTTCAGTAGCCAGCTAGTCTAGCCTACTTGGTCTGTTGCAGGACACGGAGACATACTGCATCAACAACAGCAACAACAACAACAAAGTGGAAAGCACCTCAGCATCAGTCAGGTTATTTTCTGGCCTCCGCAATTCATACACACATACACATATGCACCTGTACATACATACATAGACACACACACACACACACACACACACACACACACACACACGTGCCTGAGAAAGCCCCTGAGCAGGTGTTTATTCCTCACTTGCATAGGCAGACCAGGTCCTAGGAATGCATCCTGCGTCCCACAGGTCCATGCAGGGCAGAGAAGTGCAGCCATCCCTCTGAGATCAACCTATTTCAGTGAGCTTCTTTTTCCCTCTTCTCATTGCCTGCCTAGTTCGTGTTCCTCACCTATGTGCTGGGAGTGGCCTGGCTGGGTGTTTTCGGCTTTTCTGCTGTGCCAGTGTTTATGTTCTACAACATCTGGTCAACCTGTGAAGTCATCAAGTCCCCACAAAGCAATGGGACCTCGGGTGTGGAGCAGATCTGTGTGGATGTCCGGCAATACGGTACCTCCTTTCAATCCTGTCCCCATTACTTCTTTATTGTCTTCTGCCTGGGTCTGGGTTGTGATTAACACAAAACCTCTCTTTAGTCACCACAACACATTTCCTACCTTCTTCATGAATAGTTCACACTCTTCTCTATTTTCTGGAGGTAAGCATCTCTGGGCCTTTGTACCTGCTAGAGGATGTTATTTGAGATTTATAAAAATGTTTTTCAAGTTAGAAATATAGTTAAAAAATAAGCCTTTTACAATGTAAAGCTACTTTATATTGCAGTTCAATTGAAAAAAGACTTCTAGATAGCCACCGTAAGAATTTCTATATTTATTTTTTTTCAGTTTTTCCTTTTTGCCATTTCTTTTCATTTGTATTTTTATCTCATCATGTAGTTCAGGCCGGCCGGCTGGCCTCGAGCCCCTAGACCCACCTCAGCCTCTTGAGTGCTGAGATCCTGGCATGTGTGCCCATGCCCAGCTAGAAGCAGTTCCTTATGAAGTTTCCACTTAAGATGTTTGCATGCCTTCCCTCTTTGAAGGGGGTCTTTTCAAAATGGCCAATTGCTTCAACTTATCTGTACTGAAAAACTCAACATGAACTGCAGATGGATTTCAAAAGCCATCACAATGGACTCTGGGGAGAGCAGTCCCTGCAGTCAGAAACGGTCTCATTTTCTTCTCACAAATGGCATCCTCAAAACACAGTTCCTGTGACCATCCATAGAAGGAGCCACTAGGGCCTCCAGACAATTCACTTGGATGGGAATTGAATTTCTTTCTGAGGGAAGGGCACATCTTAAAGGGGGAGTGTAATTACTACCCCAACTAGGATAGTAGGAAATGTGTTCTTGTCAAAACCAGAGAAGAGAGCTTTCCTCTAGAAATGAAGATGGAATGGGTCCTGCCAGAGTTCTCCTGAGCAAAGATGGCTCTTTCATTTCTATATTTTCTTATGTGGCTTTTTCTCAGTGTGTTATCTTATAGCATGGTATAAAACCAGCCTAAAACTGCCCATAGTAGATCTCTTTTCACAAAGGTTGGGCCTTAAAACAGATTGAAAGGGCCCTGGGTTCGTTTTTAAAGTACTTGGAAAGCTGGGTGTGGTGGCACACACCTGCAGTCATCGGAGTCAAGAAGCTGCGGCAGGAACACTGCCCCTTCCCTGCCTGCCTGGGCCACAGAGTCAGACCGAGCCTCAAAACAAAACGTTTCCGTAAAAGAAAATGTGCAAATAATCTCAGGGTTCCTTACAAATAACTCTTGTTGCCATGGTAATTTTTTTTTTTAAATCCTGTCTCTGCCCAGCCGGTTATTTTTTGAGATTACTTGTTTGAATTGACGTTAGAGATAGGAGGAAATACGGGCTTAAAATTCCCTTCTTCCCTTCCTCCCTCCTTTTCTCTCTTCCTTCCTACCTCCTTTCATGGGAGAAGTGTAAATTGAGCTGCCCTTAATATTTAAGCATATCCTCATGCATTAAAGAGGGAAAAGACCGGCCGCCCAGTAGACAATTTTCATGTAGAGAGAACTTAAGAGTTCTGACTAGGAAAACAGTGCAAGCTGTCCTTCTGTGGCTAGGACATGGACACAGGTCCCCGAGTCCGGTGGCCTAAGCACCACTAGCATGCTTCGTGAGGGGCATGCACAGTAATAACCTCACTGCATGAAAGCAACAACAATAACAACAACTAGCCTTGAAAACGTGGGCCAGGCAGTGCAATGCACATGTTGAGTCCTAGCATTCAGGAGGCACAAAGGCAGGCAGATCTCTTTAAGAGCAGACCGATCTGCATAGTTAGTTCCTGGCCAGCAAGGGCTATACAGTGAAAACTTATCTAAAGAATTTTAAATAAAATCTGACATGTACAAGTACCAAACTCCACTGAACAACATACAGTCTACGGGAAAGAAAACGATGCCCAGCTGTTGAAATCTCATGGACTAGAGTGACTTTGCTCTTGCTTATTCTTTGTCCTACCTTGCCTGAACTGCAGACACTAGGTACCTTGATTGAAAAGGAACATAGCTAACAATTGTAATTGGAGTCTCTAATGGAAAGGTCTGCTAAGAACATGAGGCAGGCTGGGATTGTAGCAAAGTGGCTAGGTGTGTATTTAGCATAGGCAAAGGCCCTAGTACTGAGGGTGGGAGGGACCACCAGCACCAGCACCACAAAACACAAATAACCGACACTGAAGCCAAGCCACTGGGCACTACAGCTTTCAGTCATTCTGTTGGGTTCACTTTGCAGGTATCATCCCTTGGAATGCTTTCCCAGGCAAAATCTGCGGCTCTGCCCTGGAGAACATCTGCAACACGAATGAGGTAAACATGCTGCAGAGCTGAGCACTCACACACACACACACTTGCTGACTTACAACCTAAGATGAGAAACAGGGCTCTAGATGATGGCCAAAGTGATCTGAAAGGAAGGGCTTCCATGTAAACAGTCGAACACTGTGTAACCATCACTCCTCATTTCCCACCTACAATAACAATATCCATTTCGGATGGTCTAGCCCATATAGGAACCATCCTTAAGGCAAGGGGCTCTTCCTCTCTGCAATAGTTTGTGATTCCAAACCTAAAAATCTGAGCCATGACTTTTGGGAACACATCTCACAGACAAATGAAAGTTAATTCCATGTTTGTTTGTTTGTTTTTTTAAACATCTGGGGCTGGCCAGGGATGGTAGCACTTGCCTTTAATCCCAGCACTCTCAGGACAGAGGCAGGTGGATCTCTGTGAGTTCCAGGACAGCTATGGCTACACAGAGAAACTCTGTCTCAAAAAACAAACAAACAAAACAAAACAAAGATCTGGGGCTGGAAAGAAGAGAAATGGCTTAGCAGTTAAGAACACTTAGTGCTGTTCAGGAAGACCCAGGTTCCATTCACAGCACCCATATAGCAACATACAACAACTCACAACCACTTGTTAAATCCAGTCTCAGGGGACCCAAAATGTTCTTCTGTCCTCCAAGGACACCAGGCACATATGTAGTGCACATATATTTTATATGCATACAAAACATCCATACCCACAAATACAATTAAAAACAATAATAGAATAAAAAAGGTATCCTAAATATGTGCATATATCAGGTTTTTAGTAAGAGGCCAGAGCTAATCGTTCATATTTCCAGAACAACTTGTGATAATGACTTTTTTTTTCTTTTTAGTCATTTGGCAATATACCCTAACACTTTGAAATCAAACTTTCTTAACACTAAAGTATTCGTTAGCTGTGGACTTACAACTGTTTATGAAACAAAAGTCTTCAATGCCCTGATGGGAGTGTGTACATTTAAGACAACAGTGATGTGTTTTTGAAAAGCACCAACTTATAGAAACAATCTGCCTCTACCCTATCTGGCCTGTCAGTTTGTGTAGCCATAACATGGACTGTTGGCTCAGAGCAGAGCCTCCTAACCTTGGCTGCACATTGCAGTCATCAAGGGACTACATTATATCCATGGTTGAGGCTAAGGTTTTTGGTAATGATATGATTGGTCTGAGGTCCAGGTTGAGGATCAGAAAGGCTTGATGTTCCCACAGTGATTTTAACATGCGTCCAGGGCTCATGCATGTGGGCCTGTGCCCAAGCTGGCAGCCAATACCTGTGAAGGAGAGTAAAGCATCATTCCAGAACATGTGAGGCCCTTCCCACCCCACAAAATGCTCATGGTGCCCTATTCTTTCCTAGTTCTACATGTCCTATCACCTGTTCATTGTGGCTTGTGCTGGAGCTGGTGCCACCGTCATTGCCCTGGTGAGTATCCCAGAACCACCCTAGTGTAGCATTCCTCCCCTACCTCAGAACCACAGGTTTCCTTTTCAGCTTTTACCAACAGATGAAGCAAAGGATCCGTGTATTATGCTGTGGTTAACTGTTCCCTCTGTAAACTTACCGAATGTCTAGTTTGCAGGAAGTACTAGTGGCTGCCTTGGCACGGACTGATGCAATTTGGACACTGGAAAGAAGAGAGGGTACCAACACCTGCTGACTAGGCATAGCATGCTGCCTTACTGCATTTAGCAATTAGTTCCATGATTTCATTCGGGAATAGAGACTCATGTGAGGCACTGCCCATTTCTTTGCAAAGAAATCTTGACTTCCAAATAGAAAGATAATATATAGTTGATCTCCTTATGTGCAGAAATAATCTTCTATAAAGTCAATTCAAATGCTAAGTTGTATAAATTGAACATAGCCTGCTGGAGGGAACACAGAGTAGCCTCTTGGTCATGTCATCCCATGTAGATTTCAGTGTAAGACACCTTAGTTAATATATACTGTTGATACGATACTAGTGAGTTCATGGGCAACATCACCCATGCCTACCTAAAGGTCCTCTCATGCACATTATGTCTGGAAGGCACTTGCACACATTTCTTGGGAACTATTTTAGCAAATGTGGCACTGGATGCTTGTTTACCCTGGGTGCAAAACAAATGCAGCAAAGTATTACTTTTGTAGACCTCAGCTGGGACTGTGCACATAAGGGGACTCAAATCCTTAAGTGCTTTGCCCGCGCCTGTCATGGGTGAGAAAATACTGTTTTGGTGATTACGTATTTTACCACGTGGCCAAACTTGGAATCTGCACATAATGAGAATCAACTTATAAGCAAACAGGCTTGCATGCATGTTTGTTTTGCTTGGTTTATGATCTGTAGAAAACTAGTTTGAGGTTTGGAGAGCAAAATGATGTCAGCTGCTTGGGGATGACCCATTCTCAGCTTTCCTAAGCATTAAGTCATTCCTTCCCATGAAATCACCATGGTCGTGACCTGTTCTCTTGGCTGAGCAACAGGCAGGAAGACTAATTGCTGCTGAGCAGGCAGTTTGGGAAAGATGAGAAGAAATAGGGCACGGAGCTTCATCTCTCATACTGCTGACCCAGCTCTGTATCTTGTTGTTCCTGAAATATGTCCAAGGCTTTTTAATAAGCTTACTGAGGGCAGAGCCAAACACTTCCATTATGTATGTGTGATCAGAAAAGAGGCATGTGCTAAATGAGAGAGATCATCTGCTTTGATCAGAAGGTAGGGAGAAACCCCTCAGACTGAGCTGGTCCTTATCCTTGCCCTGGTTTAGAGGTGTCACACCATCAGCCCTCACTGCCTGTGTCTTACCACCGCCCTGTTTTGTTCTCTTCCACCAGCTGATCTACATGATGGCTACTACATATAACTATGCGGTTTTGAAGTTTAAGAGTCGGGAAGACTGCTGCACTAAGTTCTAAATTGCATAAGGCCGATAAGGAGCTTTATTTAGGAGAGCTCAGCTCTGTAGCGTGAACACCACTGACACTCCAGACTAAAGTGGAGCCTAGGTTCCTGCAGTTTTGCTACAGTAATTTGTAAATAGCTTCAGTTAACTCACTTTGCATGGTAGACTAAATAGGACTAGTATATGTGAATTACAAAAGAATGGGGTCTGGCTATTCCCACAGTTTGAAAAGGATTGTTATTTACTGACACTGGTGAGCATCCTTTGAAAAATAATTTTCTTGAACTTAAACTCTGAGCAGTATCTCTCAATGGAATATTAACACTTTGACATGCCTGTCTTTTCTGTTAGTTTTGCTTGCTTGATAATCAGCCTTAGTGATGGGAAAGAGAACGAGTGCTGAAGGTGGAACGTTAGAACCTAGCTTTCATTTTTCACACCTTTCTAGAAAAGATTTCGTAAGTATAGTTGAAATTAAGTTTAAAAGGTTTTTATTTCACATGGTTGGCTCCTTACCAAATAGATGCCAAGTTAGGCCAGATAAAAATTTGAAGGGTATCACCCATTTGATTTTTCTGAAAATGATTACATATTTTTGATACAACACCATCACTTCTTTAGAACTCATAAAACTGGTACCTTTAAATTGTCTCGCTGCATATCAACTGTTCCCTCATAACTAGGTTCTTGAATTACATGTAAGATTTTAATGGGAAGAGAAGTTGGGCCCAGAGCTGAAGGTCTCATCTATGTTGAGAAGGAAGTATGATATGAGAAGAGAGTGTGGCCTTTAAGGAAACTGAGCTGTGTAGATTTGCTTCAGGCAATGGGAAAATCCATGGGAAGGATGTGTGTGCCACAGAAACTGTAAAGAATGATAAGGACTTTTATGTGAAATGAACTTAGAGGAAATGAAATACTAGCAGTTATAAAAGGAAGAAAATAGTTCTCATCGCTAAAGAAAATTGTTAACATACAGACTGCATACTTAAGTTTTTAATTTTGGTTTTGACATTCATTTAATTTCTCCATGTTAAATATATACTTCTATATTCATTTACTCAAAATAAACATTTTTTTCCACACTTTGTAGGCCTTTTGGGGACTTTTCTTTTACCCACAGATAAGTCTTTGCTCCACATTTTTAAACATAAAAAGCAATGTTGTTCTGAACTTCTACATTTGTCTTTTAAAATTACTCTCAAAATGGTAAAAAAAAAAAAAAAAGCACTGTCATATATAGCACTGTCATATATTTCATTTTTACTTCTTCTTAACAATAACTTTGGCCATTTTATTCCCAAGTTCACTGTATTTGCATACTAACGTGTCTTCAGCCTCGTAATGTGAAGCAAACTACTAGAGCATGCTCCGTGCCTGCCAGCAGGAGAGTATTAATAGCAAATAACCCTCGCCCTTCTCCAGCTCATCCGTGTAATCTGACTAGCAGCTCGCTTTGCCTTCTCACATGCTCACTAGCCATCATGCTCACCCTTCTTTTCCAGATCCACTTCCTCATGATACTGTCTTCTAACTGGGCTTACTTAAAGGATGCAAGCAAAATGCAGGCTTACCAGGATATCAAAGCAAAGGAAGAACAGGAACTGCAAGATATCCAGTCTCGGTCAAAAGAACAACTCAATTCTTACACTTAAAAGTGTTTGCCAGAGCGTGTCAGCTGACGAATTTACAGCTCTGACACATCATCAGACAGCTGCTCCGCAGTACAGATGTGTATCCCACCAAACTAATGTAGACGTACCAACATTTCACTGTCTGTCACAAGCTGCTGGGGTGGATCTCTAGGAAAACCTTCCAGTGGGTAAATCATTTTCTTTAGAACAAATATTGGAGGTTTCACATTAGCCATTTTAAAAGGCAACACTTTGACAGAATGACCATTCATCCTTTGGAAAATTGTAGCATGTGCAGTTAACTGCTAGAGCAGTTCTAACACAGGGGATGAAATCACATCATGTTCCTTAATGGGGACCTATGGCATGCCAGTATCAAAGGATATGGCCCTAGATTTACATATGCCACCTGTCCTCATGTTATCAAAATAGAATCAGTGTGAAGTTCATTTTTGATAGCTGACCTTTATTAACCTTTGGCTCATCAAAGATGTGATTCTTCCAAACTTAAAAATCAGCACCCCCACGGCTCACACATTCATTTCCCAAGTCACTCAGAAACTTATCTTTTAGTAATGCTGAAATGAGCTGCAATTATGATAAATTTATCAGTGCAGAAGCTGGATTCCTACTCAAGCTCTGCAAAATCAGCTTTATAGTTGATCACATCCCAACAAAATGGGAGTGAGGATTTGGTGATCACTATTCTTGTTTGGAAACAAAATATTAGCTCTGCCTTAATATTTGCTTTCAATTTCTAACCATTTATATTGTAACCGGAAACCCGAAATTCCTTCATAGATTCTTTTGTTCCATGAATATCTTTCTTAAGAAGTGTTACCTTGTTAAAATGACCACCATCTAAACCATTTTTAAGTGGTCTGGACAGTGAGTTTACAGTTTCATATCAACTATCTAAAACCTAACTGCAAATTGACCACAGACCTCTGACCTCCTACTTTTATAGACTTTAATACATAAGTAATTTAAATTAGGGTTGATATTTATTTCATTGTTTTCCTATCTAAATCTTAATTTCCTGGAATAATAATGTTTGTTATTCAGCAAGAAAACTGCTTGAGTTTAAGCCATTTTCAAAAGAAACTTGCCTTCTAACTCATTGTGTTCCAGAACATTAAGTGACTAATAGGTACTGGGTATTAGTGATGGTAAGTTTTGTGTTGTTCTTTCTGGAATGATCCATATAACTGTGGGGTGCATCAGTGCTTTTCAAAGGGGCTGCATACTATAGGGTTAACTATGTATATTCATGTTAAGAGTTAACTTGTGGTTTGGCTGTTTCCTGGATTTTAAAACATATACATGTGCAGAAATGTATTCAAATGAAAGGAAGCATACCTTTATCAAGATGCTATTAAAATTGAACATCAACTATATTTCATTTGGATTTTTTTTTCTTTTGGTTAATGCTGAGAAACGCCTATTTGGATTCCTTTTAATTGGGAGACGCTCTCTTCTGTGTACAACAGTTGTTCCGAGATAGCTTAGTGTTTTGTTTTCCTGTTGCATGACAGAATTCAATATTTTTTCCAGCAGTGGAGGTGCTGTTAGAGTCCAGTGTTCTAGAAGAGGCGGTGTCTAAAGCCTAATTTTACTTTTCTAATTCTGGTAGCTATTGCCAGGAATTTTTGAAAGTTTTGTTGAAGTAGTCTAATATTTTTTATGTAAAGAGCATTAAATTTTGCTATGTATAAATTTTTGTAACCTAACAGTGAATCAATATTTTCTATCAGTGCCAAGGGCTTCCTGTAGTTCTATTCAAGTGTTATAATAAATATTTGTAGATAATAGTCAATACTTGTGTATGCTTATTTTAAAGATCTATTTAGGTGGAAATAGTTGTGGATGTACTAAAGAATAATGAAATAAAATTATAGCTTCATTCGCTTGCCTTTTTACCATACATAAACCCTATCTTTCTCTGTTTGTGGTATGGTGTCATTTTTGAATAATACACATCATCAAGATTTTACATAGGTAGAGAAATATAGTCCATGGGAGAACAACGCTCCTGGTTTTATTTTGCATGTGTGCGAGTGCACACACACACACACACACATACACACACACACAGGTTTTAGCAAGAGCAAATTGAGAAAATATTGTAACCCTGGGCTGTACTTTATATAAAATACTACTAGCACTTAAGAGTCCGGGAAAAGCACAGAATTTTCATAACTAGTTTCTCCAAAAAAAAAGCCATCTACCTAAAGGATTAACGCATACATATAGCTTAATCTTGGACAAAGTAAAAAAAAAAAAAAAAGAACTTGAATAAAGGTCTATAAACTCTTGACTCTTAAGCCAAAGTCTAGGAGGAAAGGTATATTTGGGGAGATAATGAAATCTAATTCTAACAGTTAATTCTCTAAGCAGCAGCACTAAATTTGTCTTGGGACTTCATTCTCTAACTTGAGCTAACACTGTCAGGAGGATTATGCACTTGGTCTCCACCTGAACCTTTCTTAGTGAGGCCTTGCCTTTGACACTGTGGACACCATCTCTAAGTGAGGTGTTGCCTCTGGATCACTCACATACTGCAGGTCAATAAGCAGAGCCCAAATGTAATGAAGTTTGTCTCACTTAATACCATCTGCTTAGGTTGCTTTTTTGTATCACTGGATAAGCCTTGTGAATAAATACTATAGTGGTTTAACAAAAACACAAGTAACCTTGACAGCAATTCTGCCATCAAACATAGGAACTTGGGGGGGGGGGGGGCACAGGTTTTTCCAATTACCTCTGGTTTAAAAAGAAAAAAAACATGTTAAAGGAAGAAAATGAGCCAGGTGGTGGTGGCACACACCTTTAATCCCAGCACTCGAGTGGCAGAGGCAGGCAGATCTCTATGAGTTTGAAGTCAGCCTGACCTACAAAGTGAGTTTAAGGACAGCCAGGACTGTCAGACAAAGAAACTCTGTCTTGGAGGGTTAAAAAAAAAAAAGAAGTCAAAGTTATAAGAGAAACCTAGATATTTAAAAACTCAACAAGTCCATCCATTATAAATAAGAATCAAGGATTCTACAGTAAAGATGCTGGCTTACTCCTGCTACAAAAATAATCTTAGAAAAGGTAACTAATAAGGAATAGAACTTTGGGGTTTTTGTTTTATTTTTACAGTTCTGGAGACTGAGAATCTCAGTAACAAAGTGCTGGCAAGCTCAGTGTTTGGTAATGGTCAGGCCTTGGCTTGTACAGTGTCAAGTTCTTGGTACTTCTGAAAGGGACAACTGCTCTCTCATTCATTCTATGTAGGAGGGTCTGCTTTCATGTCATCACACCCCAGAGGCCCACCTCCTAATACCATCACACTAGGGTTCCAACATATGAATACTGGAGAACCTACAACTTTGACCACATCAGATGCAAAATATTATTTATAGACATTACAATGAAAAAAATGGTGTTCATGTCCAGGGAGAAAACTGTGCTGGAAGGATGGCTTGCTGTTTTATACGTTATAGCCCAAGTGTGGAGCAGGAGGCACACAGCTTAAACTTAGCAAATGCAAGCCTGGCACGTGACAAGATAAGCTTTCAAATAGGTGTAACTTAAGACAAATCCAGAGAGGGGAATGTCATTTTAGTATAATGAATAAATTCCATGGCTAAAGAGAGGATTGCATAGGCCAAGTGTGGTGATGCATGCCTTAAAAGGGAGGCAGAGGCAGGTGAATCTGTGAGTTCAAGGCTAGCCAGGGTTTCAAAGAGATCGTGTCTCAAAAAATAAAAGGGGTGGAAGAAGGGTTCAACTGACTGTTACTGTTGTCTCATACATTATGGTATAAAATTAAAACAATGTTAAAAAAAAACACTATGCACAAAGGTTTTTGTTGAAAATTTTAATTACAGAAAACCAAGAATACATATTATATGATTTCTTGTATGTGAGAAACTAGACAACTAATGTGATTACCAGATGTCATCTGCTTCTTCATGAGAAAAGCCTGGAGAACTAAAGAGAAAAATTAGGTAGTTAAAAAATTCATGCCAAGCCGGGCAGTGGTGGCGCACGCCTTTAATCCCAGCACTTGGGAGGCAGAGGCAGGCGGATTTCTGAGTTCGAGGCCAGCCTGGTCTACAGAGTGAGTTCCAGGACAGCCAGGGCTACATAGAGAAACCCTGTCTCGAAAAACCAAAAATAAAAAAAATAAAAAAATTCATGCCAACTTCTAGATCAGTGGTTCTCAACCTGTAGGTAACAACCCTTTCACAAGGGTCACCTAAGACCATCGGAAAACATCTATTTATAATTCAAAACAGTAGCAAAATTACAGTTATGAAGTAGCAATGAAAACAACTTTCTGGCTGGGGTGACCAGAGCATGAGGCACTATCTTAAAGGGTCACAGTACTGGGAAGGCTGAGAAGCACTGCTCTAGAGCTTCAGAATGGTCCTCCTCCTTCCTTTCTAGTAGTGTTTTTGCCCTTACTTACAATTAGTATCAGGGTCAATTTCACAAGTCAAATCACAATCGACTTTTTGAAGCCAGTGGCTTTTAATTTTGTTCTGTTTTGTTTTTTAATGCAAGGGCTCCTGTGTCTCAGGCTGGCCCCAAACTATGTAACCAAAACTGACCTTAAATTTTTAATCCTCCTCCTTCTACCTGAGTAATGGAATTACAGGCATGCAGAACCATGCCCTGTTTATGAGTGTCTGGGATTGAACCCAGGGACTTCTACCTTTTAAATACTCTACTAACTGAAGTAAATCCCCATCCCTTTTAAATTCATAACTTTTCAGAGTCTTACTATGTAGCCCAAGATAGCTTCAAAGTCTTGATCTTCCTGCCTCAGGCTGCTGAGTGCTGGAATTACCAGAATATACTACCATACCCAACTTTCAAAAGTGGTAATTTTTACTGATCCTTTTTAGCAGACATGAGCAAAACTGATCTGCCTGTGGGACAGAACGTCTGAAGGAAGCCATACCTCTCATCCTTGTCACTAGGCATCACCATGTCCACTAGTGAGCATTCTTTGCCCGATTTTTTGGAGCTCTAGCACAGAATGGAGAAAGAATTTTGAAACAAGTTAATTTCAAAAACGGCCAAGAATTAGTACACTTTGATTTCTCTAATAATTATTTTGGAAATATATATAAGAGCCTAATAAAAGACCTCTTTACAGTGAAACTTAGCAAGCACATCAAAATAATCCATAGCATATATTTTGAGTATTCATAATTCAGAAAGAAAAATGTTTCACAATCTATAACTCAGTGAAACATCAAATAAAATATTCTATCAGGTGCAAAATTAAAAATGACAATCTCTTCAATGTTTCACCTAAACTAAGGCTGAAATTTCATCAACAGTGTATATATTTTACAGAATCCTGGTTCTATTTCAAGTATTCACTTTGTGACCTTTAATCTTTCAGTCTTCAATAGAGAACACATGTCGTAAGGTGTCAGAATAAGCCTCCCCAGTGCCTCCCTCCTCTCTGCCATCTGATTGCTATCCATAGCATAGGCACCTTATCTGCACTTGATTCTTCCTGTCTCTGCTGGATAATTTTCATGTATTTTTCTAAAGGATTTTCACCGTGAGTTGATTTGTCTTTCTGGTCTTGAACACTCTTTTCTAATTCTTCTTCCATCTCGATCTTCAGTGACTCTTCAATCATCCTCTAGAAACAGACCAGTGGCAAAAGAGGAAATACATGAACATGTTTTAAAAGCTTCTCAGTCTTAAAAATCATACTAATAAGATCCTTATCCTGGAAGCACAACTTGCATACCAGAGAAATGTGTGTTTAAAATAAAGCCGTTAGACAAACAAACATGTCATTTCAAGGAAGGAAAGGATTAACCAGGAAGCCAAGAAACATGTGTAAGACATGTTAAGTAGCCAAGAGTAATTCATCTGCCTAGCACTAAAATCAGAACAAGAAAGGCAAGGAGAGAGGTAGACAAAGCTGTGTGTGCCTAGATGCCACTGTGGCCTGACTAGATGCGCCTTCTTGCCCTAGCTCTTCCAGCTGGCGAGCTGGCTCTCCTGGAGTGCATATACAGAGGGAAGTCATACAACAGATGAGAATACATGTGAATGTCTTTTCAAAACCAAGTTGCTCAGAAGGAGCACAACAGGAGAGGAAACAGAATGTCTTTGAGGTCACCCTGCTGCTTCTCTGACCACACAGCATTACCGGCTCCCAGCCTTAAGCTCAAGGTACCTGCTGAAGGTGCCAACTGGAGAACTGTGTACAGAGATTTAAGGGGCACATTACCCGTTCCCGCTCTAGGTTTTCCAGCTCTCTTCTTTCCCTCTCTAGAGCTTCTTGCCGTTCATTCTGCCTTTGTACTTCTCTCTGCCTGCGTTCTTTCACGTGAAGCTCCCATAGCTGCTGTTCATTTTGTTCTCCAGTTTGGCTCTGAGCAGCACCTTAAAGGACAGAAAATAGAGTGAGTAGCTACCAGCATCAGATTTTTCAAATCTAGTCTTCTGCAGGCCTGCTTGATTTTTCTGATTGTGATGACCTGCTCTAAGCTGCTGGTCTATTTTTATTGTCTTCCAGCTCACAGACTGACCCCTAGCAACACTCCTAGACTTTTACTTTCCTGAGATGGATATAAGCCACCACTCCATGAATGACCCCAATAGTCATCCCTCCACATCACAGCCTCTTCATTCATCTCTTCTCTCCATGTTTCAGCCTCTCCATCGCAAGTCCTGCAGTTCTGCCTTCATGTTTCATTACAATCCATCCCCTAGCTTTAGAACTATTAGCGCATCAATAGGAGTTTCAAAACCACAGCAATTTCAAAACCATTTCTCCCTATTCATAAAAAAGATGCTCAAGTCATTCCTACCCCCAAACAGAACAGAACTCCCTCCCTCCCCCCCCCCCCTTTATCCTCTGGCACTACCACCACTATTCAGTTCGAGCTGTACTGATCCTACTCCTTTTTAGGGATCATCCTTTTTTTCTCCATTGTTATTCAATGTGTACAGGTGTTTTGCTTGCATGTGTATCTGTGCACCATGAGCATGCAATGCCTGAGAAGGCCAGAAGAGAGCATCAGATCACTTGAGACTAGAGTTACAGACAGTGGTGAGCTGCCATATGGATGAAAGGAATTGAACCTGGGTCTTCTAGAAGAGCATTTAGTGTTCTTAGCCGCTGACCCCTAATCATTTCCATGTCTTTCTTCATTCCCATCATGTTTTTAACGGCATTTCTGTCACAGAAATGTAGAAATCTCAAAATGCTAGCCTCCTCCCAAAGTTATACTGGTTCTTCCATCATCTCTGTCTAGGTAGGCCATGGAAACACACATCTATAATGCTAGCAACTCAAGAGGCTGAGCCCACAAGTTCAAGAGCAGCCCAGGCAACACAGTTTACCCCATATCCACTGAGCCACCAGTGCTTGTGTGCTTATCCAATTCATCTCACTGCTAAAGACAGTTCCTCTGTGAGGTCCTCCTTAACCTCCAAGTGCTACATAAATATGCCAGCACATTATTTGCCAAATACATTATACTCTCTTTCTAAAAAAAAAAAGAAATGAAAAAAAGAAAAAACATTTGTGCCTATTTTGCCCACTTCTATTTCTTCTGAGTAAGGCCCATGTTTTAATTACTTGTCTGTTGTTTCCTTTCATTCTTGGCACAGGTCCCTGCCCTTCAAAGGTTTAAATAAGTCTCAGTTTCACAAATGATGATGCTGGCCATTCTTTCAGCTCTAGCCCATGATGTACATTTTTTTTCACTCAAAAAATGCTAATCAGCAACAATGCCACAGGTTCACCAAAGGATTTCAGACCCTTGTGTTGTGCCTTGTCCAAGATGCTTAGCAGGAATAAGAACTAGCTTTACTGAAAGAAAATGGCCACACAGATCGATCTATCTATCTATCTATCTATCTATCAATCATCCATCCAGCTATTTAATATATGCTTTTCATAAAATTAAAATACCAAAAGCTCACATTTATTTCCATAGACACAATTACCATGTCCCTCCTTTCCACTGGAGGAGAGGTTACTTCAAATGGTTCTACTTTCCCACAGGGAATAGCAATGACAAAATAAGATTGTTGTTGAGATAAAGGAAAAAGAAGAAAGGAAAAAGGCAGGAGAAGGGAAGAGGAAAAAGAGGAAGCAGAGCAGGATGAAAAAAGTGGGAAGAGGAAAGAGAGAGGAAGTGGCAGAATTATATAGAAACGTCTTGGGACACAAAAGCCAAGCCCAGAAGCATATGCATTAGGAACCTCAAGGACACCACATCTTTACCTTTTTTTGTTCCTAGACGAAGAGGCAGAGATGAATATATAGAATTTCTCAAATGACCAAAACATAACCAATGCTACCTACTATTTCAAGAGCCATGAATGTAATCTATACATCTCAAGGCAGAACATCTTAACTACTCACTGATTTCCCTTAGCTAGTATTTAGTCTGTGAACATGGCCAGCACCTTCTTCCCAGTGATGGCCTGGTGGACTCCTTCATTGCCCCACTTTCTTATTCCAGACTCTCCATGAAGGCAGGAGCTTGCTTTGGTTAATTATACCTAGCCCCTAGGCAACTGCCCAAGAGGGAGAGGGTGCTTGCTTAGGGTCTGGTTAAATGAACTGCCTCCCAAAGCACACTCACTTACTCAGGAATGAGTATAATCAAAATCTCTTGCTCCTTTTCAGTAGCTCCTCATCTTTCTGAGTATTGTGCCTTCCAGAGTACTTCCAGAGTACCATGAAACTACTATAGGCTTTGAGTATGTTGTGTGTGGGGTTGTCTTAGTCAGGGTTTCTATTTCTGCACAAAACATCATGACCAAGAAGCAAGTTGGGGAGGAAAGGGTTTATTTATTCTGCTTACATTTTTACATTGCTGTTCATCACCAAAGGAAGTCAGGACTGAACTCAAGCAGGTCAGGAAGCAGGAGCCGATGCAGAGGCCATGGAGGGATGTTACTTACTGGCTTGCTTCCCCTGCCTTGCTCAGCTTGCTTTCTTATAGAACTTAGGACTACCTGCCCAGGGATGGCACCATCCACAAGGGGCTTGGTCCTCCCACCCTTGATCACTAATTGAGAAAATGCCTTCCAGCTGGATCTCATGGAGGCATTTCCTCAAGGGAGGCTCCTTTCTCTGTGATAACTCCAGCCTGTGTCAAGTTGACACAC
The DNA here is from genome assembly GCA_036184795.1 of Tokudaia tokunoshimensis. NCBI lineage: Eukaryota > Metazoa > Chordata > Mammalia > Rodentia > Muridae > Tokudaia > Tokudaia tokunoshimensis. Next base: position 24,948,858 of record BTHU01000023.1, on the reverse strand, counting down.
AAAACCAGTCAGTACAGAGGTGTTAATGGTGTTCCTGTTTGGGCAGCACTAAGAGGCAACTTAGTGTGAGGGTGAGAAGAAAAGAACTTGGCTGTTGACTGGGCTGGAAAAAGCACAAATTTCCTCTCAATTCTGCTCTCTACTCCCTCTACCACCTGAGGGAGAAGTAGATAAAACTGAAGAGAAAAAAGCATGGGCCAGGTAGAAGTCTGACGACCACTTTCTTTCAGTGATGATGTAACATGTAACTTTTCTGAAGACTGAAATATATAAATTTTTCTATCCTAATGTATGAAATAAATGAAGTAAGGAAGACAATAAATACTAAAATGTTGCAATAGTAGAGCTATACAGTGGGCTTGACCATTACTTCAGGTTTTTAACACAATTTCTAAAGATAAGGTTCCTTATGGGACTGTTTTTGCAGAAGAGGAGCAAAAAGTGTAAATGCTCTGTCCAACTCCGATCAAATAAACATTTTAAAAAGACTAAATGGGATGTCTTCTCTGAGAGGTTTTCCTTAGTAGTTTGCACATGTTCATACAGGGAGAGTCCCTTAATAATGATAATGCTACAAGCCCAAGCCTCTATCTATATTTATGAAAGTCCTACAGCACCAGGGATGCCTCAGCAGGTAAAGGCACTTGCTACAAACCCCAGTTTGATCCATGAGAACTGATTGCCACGAGTTGTCCTTTGATCTCCATAGAAAAACACAAAAACAAAAAAAACCCAAACAAACAAACAGGTACTGTTGGGCCTAGAGAGATGGCTCAGGGGTTAAAAGTGTTTGCTATTCTTCCAGAGGACCAGCATTTGATTCCCAGAACCCACGACCTGGCAGCTCACAACTCCCTGTAGCTATAACTCCAAAGAATACAATGTCTTCTTCTAGCTCCCCAGGTACCCCCAGGCACACTCATGCACATATCCAGATATACACCAATATGCCTAATTTAATAAATAAATGTAATAATAGAAGTCATGTAGGGAATAAGTTACAGAGCACACAGATCAGCATGCAATATGTAGCTATTGTTTACAGCTAGTTTACGTAAGGAACCACTTACTTGGGTAGTTGTATGAAATGAGTTTTGAAGGCAGAGTAGCTGCAGCAACATCTATGCCAGGCATGTCACCAGCAGGGTGGAGTCCTTCTGCTTCAAACTGTTCTGTCTTGTTCCCTGCATCCACATGAGGTGCAATTAATTGTACCATGAGTCCTTAGTAACAGTAGCAAGTGTAGGGAGAGCTATGCAGTGCAGAATTTGGGGGTGCTTGGGAGTTAGGGAGTGGTAGGGTTAGACCATGGAACACCAAAACTGTCCTGTCCTACAGAGTTCTAAATCTAACCATTTACAAAGTGCTCAACTCAAAGTTTCTTTATATTTTAAAGAATTATATTTGTTTACAAAAAAATCAATGCAGTAATAGAGACTTCATTTGGTTTGCTGATAAAATCCTTTGAGTCAATTTAAATCTCAATGATGGAAAGCCAGTCAACACTCTGGTACAGATGGGAGAACTTGGGCAGGTGAAAGTTACTGGAGTAAGGAAGAGTCAGTTTTTATAATTTTTTAAATTTAGAGACTCCTGCTGGATTACCCCTGCTCTAGTAGATGATCCTACACCAGTACACCGGTGCACATATAGACAGCTCTGATTGGACTCAGTGGGTTGGAGGGAGACATGGCAGGGGGAGTCAGGAAGGAGTTGAGGGAAAACAAGCAGTGGCTATGATCAAAATACATTGTATACATGTATGAAATTCTCAAAGAATGAAAAAAACTTAATGACTTAACAAAGTCATATTAATTGTTGAGGTAAAAAACTGACAACATTTATTGTCTTTTCATTTAACTATGCAGAATATGATTTTTTCAGATCTGACATTGAAATAATATACAAATGTAAAAAATTCTCAAGCTAAAAAGTCTCAGAGGTGATGGACCCTATATCCTTATTAAACTTATAAAGTAGGGTGATACAGTCAAAGGCAAGGCTAGAGCCAGGCCACCATTTTCTTGATTCTCATCTTAATTTTTGTGTATGCATGTCAAGTCAATGCTCAGTGTCTTCCTCAGTCATATTCCACCTTATTTTTTTGTAACAGTTTATCACTCAACCTGAAAGTTCACTGACTTGGCTAGGCTAGCTGGCTAGTGAACCCCCAGGGCATCCTCCTGCCTCTACTTCCATAGTGCACCACTCACCCAGCTTTATTTATGTGCTTTACAGACTCATTGCCCCAGCCCCTCATTTGAATATTCTTTCACCTCCATTCTATCAATGAAGATAAGGTTTGCTTAAGTCTGAAGAATCAACAGGATCTTAACTTAAAATATCTTCATATTCCACAGAAAGGAGAAAGAGTGAACAGTGAAAAACTTACTTATTAAAGTAACCTCAGCCTTGAAGTATTAAAGATTCACTTTATGGCATTAGTTTTACTTGGAAACTATGAGTTATACCAATTGTTTTCAAAGAAAATTCAAGGGCACCCTAAAATTCTCTGTCACAGAAAGATGAAGCAAGGCTGTGAAGGCATCTATGTCACAACCCTCTGGACAGTGGCTTACCTTCCAGATACAATTCATTATCAAGACTTCTTCTCGATTTTGGATGAGGTGTAGAGGAAAGGTGGGTAGAGGAAGATGTCCCTCGTGGCCGTGAAACAACACTACCCATGAATGCTTTAGACACATCACTCTTTTCTTCCTTTAACATGTCTGCAAGAGGCTGTTCAGAGACAACTCTGTCCTCTGCAGAAACATGTCTATCCATGGAACTGGAAGCTATGCTTCTGAGAACTCCCACCGAGTATGCAGATGAAGGAGGACTCTTTGCCGGCTGAGGGCTCATAGGATGATTCTGAGTAACTCTTTGATAGTAAGTTCTGAACGCCTTTTCCAAGCGCTCAGCCTCTTGCTCTAGCTCTCTTACTTTGGCTTTAGTAGTACTGGCTATAAACTCAAAGTCAGAGTCTGGGGAACTAGCTTCTGTTGCTGTATTTACGTAAGGTGGGACCCTTGACATAACTGCACCTGCCATAACCTTGTTCTGTTCAAGGGGTACATCCAAGAAATCCCCACTTGTATCTTCATTGTGGGGTGCCATCTTGCCACTCAATAGGCCACTCAGGGAATGAATCAGAGAGTGCTTTGGATTTCGAAACACTTCATTCTCTAGGGCTGCAGGTCACAAAAAGAAAATTTGAGAAAAGAGAAAAGGTTATGAATAAAATTAAATTATACTTAAGAATATTTTTTAAAGTAGTAAAAACAAGCCTACATATTAAAGTTTCTGAATCCATAGTCATACTCATTAACATTTACTGAAAGCTACCTTCCTGTACCAAGTCTTTATAAACATGATAAATTTCATAATCTGTTACACATGAGTCTGCAAAAACTATGTCTGAGAAGTGAAAACATATAATTCACTGGGTACAGTTTAGCCAGATCTGAACTATAGCAAAGCATTTAATTTTTGTTTATTCCAACCAGCATGAGAACATTTGACTGTAATATAATTAGTCTCTTGCCAAGCCCAAGGGGACAGGTTCTTCCTGACATGGGGGCCGCATGGTCAGAAATTCCTAGAGCTTCTAAGATTTCCTAACACAAATCTAGTATCTATGCTGCCTCTAACCCTGCAACAGCTACTTATGATGCTACAAAACCAAGTGTACAATGAGCTAGAGGTAGGCCATGTGTGTGGAGGATTGCAGGAGGGCCTAGCTTCACTGAACTACTTTCACATTACCAGACTACTATAACTTCAGTGGCAGACAGTCTGGCAAACAACTGCTAGCAGAAAATAAGGAACTGGAAGAGTTTAGAAATGAGTAAAGAGTGGGAGGAAATGGGAAAGGGGAAATCATTTGGAATGTAAATAAAAAATATTAGAAAAGAAAAAAACTAGTGAAGGTAGAAGGAACAAGTGACTAATAAAAGCCCAAGCAGGAATTGAGGAAGACAAAAAAGGAAGGATGAGAAACAAGCTGAACTGTAACAAATACACACTGGGCCCAAAACCAACTGAAGAACAAAGTATTCAAGCTTTTCTCCTCTTTCCACAAAGCAGGGGGAGGAGACATTCACAGCGAAGGCAATACTGAATCATTAGCAGTAACTACTGCCTGAGTGGCTTCCATATACCAGATCATGCCCTATATCTATTCTATCTTTGCCCACTGTGACCCAACAGGCATTATCTCCATTACAAATGGGGAACTTGAAGAAGTTCTAAACATGTCATGCCCAAGATCAAACAACTTCAACTGAAGCCCAAAACAACGCAGGTTTCCAACTCTGGAAGCAATGCTCTATCCTGCTTCTCTTGCATATTTATACACGGGTCTGGTAAGGAATATATAGATATACGGAAAAGCCTGTTAGCCTTAACAGAGCCACACACACACACACACACACACACACACACATACACGAGACAGAAAACATTGAGATGGGGGGGGTAGGGAAGCAATAAGATACTCAGAAAGTACAGGCAATTGCCACTAAACATTTCAGTTCAATCCTAGAGATCCACATTATGGAAGGAGAGAACAGATTCCTTCCTGCAAGTTGTTCTTGAACCTTAATATGCACCCCCACCCCCACATACACACACCCCAAAACAAATAGGAAAAAATTAGAAAACAAATTTGGGAGCATCTGTGCTGCCTGCACACCAGGCCCGTTTAGAGTATCTATAAAGGTGAGTTAAGCACATTAGCTCATGACTCAGTTCATATTCCCAAGATAGAAGTTTCATTTCTGTTATGACTATAGCATTTCCCTAATATAGTATTACTGAGTGGTTAATAGATTACAATCATTGTATTTGTACAATCACCTGAAACTTCTCACACACACACACACACACACACAAGTTAAAATTGTCTCTTGGAGTCAGGGAGATGGCTCAGTGGGTAAGTGATTGCTATCACTACCTGACTACCTGAGTCCGATCCCTAAAAACCACATAAAAATGACCTGGATGCCTACTTCTGCAGCAGTGGCAAGACTACATATGGGAGGAACGAACTGTTCTCATAATTGTATTTGAGGTCTTCTCCACTGGATAGAGCTCACTGTAACTGTTACTGCTACTATAAACATGGTCTTAAACCCATGTAGTGAGTTGGAGAAATGGCTCGGCAGTTAAGAACACTAGCTGCTCTTTCAGAGAACCCAAGTTCAGTTCTGAGTACCCACTAAAATTAGTTTATAACTAATTCTAGGAGATACAATATTCTCCTGTGGCCTACATAAGCACCAGGTATGCACACAGTGCACATACATACGTGTGTGTGTGTGTGTGTGTGTGTGTGAGAGAGAGAGAGAGAAAGAGAAATGGCCCTATACATAAAAATTAAAATAATTATAGTCATAAAAAATTAAAAAAATAATAAATCTTCAAAAAACAAACATCAACAAAAACATGGGTAGCTAGGTATAGTGGTTTATGCCTTTAATGCCAGCACTAGGGAGGCAGAGACAAGAGGATCTCTATGAGTCTGAGGCCATCCTGGTCTACATAATAAGTTCTAGGATAGCCAGGGCTATGTAGAGAGACCCTATTTTAAAAAATGGGTAGAGAAATCATAGGTCCAAGAGGAAATCTGTTGCTTATGATGTTGGCTAAATGGGTATGCTGTCAAACTGCAATCTAAATATGAACATAAAGTTGTTTTGCTCACAACCTTGGTTAGAGAAGTTTCTTATTGCAGTGGGTAATGGTTAATGCAGACATTCATAAATGTTCAAAGTGCCAAGAAGAAGCAACTGCAAATGCTGACCCATAACACCACCTCCCAGAATCTCAGGGAACATCAGGGAAGAGGGTATGAAAAGAATGTAAGCCCTGGCAGATGACAACAAGTGCTGTAAAATGTTGTCTTCTGGGCATGACAGCTGTTGCACACATAAACTCAGAGTAACTATGATTATCTCTGTACAACAAGACTTAAAAATACCAGCACTGGGGGCTGGGGTAGGGCACTCATAGCTGAGGAGTGATTAGCAGTTGTTTTGGGGTGGTGGCATTGAGAGGCTGCCTATACCACAGGGAATGAGCTCATAACCATGTACATATGGAAAACACTAACTGGACTCAGTGGGTTACATGGGGCATAAAGAGGATTGAAGCTGAAAGGAAGACATAATGATGGGAGGCAGACGCTAGAAAGAGAGAGAAGGGTGGATACCATCAAGATGTACTTTATACATCTAGGACATAGTCAAAGAATTAAAGAAAAAAAGCTACATGTAGGAGCACACATCTGCATTCCTATAGCAAGTTAGAGGTAGGACCAGCAGGACAATGGGCAGATAGTGCACAGGTTAGCTAGCCTGGAGTAGGCAGTGCAAACACTAAAACAAAAGACTCACCATCTCACTAAGGGAGAAACAGAGAACCAATTCTTGAAAAGTCCTATAACCTCTACCAGAGTGCCACTGCGCTCTGGTGCTCAATGTATCTGTTTCTCTATCTCTTACACAAGCATGCATGCACGTGCACACACATGCACACATAATTAATAAACCATTTTTTTAAAAAGTCTCCAACCTGTCTGAGTTTGTTTTAGTTGTGACTTTAACTCAGCAACCTGAACAGTTAATCTTTTAACAGAAGCATCATATTCTGATATCTGGGTCCTTAGCTGTGTAGAATTTTCAATCTGAAAAAGAAATACATACAATTACAACTTGCTCTAAACAGAAAATGTCTTTCATTGTGCTTATATTCTTTATTTTGCCAATACTAAGAAACTTTTACACCAATGATCAATAGGATGACCTCTATTAAAACAGCACCCAAACAAGGTTTTCACCAAACACGTTTTGAGTTTTGAGACAGGGTCTCTCTATGAAGCCCTGCCTGTTGAAGAGCTCAAGGAGAGTCACCTACCTCTGCCTCCTGAGTGCTTGGATTAAATGTGTGTGCCGCTTGTCTAAAAACAGCTATTTGATTTATTGCTCGCAGACAGAAATTACAGTGACACAGAAGATATGTGTATAAGCCACAAAGCAGGTATCAAGAGACAATGGGAATTACCAGTACCTCTGAAAAGTTTAGTTCTACATAAGTTTGCTTTCCTTCCAGTCCTATTATCATTAGGACTATGAAGTCAGAATCACCAGGGAATTTTCTCACATGAGAAAGGCTCTTTTGCAATATTGGGCTAAGCAATTCTTTGTACTCAGATAATCTGATTTCACTGGCTTGAAATGTGTAAGCTTTCTATAACTACTACAAACCGGACTGGCATAATTCCCATAAGAATAAAGAACAATGAAATTATAAACATTTTCTGATAAAATTGAAGATCTACAAGGAAAATATTTCCTACATGTTTTTCTATATATTTCTTGAATTTTATCAGAAATATTTTCCTTGTAGATTTTCAATTTTATCAGAAAATGTTTATAATTCCACTTTCAAAAAACTTAGGAATATTTTTATGCCTACCATTTTATCTGTATAATTTTGCCATGAAATACTCAATCTTAATGTGTTTTTTATATATTTCTTCAATTTTATCAGAGATATTTTCCATGTAAATCTTCAATTTTATCAGAAAATGGTTATAATTTCACTTTCAACCAACTTAGAAATATTTTTATGCCTACCATTTTATCTGTACAATTTTCCATGATAATCTTCAATTTTAATGTTTTTTCATGTATTTTTTTCAATTTTATCAGAAATAGTTTCTATGTAAATCTTCAATTTTATCAGAAAATGGTTATAATTATAATTTCAATCAACTTAGGAATATTTTTATTCCTACCAATTTATCTGCATAAATTTCTTCAATTTTATCAGAGATTAGTTTCCATGTGAATCTTCAGTTTTATCAGATAATGTTTTTAATTCTACTTTCAATCAATTTAGGAATATTTTTATGCCTACCATCTTATCTGTATAATTTTTCATGAAATAGTCATTTTTAATGTGTTTTTCTATATATTTCTTGAGTTTTATCAGAAATATTTTCCTTGTAGATCTTCAATTTTATCAGAAAATGTTTATAATTCCACTTTCCATCAACTTAGGAATATTTTTATGCCTACCATTTTATCTGTATAATTTTTCCATAAAATAGTCAATCTTAACATGTTTTTCTATATATTTCTTCAACGCTATCAGAGATATTTTCCACATATATTTACACAATGGAATACTACTCAGCAATTAGAAACATTGAATTCATGAAATTCTTCGGCAAATGGGGAACAGGGGGAGGGAAGAGGGCTTATGGAACTTTCAGGGAGGGGGGAACTGGGAAAGGGGAAATCATCTGGAATGTAAATAAAGAATGTAGAAAATAAATAAATAAAAGAAATAAAAGAATAAATAACAATACTCACTTCACTCTGTAGCTGTTTCTGCAGAGCTTGCCTATGAGTTTCAAAGCCCTTATGCTCCAATGCCATAGCCTTTTCTGTTTTCTGCAGTTCTTTCTGAAAAACCAAAATCTCAGGAGGTGGCTGGGTTATACCTAAGAAGGTTTGAGAGAAAAAAAAAAAGAAAGAAATTCCTAGTCATTATCAATCTTAAATTTGCCTATTTCACTAAAAAGAAAAAGCAGCTACAGAGTTAAAAATATTTTCCTTTCTTTGTACTCATGCAATTAATATTCTACTAATCCTATTAAGTGACCTAAGAATCATCTTGATTCATCAATTTTAGAATAAAATAATTTAATACATGTTAAGTGGATTCCTCTGGAAGCCCTTTAAGATAAAGAATTCTTTCAAATTCTTAAAATTAACCCAATAGCACCTGTCTCTTTCCCATACCACATGCAGAAGGTATTGTAAGAAAGAGCTCTCCAGTTGTCACCTGTCAATGCCTGTCCTTGGTTTCATGTCATATGAACAGCATTTAGGCTCCAGAAATAAGGTTGATGGTGCTCTCCATTTGGGTCACCCAAAAGCCCCTTTAGTAAAGTGTGCCTTTTGTAGGGTAATCATAAAGGATAATGTAGTAGAAACTGGGCCAAAATGTTAGGACTCTCTTAGAACTAGGGGCTTAGGAGAGGGAGCAACTTCCAGAGGTACATTGAGTAAGGAAAGGCACAGAGCACTGGTGGGAGGCATCAAGAAGAGACTATGAGCCCTCTCAGTTGAGAATCACAGTAGTCAGGCAGTCTAGGTACCTGGAGGCCAAGGTTAGGAATAGAAACAATTACAATTTCAACCTCTTCTCCCTGCCTTGCTCCAAGTGCTTACTGGCATGAACCCTGAAGCTATCCACAGAGGCAGTTACTTAACAAATATTACTTAAATGAAACTCCTAATTATGAAATAGCAAACAAAACATAAGCAATTTCTATGTCAGCATCTTAAAAGATTCTCCCAATGTAAGCCTCCCTTACAGATAGGTAGTAATTCTATAATCCTCACCTAATGGAAATTATAGAAACATGCAGATCACAGAAAAAGACATACGGTCTAGGAGACGTAAGTTTTCATTCCTATTCTCTTCCAGTTGCTGTTTAAGTAATTTATTTTGTGCCTGAAGCTCCACTTTCTCTTCTTTCAGTTGTGAGTAATCACTCATCTCTTTCACCTTTTCATTCAGTGAGTGGTTTTGTTTTGACATTGCTAAAAACTGAGCTTTGACAGACTCCAGCTCCAGCTAAAATTGAAAAAGGAAAACTTATATCTGGATAATTTTTACAGCACTGCAAAAGTAAAGACTAGAAGGCTATCTGAATCTGAGCATCACAAACGAATGACAGTGACTATCAGTCAGAGGTCAGGCGCTCTGCAACAAGATCTCTTCTGCACTGGTGATAGGCCAGCAGTTCAGAGCCTGTATCAATAGACATCTGATCTGTCCTATGAAGTGAGGGAAGGGTGTATGGTGAATGCAATTTGGAATCAATTCCCAAATGCCAGCAATACAACTGTAAGACATAACAAGACATTTTAAAAACATAAACAGATAAAAGGTCGATACAGTCTTTACTGCTGTGAGGTGCTTTCACTTTCTTAGTCTAATGTGTCCCAAGGATACAAAGGTAAACTTCACCTACAGAATTCACTTCAGTTTGTTTTAGACGGGGTCTCACTTATCCCTTGCTGGTAAGATAGAAGATAATATCTACTGGCCACTTGTTATGGGTACTTCACCCACCTCCTCCAATCATTATGCTTTGTTAGAAATATCTTTAAGATTACAGTCACAGAACTTGCCTAAAGTTAAGGAAGTTAAGGAAGGAGAGAGAATTTGAGCAGCAGGATTCTTAGATCCAAGCTCTTTTTCTATGTGCCTTTGCTTGAAATTAGAACCTACTCTATTAACTTCAGCCATCACCTTCTTAGTCATAAAATAATCAGTCCAAGCAGACGAAAAAGATGGCATAAGGAGGTAGAGACACAGTTCAATGTCAAGAGCATTGACTGTTCTTCCAAAGAACCAGAGTTCAATTCCCAGCATAAAGATTCCCACATGGCAGCTAAGAACCCTGGTTTACTCCAGTTCCAGGGGGATCTCCTGCCCTCCACAGGCACTGTACCCATGTGGTGCACAGACATACATGCAGACAAAACTCCGATACACATAAAATAAAAATGAATAAATCTTAAAACACCCCTAAATTCTCTATAAATAAAAAAGCATTAACCCTAACATGTCATTAAGGAAAGTTAAATAGGTTTAATGATTACCTCAACTTCTTTCATACGCTTTACAGATTTACTGAGTTCTTCCTTTTTTGAATTAATAACTGTGAGCTCCTCTTGCAAATGAATAGTTTTTTCTGAGAAATAAAGAAGAACCAATTAAATAATGATTTCCTACTGAACATAAGACATTTAATAATTTATGGCCACTCTGTGAGACCTAATCACCACTGTCTCATAGTTTAAAGCAACAAGTTTATCAGCCAAAATTTTAGTGGGCAAATAAGAAATAAGTTCCATTACCCAATGAGTGATACCATTGCAACTGCCATAGAAGTGGTAAAATTCCTACTATACACTAACCAGCTACTCTCTCTGGGCAGGGCATGGGACCTTAATGTTAAGAGTGCCTACCTTCCTTAAAAGCAAAGATCTGTTTTCCTTCTGCTGTTTTTCCTTCCTATAACAAAACTCTGCAGATATATATCAAAAGAAAATTTACTAAATCTAAATACACGAGAGCACTAGACTATAAGATGCATCTGCTCCTATAAGACAGGAGCAAAAGGAGCCACACAGCTGGTATCTAGTCAATAGTAAATAAGCAGCTCTAGTTTACTTCAAAAATGTTTGAAATTTCCAAAGTTCATGTTCTTTTTACAATTTCCTACAAATATACTGAAAAGTAAAATATGTGAAAATTAAAAACGTATTCAACTTTCATAGACTCAGGTCAATGTAAACTTGAGAACTTAGGAAGTATAAATATATGTAAGAAAAAAAAGGACAATGAAACCTGGTCACAGGACAGAGAAAGTAAAATTTTCTATATGGAGGTGGAGAGATGGCTCCGTATTTAAGAGCACTGGCTGCTCTTAGAGGACCTGGGCTCAATTCCCAGCACCCACATGGCAGCTCACAATCTGTAACTCCAGCTCCAGGGGATCCAACATGCTTTACTGGCCTCTATAGGCCACATAGTGCAGATATATGTGCAGGCAAAACACCCACACACATAAAATCACAATAAATAAATCTTTAAAAAAGAAATGAGAGTCACTGGGATGGACTAGTGGGTAAAACCACCTGCTTCTAGGTCTGACAACCCAATTTCAATGCTAGGGACCCAATGGTAGAAAGACAAAAACCAAGTCCTTTTAAGTCCTGTGACCTCTACATGCACACTATTTAACACATAAACCCCCCCTACCAAATACATATGCAAATAAATGTTTTGTAAAAAGTGGAAGCCAAATTTAAGAACATATATACAACAGATGCCAGGCAGTGGTGACACATACCTTTAACCCTACCACATGGGAGGCAGAAGCAGAAGCAGGTGGATCTCTGAGTTAGAGACCAGTCTTTTCTACAGAGTGAGTTCCAGGACAGCCGGGGCTACACATAAAAACCCTATCTTGAGAAACCAAAACAAGAAACAAAGAAAAAGAATATGTAACAGATGTAACTTAGGAGGCTAATAACCTATATCAGAACTGAAATGAACCAGCCAGCCATATCACCTTTATTCTTCCTTTCCTCTTCCATGAGTTTATTTGTCCTAGAGATGTAGTCATCCTTTAGTTCCAGTTGGTACCTGAGAATCAGAATGATTAAAATGAGGTCCTTGCCATCTACCTGGAGAGACCACTAATCCTGAGGAGCTTATCTGTGGCCCAGCATACCTAAAGTGCCAACACGGCTTAGGAGAAACTTCAAAGTCTCACTTCTATGGCCAGGCAAACCGAATTTTAAACATCAAAGGTCTAATAAACCCTCCAACCTATAAATATAGTTCCAAACTCAATCACACAAAATGAAGGATGTTATCATGGGGTTGCTGAAAACAACTACTTTTCCATTGGCCTCAATTCAACAAAGAGCATAAAAGGAAACAATGAAAAGCTTACCTAGCATATAACAGATTCTGTGTCCCCAGAGATAGCAAGGCATTCAGTCATTTGTAATCTGCCTGTGCAATCCCCCCAATCCCAACCAGGATAAGAACTTTTGTTCTTAGGGTTTATGTACAACTGAGAGCCTACTGGTATTATATCGTTATCAGCAATAGCAAAAGGAATGTTACCATGGAGTTTTACTTATTTTCTTCAGTTATCACTAGTCAGAGATGGGCAAAAAAAAAAGGGCAGACCCTCCTATAATGAACATCCCTCTCCCCTACACTATTGCTGAAACCAAAGACAAATATTAAAGGTTATTAAATGGGACATGTACACCTGCCACTGAGAAAAATTACCATCCAATTATCCTTGCTCTGGGATTCTGTTCAGTGGCCCATAAAATTCAGACTAGAGTACCTGGATATGATGGCACACATTTGCTATCACTGAACTTGGGAGCCTAGAGGAAGAGAGTCAAGAATTTTGGGTCAACCTGGGCTAAAGGAGGGCAGGCCAAATTAACTCTAGCTGTCATTTTTCATTTCCCTACATCACCTTTTGCTTCACATAGTTTACTTTAGCTCTTTTCTTTTGATTCTGGCTTTACAGAGTCTTGAGAGAACAAAGCGCAAGTTCATGATCAAATTCTACCTTAAACAACTTGTAATTGTTATTGACATTCATCTCAGTGGCAGTATGAAAAAGATGACTAAAGTAATTAGAATTCCAATTTTGCAGCTGATCTACACAAACTAAGCAAGACATATGGTGCCCTAAGGTTAAAGGGAGTAATTATATAATCTAATACATACTTACATATGTAAGGTTAAAGTAAATCATAAGACCTCACAGCCAGAGGACTTATGAATAAGAGTATCTGATGTAATTCTCTATACTGTATGCTTTAGAAACCATCTTAAGCCTGGCAGTGGTGGTGCATGCCTTGAATCCCAGCACTTGGGAGGCAGAGGCAGGAGGATTTCTGAGTTTGAGGTCAGCCTGGTCTACAGAGTGAGTTACAGGACAGCCAGGGCTACATAGAGAAACCCTGTCTCAAAAAAAAAAATAGAAACTATCTTAAATATTTATCATAAAGGTATGATTTGTCAAAGAAAATAGTTTGCTCAAACACTGAATCTTGTCATGTTACTCTAATTCATCAATTTTGGTTACATTTTCACCAACTTAATTCAAACACACTATTCTTTTAAAAACACCCAACAATTACTTTAGAAGTTCAGTTTTGAGTTTGTGATCATAGGTCTCTTCAATATTCTTTAGATTCTGTTCCCGTCTCCGAAGTGCCTCAGCCTCACTTTTATTCTTTTCTTCTTGGAGCTTCTGGGTCCTGAAATTAACCCAAAAAAATTCTGTAGGAAAGCAGACTGCAATTTATGTGACTTTCCTAAACAGGAGGTAAAAGAGAAAGTCTCCCTATATTTTACAACCTGTCCTAGTTACTGTATATCAGACTAGGGAGGGAGCAGAACAGGGGCACCTGGCTTAAAGAAGTGGAAAAGAATCAATGCCAAAGTCATTTCTTACAGGAAAGAACTAACATTTCAAAACCAGCTAAGAGGGCAGTTTTTGGCACTTGCTGCCAAGCCTGCATTTGATCTCCAGGACCCACATCCACATGTTAAGATGGGAAGAACTGACTCTCACAAGTTGGCCTGTAACCTCCATGTGTGCACTGCTGTGGCATGCATGAACCCAGTCACACACCAAAAAGTTTTAATTAGTTTTAACTTTTATAAAAATTTTTTTAAGGAATTATTTATTTGATGAGTAGTACTTTGTAGTTGTCTTCAGCCAGCACCACAAGAGGGCATCAGATCCCATTACAAATGGTTGTGAGCCACCATGTAGTTACTCAACATTGACCCCGGAACCTCTGGCAGAGCAGCCAGTGCTCTTAACTACTGAGCCATCTCTCCAGCCCCTAGTGTTAAAATTACACACACACACACACACACACACACACACACAAACTGGTTACATCGTGAGTCCATGCTTATAATTCTAACACTAGACAGGCAGAAGCAGAAGGATCATTGCAAGTACAAGGCTAGCCTGGTGTACACAGTGAGTTTCAGGTCAGCCAGGGTTAAAAACAAAATGAAAACATATGTCAAAAAACCCCAAAAACAACAACAAACCAAAAAGAAAAAAAACCAAACTAAAGCATAACAAAAACCTGGCTACAGATGGTAAGTGGCCATAATCAATTTAGAAGTAAAGAATAATGTTACAAAAGCACAAACAAAAGTTAGCTTACACACATAACTGTTTGTTCTATAATACTATTTACAACTGCTGGATCTAATTCACTAACTAGCCCATCCATACTAAAGGCTTAAGACCTGATTTCGACATTTAATAACCTATTGATTAAATACTGAAAAGAGGGGATGACAGAAGGGAATTAAGAAGGAAGGAAGACAGGGAGGGAAGGGAGAGAAGGCAGGTGGGCGGATGAGAGAGAGGGAGAGAAGGAGGGGAAGGAAGAGAGAGGGGGGAGGGAGAGAGAGAGAGGGAGAGGGAGGGAGAGAGGGAGGGAGAAGTCATAATCTTGCTATACACTGACCCCTCAAGGTCTTCCTAGTGAGACATTTAAATGAGTAGTACTAGCAGTTCTCTACCTCCCAGGTACTGCAGAGAACAAGCCATTCTGAGAACCACTACCTAAAGCTCCCTGGTTCAAGAACTAAGCAAAAGCTCTAGGTGTTGGCACCAGCACCCTCTGCTGGCTAACCTGAAAAGGCTTGGAGCAGGGAAAAATACACTTAATTTACCTGAATGCTTAGAAGGAGGGGAGAGAAGTGGATAAAAAAAAAAAGTTAAGTAGAGAAGAAATCAAATGAACTGAGCCTATATAAATAAGAAAACAATACCAATAAAAACAGCAACAATTTCTTTAATGTACCAAGACTTCTAAAGAACATATGAATGCTAATAGCAAATTCTAATTGGGAAAAAAGGTTATATACACACTACAGATTATGAACTTGCTAGTAGTCCCAGGTAGGAACTGAAGGGTGAAGCCTCCTGAGCACTTAGAAAACATTAAATAGCACCCCGCCCCCATCATGAGAAATGCTTCCATACCAGATGAGCCAACTTAGAACAGAGTTCCTTACTGGAACAAAGTAGGTAAATGGAGTAGGCCAGGATGCCTGGAGTTCAGCTACATACATGAGACAATCAGGTCTGATAACTAAGGTAGCAGCAAAGCACAAAATCTATAGAAACATCAGGAGAATATCCAAGTTGTCCAGCCTCAGGGCAGTCTGACAGAAATATTTCACCATGGTTTCCAACTAATTATCTAATATTTTATAAGAAAAACCCCAAGTTATACCTTCTAAATCAGTTGATATCACCTTCAGAGCCAGGAACTCTCCCTGGCAATTTAGTTTTATTTTGTTTTTTGTTTTGTTTTTAGGCAGTGTATTAACATCATGAGAAATAGCTCCATCCATGCCAAGTCAAGTTGGACTATTCTATTTCATTGTTTTCAGTATATTAGCAGGTCTGAACACCTGATTCAAACATCCAGGCTGGCCTAGAACTCACCATGGAGCTTAAGCTGGTCTCAAACTCATGGAAATCATCCTGTCTCACCCTTCCAAAGAGCTGGGATTTCAGAAATGCACTACCACACTAGGTTTTTATTTGGCTGGGCGATAACTCAGTAAATAAAGTGCTTGCCGTGAAAGCATGAGGACCCGTAGTCATATCCCCAGTACATATAAAAGCCAGACATGGTGTGGGAGATGACAGAGGCACTAGGATGCTCTAGGCTGGCTGTTCAGATAGTCTAGTCAATCACTGAGCTTCAGGCCAACCAATGAAAGACCCAGAAAAAAATATAGAGATGAATGATAAAGGAAACCACCTCACATTGACCTCTGACCTTAGAGACACACATGGGTAAGTGCACCTGCATGTATCCTTGCAGACCACACACACACACACACACACACACACACACACACACACACACACAAAATCTTTTAGAAACGGCTAGAAAATTTAGACATAATACTTAGTATAACTTAGAATAACTTTTTCAGATTCAAAAAGAACACATTTATTACTTACAATTCAAAAGCTTCGATTCGTTCCTTCAGCTCTGCTTCTCTAGCTCTAAGCAAATCTATATCATTTAGTAGAAGCTGTCTTTGAGCATAAATTTCTTTTGTTTCCATCTGCATAGGAAAGCATTTACTTTTAGCAGGTTAGCAAAGTTAAATAAAATCCTGGAACTCAGACATTCTTTCCTTATTCTAGAACACAATGGAAGCTACAGATACTTAGGGGAACACTTTCTCCTTGAAGAAATTTCAATGAAGATTTGTTTTTAAAGTTATACTGTAGTTGCACAAAAAATGTACTTCCTGTACACAAAAAATTAGTCCCTCAATGAATGGTAAACTACATTGCCATTGTTAGGAATATAGCATCTAGCTCTTTATCATCCCTCATATTGACTTACTCAAAAATTTGGTAAGTACAGCAAGAAAAACTTTAAATATGCATATTCAGTAATAAAATTCCCAAAGAAGATAATCTCCTTGGTGATTGATGATGATGCCTAAATGTTTATAGATCATTCAGACTCCAGTTACAGGCTCAGGTGAACTCCCAAGTGAATGGGTCATCCCATCAGTGAACAAACACCACTAGGAGTGGAAAAGTTCATCTTTACAGAGCTCACAATTTGGTTGAGGGAGAGAGAAACAATCACAAAAGGATGTAATGATTTCATAACTGAAGTATACAAAGACCACATACAGGAATAACACATATATGAGTCACTCAGTGAGCTGGGGAAGAAGCCACTAAGGTGACATCAAGCTAGGTCTTTGAAA
The DNA here is from genome assembly GCA_036184795.1 of Tokudaia tokunoshimensis. Lineage (NCBI taxonomy): Eukaryota > Metazoa > Chordata > Mammalia > Rodentia > Muridae > Tokudaia > Tokudaia tokunoshimensis. The sequence goes on along the minus strand of BTHU01000023.1, from coordinate 24,931,443 downwards.
AACAGTACATCCTTATCAGGGATAGATGTGGACAGGAATCCAAAGGCATGGTATAGCCAAAGATGATGATAATCTTTATTACTTTCAGGTAATATTAACTAAATGGGGATCTAGGCAGTTACCGACGCTAAAACTAAAGTTATTAGTCTAAACATAACCCAGTATCTTAAACATCTTTCATATGTGAAAATAGTAATAGTTCATTTCCCACATATGCTAGATACATAGTTCAGGGGTCCTATATCATGCTGGATAACAGGTCTTATTGAAAAGTATCAGCAAAGCCAGGCAGTGGTGGCCCACACCTTTAATCCCAGCATTTGGGTGGCAGAGGCAGGCGGATTTCTGAGTTCAAGGCCACCCTGGTCTACAGAGTGAGTTCCAGGACAGCCAGGGCTACACAGAGAAACCCTGTCTCGAAAAACCAAATAAAAAAGAGAAAGAAAGAAAGAGAGAGAGAGAGAGAGAGAAAGAAGGAAAGAAAGAAAGAAAAGCACCAGCGAGGGTGAACCCTGGGAGGAAGCACTCCTATTTTGACCATTTTCTTTTTTTTTTTTTTTGACCATTTTCTAACCACTGCTCTGGATGAACACTGGAAACAGTGGTGCAAGTCCTGTTTGACTGAAAACATTTTCTCATTTTCTTAGCAAACAAAGAGGCGACTCTGAACACAGCCACTCGGCCCCTACTCCTGGGTCATCCCGAGACTGCCATGTATCCCTTCATTTCCTTCAGGATGGGGGCCACTCACGTTCTCACCTGCTTTTCTTTGCTCTCTTCATCCCCTAGCAGAGCACCAAGTTCTTTCATTCTTGAGGCTGCCTTTCTCAGGTCAAATTAAGTTTAGCAAAACACCATTCCTCAATCATTCCTACCTTCTTCCCACCCTCACAGAAAGGGTGATCAAATGGTCAATCTTCCCCAGAGTCAGAACAAAAACCTCTTGTCCAAGCACATGGTTTGCTCTGCCACTTTCTGGCTACTGCCTCAGCTGGGTTTTGCAATGTTAACTACCATCCTCTCTGCTTTAAAGAGCTTCTCCCCCTCATCCATAGAAACTATTTATCTCCAAGCCTCTCTCTCCTTAGAGCCCTCTCCAATTTGCCTGACAAGACTGAGCCTGTTGCTGAGTGTCTCTTAATCAGTGTGGACATTTACCCCAGTTCTTTCTTTTTGACCACTGCTGAGCAAAGTCTCCATGAGCTTGTCAGAGCTCAGCCTTCTCTGTATTCCTGATAGAAGTCCTACCTGCCCCCTCGAGAGCCTTCTTCCATCTGCTTTCTTTTCTAGATCTTCCTTCCACAAAGCTACTAACAGTGCAGGACACAGACACCCAGTAAATTATGCCCACATATTACCTCTCTGTGTTTTTTAATTCTTTCCAGAGTGTTCTTTTCCTGAGAAATGAGGGCTTCATTTTTTGTTTGACAAGTTCTTTCAAATTCATTCTGGAACTCAGCCAATTCCTTTTCATACTTTCTTTTCTCTTCCATCTTAACTTTTGTTATTTCAGCTTCTCTAAAATACTTCAGCTATGAATTGAACACAAAGACTAAAAATAGTTCCTTAAAAACAGTATAAATTCACTCTTCATTCACTCCATTCCTTAATAAAAGGCTCTAGATGGCCCCCACATAGCCAAGGTTAAGCCAGTAGAAGGTAAGTGAGCCTGGCTCTCATCAATAGCAGCAAGGACTACAGCTTACCTTCTGACACATTTCTACCTGAAGCTGATGTTGTATTTCTTTCTTATACTCATTTAACTTTGTCTCTAAAGATTCTAGCTTGGGACGGTGAGGAAAAGCATCTGCAAATTGATCGTCGATAAGCTGAAACTTCTGGGCTAGTAAAAAAATAACACAGTCAATTAGGAAATATAAAATCAACTCAGTAAGCTATGCAAGAGGCCCAAAGCAGACTATACTAAATGGAAAGTGTAGAGATGTCTGCTATCTACTTTGAAATATATTCAAAACCTGAGATAAGTGGACAGATAAGTGATGAACAAGTATACTGCAAATTTCACCGTAGCATCTATGTAGGCAAATAGTCACTGTAACATTGTTTCAACTGTTTTGCATGTTTGGAAATATTGATAATAAATTGGAGGGGGACAAATACAAATCAATCTCTTCTCAGTTTTTAAGTGCAGAAAGCTTGGAGTTGAATTAAATTTGACACACATTCCAAACAAGGACTTTAAAAGTATAAAAACTATGTACTTTAATTCTTGCCTTCTATGGGAAAGGAACAAATGGCCACAGAGTTTGACTTCCAGAGGGTTAAGCAACTATAGCACAACCAGGCTCAAGTTGAGGACTACTGACTTTCTCATACCAGATCTCTTTCAAGGAGGCCCTTAGTCCTTAAACCACCAGAGAGTCAAACCAGCTATGAAGCAGAGAATAAACCTGAACATGGAGTACAATCGCATGTACAAAAAAAAAATCATCAAAGGGTACACAGGGAAAAAAAAGGGATAGCAGGAGTAGATTAAAATATTGAGTGTTTGTGGCAGGCAAAACTGTGGCCATGTTTTTCCAGCCACTTCACTTATTTTCCAAATGAGCCTTAACCACACAGTCTGACACAATACTTTCTAGCCACATACTGTCACTGAGTATTTGAAATGAGATCAATCTGAGTATAGCTGTGCTCTGAGTGAAAATAACATACTAGATCTTCAAGAATTGCCATAAAAATGGATATGAAATATCTCACTAATATTTTTATACTATCTACTTGCTGAAATATCTTAAATGCTTTAGGTTAAAGAATTAAAATTAATTTCACCTGTTTCTTTCCATCTTTTTAAATGTACCTACTAGGAAATTTAAATTTTTCTATGTGCTTTATATTACTGGAAAATTCCCATTTGCAATGAACACGTATTTTGCTAATGTTATCAAAACTATACTTAAGGGCCTAGTTGTAGAATATAGTTTTGTAAATGATGGATTCCTTATCTTCCTCTAAGTTAAAGGCACTATTAAGGATGAGCCAAAAAGTTGATTAAGCACATCAATATAGATAACTGCTTTCCATCTCTTTTGACATAAAACCAAAAGGTACTGTCTCCCTTGCTTTCTGTTGCTGTGACAAGCACCATGACCAAAAGCAACTCGGGAAGAAAAGGGTTTGTATTTTCAGTTTATACTCCAGGTCACAGACCATTACTAAGGGAAGCCAGGCAGAAACACAAAGGAATGCTTACTGCCTTGTTCCTTGGCGCATACTAAATTTTATATATAGAACAGAACCCCTACCTAAGAATGATGCTGCCTACAGTGGGCCAGGCCCTCTCACATTGTACAAAACAATTCCCCACAGACATGCCCATAGCCCAATCTGATGGAGGCAATTGTTCAATAGAGGGTCTTCTAAAGCAACTAGCTTGTGTCAAGCTGACAATAAAAACTAGTCAACAAGGTAGGAAGATACTATAGAAAGGTAGAGTGCAAAATCTCTAGGCCTTGGACTCTACCCAAATGGGGGTTTCTAAGTTGTTCTCCCTGCTGAGGACCTCAGTTTCCACTATCCAATGAAATGATGGGACAATGACTGCTCTCTTTGCAAACAGTTTGTAACATAATGAGGTGGTCTGAATAAAAATACCCCACCCCCTACAATGGGTTCATATATTTAAATGCTTAGTAACCAGGGAGTAGTACTATTTGAAAGGATTAGGAGGTGTAGCCTTGCTGGAAGAAGTATGTCACTGAGGATGGGTTTTGTGGTTTCAAATACCCAAGGCAGACCCAGGAGCTCTCTCTTCCTACTGCCTACAGATCTTAATGTAGAACTCTCAACTACTTCTCCAGCACCATATCTGCTTGTATGCTGCCATGCTCCTCACCATGTGACAATGGACTAAACCTCTGAAACTGTAAGTAAGCCCCAACTAAAATACACTTCTTCACCACAACAGAACACTGACCAAAACATACTAATTTAATGGCTAAAAATATAGTCAGAGCCGGGCGGTGGTGGCGCACGCCTTTAATCCCAGCACTTGGGAGGCAGAGGCAGGAGGACTTCTGAGTTCGAGGCCAGCCTGGTCTACAAAGTGAGTTCCAGGACAGCCAGGGCTACACAGAGAAACCCTGTCTCAAAAAAAAAAAATATATATAGTCAGAGAAGACATGAGTTTCCTAGTTAAGAGATTTAAACTCTACAAGTAAGGAAGAACTTGGCCCTTGGCATCCTTGGATGACTGGCCAGTGTAGCCCTGGCATTGGGAAGGATAGATTATAAGAGTGGAAAGCAAGTCCTAGCCCCTCCAGCAACACAATTCCAGAAAAAAATGAGTTTCTTTGTCACCTACATACAAGCAGCATTTTTCCAGATCAAGGAAAATAATCATATAGTAAAATAATTTTCTTCAAAAAACAAAACAAGGCCAAATAAGGTGATATGCATCTGTAAATAGCAGCATTCAGAGGAGGCAGAGGCAAGATAATTAGCAGTTTGAGGCCAGTTCCATCTACACAGTGAATTCAAATTCAGCCAGGGCTAAATAGTGAGACCCTGTTTGAAAAATAATCAGGCAAACACAAAAATAATAACAAACTAGCTAGCAGAATTGAAGTAAAAAGGCTATAATTACCTAGAGACACTTGGCTAGGAAATGTGGTGCTTGTCTGAGTTTCCACATCACAGCTCTCTTTAGCTTGATGATATTCTGCCAACTCCTTTAAGAAACTCATAAGAAAGCCTAAAAGTGTAACATACATAGTTTTGTTTAAGAAGATCATTCAACTATTTCTTTATTGCTGTTTATGAGTCTTGATTTATAGCATTATCATTTGATTAGCAATGAAAGGTCTTTCCAAGCATGATATAAATATAAAATAGAGATCCTATAACCACAAAAAATATATAAATTTACATATGGCACAAAATAACTCAAAAGACAAATGATATATTGGGAAAAACAGAGAAGTCTCATTATAATGTCAAAGAACTCTTACAAATCAGTAAAATAAAAAAGTAGGAAAAGACATGGACAGAGTTCACTGGAAGAAAATTTAAATAGAAAAAATGAATACCTTTTAAATGTTAAATACACAAAACCCATAAATAAATGCAAATTAATAACAAAAGAGAGACCACATTTTTCACATAACACTGTTAAGATTAAATCACTGATAATGTCAAGTGCAGACATGGGAATCAAGTACAGCAATTTGTTAAGTGTCCCCAAATTTTAACCTAGTCATTTTCAGTTTACACTGCTGTACTACCTTTAAGTGAGGGCACAAAGTATGTATGATGCCATTTACTGCTTCTTATAGCAAAAAGCAAGGAACAACTGTGTCTCCTTCAATAGGAATTTAAATATGTTCTTTAAAAATGATCTAAACAAGTTTAAAGGACTCCTGCTTCATCAGCCAAAGTATAATCTTTTATCCTTTTCTACTAGATTTTAAAACTACTCCCACAACTGTAGTTTCCTTTAATTTCCCCTTACAAACACATTACTCCCTTATCTAAAAATCACACACTAACTACCTAAACTATCAATCATAATGGGAGTCAGTTTTCTCCTTCCACCATGTGGATCCTGGGGATGGAACTCACGCAGTCAGGATTGGCAACGGGTACCTTTATGTGCTAACCCATCTCGATGGCCCAAATTCCCATTCTAACAGTGATTAAGTTGGCTCTTACAATTACCTATAGACTTGACTGCAATTTTATATTATTACTAAGTCCTACTATGCAAATAACTATCAAATACAGTCCAAATCAACTGTTAGACTCACTAACTTTCAAAGTTAAGAAGCTCAGCACTCTCCAAGCCAAGAGAGAACATTATAACACTGTTTGGCCACAGTCTATACTTCATCCAGGGATCACCTAATCTCCTAAATTTGATGTGTAGTTCTCCTTGTACTGATTTTTGCCAAAATTAGCAAAAGGTTAATGGTTAGCCAAAGAGCTCTACCCAAATTTTGGCACTTGGATGCTTAACACAATTGCTACTCAGTTTCTCCATGTTCTAGAAATTTTATCATAGTAAGCTGGTAGCAGGTGTTAGTCTGATGTTTTTTGAACCAGAAGCACTTAAGTAGACTATGGAAACACGGGCAATATTCTTTTAAGAATACAAATATCTATAGTAAAGTGGATTATTCCTAAATATTGCTTCAAGCTCTAAATTTCCTTCTCAATATTTTGGCAACAGCTATTAGTGGCACATAGTTTAGACCAATGCTTTCTAGTATGGCAGCCATGTGGGTAACTGAATTTAAATTCAACTAAAATCAAGTTCACTGTTCAGAGTAAGTAGCCCCATTTCAAGTACCACATGACCTTAATGGCCACCACAAGAGACAGCAGAGATAAGCATTTCCATTAAAACCGGAGTTACACTAAATAGCATACTGCCTTAGAGTTCAAAATGTAGGGTCTTATCTATTCATTTACTTAGCAGAATGGAATAAAAGATCTTAAAAAATCTTTTTATTTTGAAGAATAATCCATTTGTATTTAGACTGCCCAACACTTAATTTTATTATACAAATTTATACAGCTTTAGCCTTTGGAAGCTGTTTCACTGTGGAATGTAGGGTCAGTTGCCATAATGAAATTCAATAGGGATGATCTCTGTTGCAGGAAGCCTAGAACATCTTGTAAGCCAATGTACTTACCCACTGCAAACATTACCTGGCAATTAAGTAAAATACTAATAATGGCTGGTTGAAAGTAGACATGCAAATGTTTGCTCACTAAGTTCCAACTTATGAACATCCTAGCTGGGATGGCAAGGCACAAATCCAAACACAAAAGGACCAGCAACATGTCACAGACTACTTAAAAAGAGCAAATGATAAACGATCTCTGGCAGCTAAGTTGCCAGTTTATATTTAAGACACAAAGCTCATTACCAAGTCTAAAATACAGTCTGGCAACCGTAGTAACAATATGCTATGTGAAAAGCCATTAGCAAGGCCAGGGTTGAGACAATTTATCAAGAAAGTATAAAAACTTAATTTATAAAAAAGCATTGATAGTTTAAAGAAACTCCTAATAAATTTACCACTTCATAAATTCCATTTGAGGGAGTTATCTAATATATAGTCAGCTCACGTTACTAGTTTTTTTCAGGGGAGGGAATTATTGTATAAATGTTCTAAACCGCAGGTATTCTGTAAATAGAATTTTCATTTGCTAAACTACTGTCTGCAGTGTCCTTACTTGAATATCTAAGACTTATTAAAAAGAGAGAAATGTGGGAGAAATAACCCATTTTTATCAAGATAATATGTGAATGGTTGCTTATTATTTTCATTCTAGTTAAAGTTCCCATTCTTCTCCCTGGTAACCACAAGCTTCGCATTTTTGTAAGCAGCAGCACATAGAAAGATCTTGCTATTCTCCACAAAGGTGAAGACTCCTACCTTTTTGGTTTTCTTTATCAAATCCTGAAATCTGTTAAAAGAAAATATTTACCTTTATTAATTGCTCATTTATAAAAGTAGCAAATCAAAATAGATCATAAAAACAATCTTACCAATGATTTATAGAGACTAGAAGAGGGATTAATCCGAATGAGCTGTAGTAGATCCTGCATAGTAAATATCTTAAAGAGAAAAAAGAAAAAAAAAGATTAAGTAGCTGTGGTGATCTGAATATGCTTGGCCCATGGGAAGTGACACTAGTAGGAGTTGTGGCCTTGCTGGAGGAATTTTCTCACTAAGGGGGTAGGCTTTGAGGTCCTATGTTTAAGCTCTGCCCGGGGAGGAAAAGAGCCTCCTGCTGAAGAAAGTCCCCTCCTGGCTCCTTCAGATCAAGATGTAGGACTCTCAACTCCTTCTCCTGCACCATGTCTACCTGGATGCTGCTATGCTCCCTATCATGATGACAATGGACTGAACCTCTGAACCTGTGATCTAGTCCCCAATTAAATGTTGTAGTTTATAAGAGTTGCCTCAGTCATAGTGTCTCTTCACAGTAATGGAAATCCTAACTAAGACAGTAGCCAAACTTTTGGACAAGTTTAAATGACTAAGATGTTACTGAATATAAAATTAAGACTAAAATATTAGAGTTAACCCAATAATGTAAAAATAAAGTTTTTATGTTAACAAACTACAATAAATATACTGAGGTCAAAAGATCAAATAGTGGGCTGGAGAGATGGCTCAGCAGGTAAGAGCACTGACTGCTCTTCTGAAGGTCCTGAGTTCAAATCCCAGTAACCACAGGGTGGCTCACAACCATCTGTAATGAGATCTGACGTCCTCTTCTGGGGTGTCTGAAGACAGCTACAGTGTACTTACATATAATAAATAAATACATTAAAAAAAGATCAAATAGTTTTGTTACTTTTTCAATTACATTTATGTAGTGTATATGTGTATGTTAGAAGGGTATGAACATGCTATGGTATACATGTGGAGATCAGAGGACAATGTGTAGGAAATTAGTTCAATCCTTCTACCATATGGGTCCTGGAACTCCAACTCAGGCCATCAAACCTTCATAACAAGTACCTTTATCTACTAAGTGATCTTGCCTGCCCAGATAAAATAACTTAAATGAAATAATTAACCTCCAAATACTAACAGGAATGGAAGAAATGATTAACACCTTACAGATAACACTCAACTGTCTGGTCAACCAGTGGCTATATGAATGAATTTCAGGATCCTTATAGTTATTTAAAACTGTAAATAAACTCCAGGTTTTACTATTCTTACAATGAATGACTACTGCTACTTCGTGCCTGAAATATTTTTTTATTGGATATAGTATTTACATTTCAAATGCTATCCCCTTTCCCAGTTTCCCCCACTTCCAGAAACCACCTATCCCATCCTCCCCCCCTACTTCTATGATGGTGTTCCTCATCCCACCCCACTCCCACCTCCCCGCCCTTGATTCCCCTACACTGGGGCATCTATTGAGCCTTCATAGGACCAAGGACCTCTCCTCCCACTGATGCCTGGCGCACGCCTGTAGGATTTGTTAAAGGAGGCAGAGGCAGGAGGATCACGAGTTTGAGGCCAGCCTGGGCCTGAAATATTTTTAATCACACAGAAACTACTAATGATATGAACTGGTTTAATTATTACTATAATTATATAACTATTACACAGTAAAGAAAATTATAAAACATATCATTTGAAAGAAGATGAACTAAAAATGAATTCTTGTTTTAAGAAAGTGCCATATTATGTATATCTGGTTGGCCTAGGACTCACCAAGCTGAAAAAAAATTTGGGATTTTCGTCTGTTGTCTAGTGCTGAGATTACACATGTGCCCCCATGCCTAGTTTAAAGAATAAATTATTTATGCTGTCAAGTTGAATACAGTTGTTAATAACGTACAGCATATTCAAAGTTCAGTCTTTCTCTAAAATACCAACATTGTCCGTTCATACTTCTTAAAACTTTTAGACAGGGCTGGAGAGATGGCTCAGAGGTTAAGAGCACTGACTGCTCTTCCGAAGGTCCTGAGTTCAAATCCCAGCAACCACATGGTGGCTCACAACCATCCATAATGAGATCTGACACCCTCTTCTGGAATGTCTGAAGACAGCTACAGTGTACTCACATATAATAAATAAATAAATCTTAAAAAAACTTTTAGACAATTACAAACAACACACACACAGAAAAAACACCAGGAATGAACCCTACTGTAAAAGATAGACTTGATTGACTATTACGTGTCAATTTGACGACAGCTAATATATCCCTAGATGTGGGATACTGACAGTGTGGGACTCTGAATGGGGGAGAGGAGAGTATTATGAAAACCACACTCAATTATACTGCAAACCTAAAATTATTCCAAAAACAAAATTCTTAGATAATACAGGTACTGGGAATGTTTGTTAAATATTACTTTAACGTAATTAATAAAATGGATTATTATGTTCAGTGGTGATGAGAACTAGTTAAAATCATCAGAGTGATTAAACCATAAGACATGTGCTTTATAGATTTTCTTAAATTATGCGTTTTGCACTTCTCTGATGTAACTATAAAGCAGAGAAGTATCTGCAGCAATCTAAAAGGAACACATGTTAGAAATCAAAATGTTCTGCCCTGTAATGCTATTGAGAAGCTACTCATTGTGTGTAAATCAGAATCCCTTCACCTGTCTACAGTCTGAGTCGTCATTTGGAATACATGTGCTACCTGCAGTGTACCTAGTACAGTATCAGCTTCACGGTGAACATTACGGAAATGGCAGTTACCAGTATAATTTAAACCAGATGGAATATAACATTACTTTTAGCTCCATGCGAGTCCCACACTATCAATATCCCACATCTGGGGATATACTGGCTGCAGTCAACTATCCCAAACTGACACATAATATGTCAATCAAGTCTATCTTTTACATAGGGTTCATTCTTGGTGTTTCTCTGTGTGTGTGTGTGTGTGTGTGTGTGTGTGTGTTGTTTGTAATTGTCCAAAAGTTTTAAGAAATGGGAGCAATGTTGGTATTCTAAAGAAAGATTGAACTTTGAATATGCTACACTTTATTAACAACTGTATTCAACTAAATATTTAGTGATTCCACATATTGATATTTTACAAAAGACTGAAATGCCAAAGCATTAACAACAACCACATTTGGTACTCATTTGTTATCTAACAAATATGTTTTGTTCAGGAACGGCATCAAAGATGAAAAAGAAATGAAGCTAGCCAGACAAGGGACAAGCAGGGTAATTATGTAGCACTTCACAGTTACTAGAAGAAGAAACTGTCAAAATGAAATTCAAAACCACCAGACTTTACCTTTTCTTTTGCCAAACCACTTTCTGGAAAGAAAACAGAAAGTGAATATTCATAGCCACATCTTTGTAAGTGATCTGCCACCAGCGAGTTAGAAGCACCTATTAGGAGGGCACTCCCTTCCACTGAAATGGATGGAGGTTTCACTTCTCCAGTCAATACAGGATGCATCAATTCATGAATTAGCTGGTTTCTGAGTTGTGTCTAGTGTAAAAACAGAAAAAAAAAACAGGCAAAAGGAGTTAGATTTCACCACAGTAAAAACATATACAGATCTGTCCCATTCATTGAACTCTTTCTAATTTTCAAAATGACTCCGGATCTATGGGCAGAAGGTAGGAAGCACTCCTTTCACAATTTCTCTTACCCCTCAGTGGACTTGGGCAAAACCTTTCTTTCCCCAGCTCCTAAAACCACTGTCCACAGATCATAACTTGACTTCTCTAAAAGCAATTTCAACTGCTTATTATCAGGAAATCAAGCCAGAGGAGAAATTCTGCCACTTCATTCCAACTGTGGATTGTGGCAGTCTCTGAAAGTATTGGCTCAATCCAGTTCTTGGGCATAATACTGACCAAAATAAAACTTAGTTGTTTTTTATTTGTTTGTTTCCCAGGACAGGGTTTCTCTGTGTAGCCCTGGCTGTACTGGAACTCACTCTGTAGATGGATCGGTCTGACCTCAAACTCAGAGATCTACCTGCATCTACCACCCAAGTACTGGGAATAAAGGTGTGAGCCCCCACACTCAGCTTAAAATTTAGTTTTTATCTCAGAAATAGTCTTAACTAGACCAAAAATAAAGAAACAGATGATTTGACAAGTTTCATTTTATACCTAAACTGGATGTAGGGGAAGATGCCTATAATCCTAACACTAGGAAGGTGGAGGCAGGAGGATCGCCAAAGTTTGAGGCAGTATAGTAAGACACTGTTTCAAAATCCACAAAAGTTATGACAAAACCCACAAAGCAAACAAAAGCACTTATACATAAATGACTTTGCAATTGACTATAAATACAAATTTGTTTCAAATAAAAGAATATAAATTAAGCACTAAATTCCATAAAATTTACATTATAACCACCTACATCAATCACTGAACTAGGAAGGAAAAATTAGCTAAGTTTGAGAAAATTACAATGTGTCCTGCTTTTCATCCAGTTGGGAAATGGACTGAATAAGCAGCCAGGTTGAAGCTGTGAAGGAGATTTGCACAAAAGGGTACTGATAAAGCTATCCATTGGTCAAGACCAAAGAAAACTGAGACGTGAAGGACCATCAAGTCTAGAGTATGGCATGCCCAGAATGCAAAAACTGTTCAATAGTAAAAATTAATAAAGTACATTCAACCCAGGTGATTAAATCCAGAATCACTAATGGAGTTCAACATAAAAGATCAAAAGCCTTTCTAACATTTCAAATGTGTAAGCTGAGGAGATGGCTCAGTTGATAAAATACTTTCTGTGCAAACATGAAATGCTGAGTTCAATCCGTACCATACACATAAAAAGCTAGGTTTGATAATCAGTGCATATAACTCCAGCACTGGGGCTTTGGTGGGGGGGTTGGGGTGGAGACAGGAGGACACCTGGAACTCAACAGTCAGCAAGCCTAGCCAAATCAGTGAGCTTAGGTCAGTGAGAGAGAAACCCTGTCTCAAAACACAAGGTGGATGGCTCACAAATACCTACACAAGAACAAGCACGCATGCATATGCATCTACACACACACAGGAGCCAGAACATACAGGCGTACACCAACGCAAAAGTGAGTAAACATCCAATGACATGAGAATTTAAAAAGTTTGGCTTGACCTAACAAATATTAGACATCAATATTTGTACAGCCAGATTAAAGCAGAACATGGTGGGGAAAGTACTGCAACAAAAATAAAAAAGATCAATCATTTTTATAGAAAGAACTCTTAAAATACTACCACTCTAACCAGTCTCATGAAAAAAAACAAAACAAAAAACAAAAAACAGAGAGCCAGAAAAGTACAACAATCAAAGTGAAGCAGAAAATGATTAAAGCAGTAATTTTCAGTGTTACCCTGCTAAAAGGTATAAGGGCAACAGTGAAATATACAATAACAATCCTTCCATAGTCATATGGACACACTACTAAAAATGCTCTTACCCCAAGGCATAATGGCCCTGGCCTAACACTCCAGAACTCATGAAGGAAGCAGAACACTGCAAACTGGCCAAAGCAAGCTCATGCCTTTTACGCAGAAAGGGGAGTTCTCTATACTAGGCAGGAAATGACAGGTGCAACAAATAGATCAGGTACAGACCTGGGCAGAAGCTATACAGTCACTAGGAGGCAGCAACCTAAATGACCTCTGACTGGTCAGGACGAATCTGTTGTCACTGAACTTGAGCAAACAGGGAAAGAATCCTCATACAATCTAAATTTTAAAATGATATACACACCTACAGCAGTTTGTAATTATAAAATGTAGGATTTTTCTCTCTTCTGCTTTTCTGTATTTTCCAGACAAGTTTTAAATATTTTTATGAAGTTAATAAAACAATTAAGAGTAGGAGAAATCAGGCTCACCTTTCCTTAATTTCCAATTCTATAGGTAAAATATATTCTAAAAGATATATTGTAGCTGGGCAGTGGTGGAGCGCTCCTTTAATCCCAGCACTTGGGAGGCAGAGGCAGGTGGATTTCTGAGTTTGAGGCCAGTCTAGTCTACACAGTGAGTTCCAGGACAGCCAGGACTACACAGAGAAACCCTGTCTCGAAAAACAAAACAAAAACAAACAAACAAAAAGATATATTGTAAGGAAACACATTGAACTCTATCCCTTGCTGTTACCCAAACTTAAGCTGTACTAATACACAGTTGCTACTCATTTAAAATAGTCACTCTAAAATATCTTATTTGTATTTACTATTACTGAGACAGGGTATCACTACGAAGTCTTGGCTGACCTAGAACTGGCTATATGGCCCAGCTGCCCTTCAACTCACAAGAACTCTGCCTGCCTCTGCTTCCCAAGTGCTGGGATTAAAGGCATGTGACAACACACCTGGTACCATTCCACTATAGTTTTTAAAACAAAATTCCATTTCTCAAACTGTTACACAGTTAAGGAGTACCTTCATATTTTCTACGTAGTGTCATCAAACAGACTGGGCTTCAATTTGATGTTCTCAGACATGTATACCACTGTACTCTCTCTGCTCACATTTACCCTCCCATTACCCTCTCCAGTCCTGTCATTTCCTCACATAGTGCCCCCTCCTGCTCACTACATATACATAGCAAGGTCAAATCTAGACTGTGAACAAGATTTGTAACAGCAGCTTAGTTTTATGGCAATGTGTTCACTATACGTTATGTGCTACCTTAATGTCAGTTCAATAAATCTATTATATGCTCTTTTAAAAAGACGACTGAAACTCAACATTTTCAGAATGTAACTGACTAATACAATCGATGTCTCAGTATTCTAGAAAGCTGAGTTCTGGATGAATTTAAATGTGGAACTACCTCCTGTTAAAGGCTACACTTGTGGAAGTAACGACACAATCATGCCTAAATCTGATACCTTAAGCGTGTCCAGTATACCCCGATCCTTAAACGTCTGGTATAGCTTTTTGCGCAGTTCATCTTGACTCAACTCATCACACTTGGGCATGGTGGACTGAAAAGAGAAAATGATGAGTTACCTAGTGGCAAAGGGGACCTAAATTTCAGAAATCAGACCAGTGACCTCACCGGAAGCTCTAAGATAAGAAAGCTCTAAGGAAGCTTTAACGAACATCAAACAAAGAGAAGTCCTTTCTGTTAAACCCTGTTAAGTGGCAGGTAGAACTACCTGAGCCATCGTTATCTGCTTCCTCCCGAGCTCGTCCCTCCACGGACTCCTTGGCCCGGGACAGGCAGCAGGGGAGAGAGAGCCCTTGAACTCCGAGCCCAGCCTGTCTCTGGGAACCTGGAGGAACAAGAGAGCTAAACCTTCAGCCCATAACTCCGTCAAACACGCGCACTTCCTCCCACAGTTCGGAAAGGGGGGAGGGGGCGTGACCCAGGAGGGACTCTGGACGGAATAAAGACGGAAATCACAAGCGAAGGGCCAGAAGCAGCCGCTCAGTAGACAGTTTGCACGGTTCCACTGCACCTTCCTATACCGCCCTCGGCCCGTTCAACCGGCCCTACGTCGTTGCGGCCAAGAGCAACCACCAGGGTCTGGCCGGCCCGCGGTGACGTCTGCGCGAGTTCAGGCCGGAAGTCCCAGCCACATCTCGCGAGAGCGTGGCCTCAGCTCTCGCGGGAGTGACTCTGGGTTTCTAAGCTGAAGCTCCGGAGCGCGGGTTCCCGAGGCGGGTGATTCTACTATCGGCTCCTTCCTACAGGTGAGCCTTGGGGGGGGAAGTAGGGAGGTAGGGGGCGGGCGCTCCGGGTCCGCGGGGGATTCCAGGCCTCACGTGATGCCGACGTTAGTCTTCTACCTCTAGCCAGCCCGGACTCGGAACAGCTGGCCCAGCCCCTGGGCCGATTGATCACTGTTCTTCTGGTTGATTACAGCCTCCGTTTCCACTTGGAAACGACCTCGGCGCACTCAGAGGCCTGGCGTTCTCCGGGTCAGTTAACCTAGTGTATCTTCACTGCAATGCAATTGCCCTTTGTAGCCGGTTTGTTGTAGAAATCAGTCCTGGGCATCCTAGGTTGACCGCATCCTTGATCTGTTTCCATTAAATGTCAGTATACCCTACCCCGCACTCACGTGTCTCCAGACTTTGACAGAAGCTCTCAAAGAGGGAAAAGCGCATCTCTTTGAGAAGCACAGAGCTTAATTTTATAGAGAACTCCCATTGCGTTTGCTGATCTGTGGGACAAATGGAATTAGAGCTGTCAGGAGCAAGGTTCTAAAGGTTCCTCCATAGAGACTTGTAGAGAGGTTAGCTATAAAAATAGACGGCTTTGAACTGGGGTGCATGCCTTATATCTTGTGTTTGCCTGTTACCTAAAATGTTTAACGTGGAAAGGATTTCTAAGTTCATCCTCCCGCTCTTGCACTGGTAGTCTTCCACCATCACACCATATGAATTTTAGCTTTCTGGTAACTTCAGATGTCAGCCCTGGGCTTGGCCTTTACAGCAGTTTAGAATAAATCTATCAAGCCCAGAGTTAAAAAGTACTTGGCCCTGTGTATGTATGTACTGCACTCCCTCAAACCCATACCGGACATGAATAATTGATCATAGCCACTCCCTGCTGACCTCACTGTTTCTCAGCACCAACTCCTGGCAGCCATACCAGCTAAGTAGATTTTGCTCATAAGAAACGCCATGCTATCCCTAGTCAAATCCCTTTTCTACTATACATTGTATTTCAAGAATATACTGAACACTTATCCACCACAAAACACTTCCTCCTGCTTAACTTAAAACACCCTCAGCTCCTTCAGTTGCTCTTGTTTTGTTTCCAGACCATTTGTTGTCTAAGTCCCACCCTCCCCAACACATTGTTTAAAGGTGTCCATCTTTTGAAACTAGGATTCCCAGAACTGAATACTTTAACGGGTGATGTAATGAGGATAACATAACAGCAGCACTTTCCACACCTTGTTTGGACACTGTCTTACTCAGTTTTTGGTTGTTTGTTTTGTACTTTTAGATTTAGGTGTGTGTGGGTGTGTGATGAGTAAAGGTACCCACAGAGGCCAGAAGAAAGCATTAGATTTCCCCAGAGCTGGAGTTACAAGCAGTTGTGAGCTGCCTGATGTAGGAGTTGGGATCAAACTTGGGTCCTCTGCAAGAGCAGTATGTTCTCTTAAGTGCTGAGCAGTCCTTCTGTCCCAGCTGTCTTATTCCTCATTCAGCCTAGAATTCTGTAGCTTTCCTTTCTTGACTTGTCGGGCTGCTGCCTTACTGAGCAATAAATCCAAACTTTTGGGTTCACATTTCTTTTACTCTAGGTTTCTCTCCTTTTGTTGTACAGATGGTTTGTTGTTACTGGTTTTAGTTTTTTGAGGCAGAGTCTCTTACTGTGGTCTAGGCTGTTCTCTTGGTTTAGCCTCCCTAGTGCTGGGCTTAAAGATGTGAGCTACTATACCTGGCTTCTGTTGATTTTAAAACTCAAGTACAAGACTATGTCTCAGCCTCTTATAGCTTAAGAATTTAATGTGACACTTGTAGACTTACAGGTCCCATGGTGTCTTTCCTGTTCCCCCATTTTGAGACAGGGTCTCTCTTCTGGAGTCTTGGCCATCCCTGATCTATATATGTAGGCCATACTGGCTTAACCTCACAAAGATCCACCTACTTCCCCCTCACAAGTGCTGGAATCAAAGATGTATACTACCAGACCTAGCTTGGAGATCCTTTTTTATTCTGAACTTTTGCCTGCTAATAAACTGTTTATAGTTACCATGTATTTGAATGCGATACGTTGTCTTTAAGTTACTGATTTAGTGCCAGCCATGCACTGAGAAGGCTAAAACAATAGGATCATGAGTTCAAAGCCAGCCTGGGCTACACTGCAAGACCCTGTCTCAAAACAAAACCTGCCTCAAAACATACATACACACACACACACACACACTCCACAGGAAAAAAAGTATTGATCCTGAGGCCGATGTAAACCTCTGTGGAGACATTGGACCATAAGTTGGCATAGAACACTCAGATGGTTTCTGGGTATTGATTTTAAGTCAGCTATAGGTTGCCCCTTACTCAGCAAATAATGAGTGTTGGCTAGATCACTGGCACTGTTAGAACCCTGGGGATACTTTACAGAACAACAAGAACTGTGGGTCTGTTCTCTTTGAAGATTTTTTTTTTTTTTTTTTTTGGTTTTTTGAGACAGGGTTTCTCTATGTAGCCCTGGCTGTTCTGGAACTCACTCTCTAAATCAGGCTGGCCTCAAACTCAGAAACCTGCCTGCCTCTGCCTCTGCCTCTGCCTCTGCCTCCCAAGTACTGGGATTAAAGGCTTGCGCCACCACTGCCTGGCTGAAAACTTCTTTCTGTCACCCAGGCTATAGGTCTCCAGTGTGCTCCTACATAGATAACCAAATGACCCAGAAAATTTACTGTCCACCTACCATATTTCCTTTGCAGAGCAGAAAAAGTGAAGTTTGATGTGGTTTGCTTTTAGTATAAGTAAAGAATTAAATGAATACTAACCTAGATGTGATGGTAGTAGTAGTTTTTTAACTTATACTATAAAGAAAAAGATCCTGACATGGTATCTGACCAAAATCGCCCAGGTAACACCTGTTTAGGTTGGTGTTCTAGTCTCATGAATATACCCAGTCATAGACGAGGAGATATCCTTTTATCTGTTTCTGAACATGGGAATAATATTACCTATCTCTTAGCATATAGAGCCTTTCTGTGCCTGTGATTTCTTTAATGTCACTTAACAGTAGATGTAGAGCTATTGATACAAGCTATATAATTGGCCAGTACCTGAAGACTTTTTTGAATTGAAATGCTTAGGAATTTTTCTAATATCTAATATGCAGTCTTGAAATTTGCATCCTGCCCCACCTGGCTCGATGCTGAGAAGTCATGCTTTGTATGTAGCAGGAAAAATGGAAATTAAGCAGATTTGTATCTTTTGTTATTTTGGTATATGTCCAGTGCTGGAAGCCCTTCTTTTCCTAATTGTAACAACCTACAGAGGCATTTGCTTTTCTTACATATTTTGTACACTTAAGTTCTCTTTTAATTTTGCTCTTTTCTTGGAGCCTGGCTGGCTTTGAGCTTAGGATCTGCCTGCCCTAGCTTCCTCAGTGCTAGGATTGCATATCCGGTTTAGTCTGTATATTTGGGGGTCAGCAAATAAGCACCTATTCTGTCTATAGGGACTATAACATATTCAAAAGTTGTAGAGATTAAGATATGGACATCTCTAGAAAGGGAGGACCGTTAATCAGGTTTACCTGAGCTAGACATTTTGAAACCATCCTGGGTTATCCTTTTTCCCCCATGCCCCAGGATAATCTACTCCCAAATTGTATGTGTCCACCTCTTCAAACTAGCCCTGTAGAGATGCTTCAAGGATCTCTAGGACATTGAAGAAAATGAACAGACACAGACATTGGTAAACACAGTTACTTCTAACCACAGCAGTTACTTGTGTTTACTCGTTTGTAAGTTCTCATTTTGAGACAGGGTCTCACTCTAGTTCAGGCTATTCTGGAACTCACTATGTAGTCTAGGCTGACCTCAGAGCCACAGTGACCTACCTGCCCCAGCCTTCAAGTTCTCTTTCCTTTTCTTTTCTCTGTGACTTCTGCAAAGGCTCCCTAGCCTTGCATAGTTTTCTATCATTCCTGCTTATTTTTGTTATCCACTTTTAATATTGAATCCTTTTCTTGTCTTTCTCCTAAAACTAACAGCTTTTTCTGGAAAGAACTAATTGGTAAATACTTTTGGGCTCTATGCTAGGTAGTCTCTGTTGTCAATGCTCAGCTATTCCATTGAAGGATGAAAGCAGTTTTTAGACAATAGTAGTAGGGTGCATGAGGTTAAGTTTTGGCCTGCAATCTGCAAGTGAGGGCTCCTGCCCCAGATAATGTTCTAAATACTTTATTGTGCCAAAAGAGTCTCAAGTGTGTTGTCTACAATTATAGACTTCCATTTTGAAACGTGCTAACTTCGCCTTGCTTTTCTTCGTTAGGGAACACAGTCCAGATTTCTTTGGATTTCATTGATTTTTCTGTGACTCAGCATATGACCTAGAGGGGCTTGGTAAGTTGTGGTCTTTCATGGCCTCAGCTGTCCAGGAGGCTAACTAGACACTGCAGTTGCCTAGATTCCCATACCATATTGAGGACTCAGTAGTTGTATCATGTATTCTTACATGTTAGAGTTCCATGCTTTACATAGGTTATGTAGTAATCCTCCTACACATCACTAAAGTAGCTCCATTTTTTTTAAGTAGCTCCAGTATTACCACTGTTGTATAGATAAGGAAACAGACAGGGTGATTAAACTGGTACCTATGGTCACATTCCAAGTAAGACTCAGAACCTGGCTTTGTCTAAATCCAAAGCCCTTGTATCTGCATACTGAAATTCACCCCATCTACCAACCAGCTTTCTGATAATTTCTGTTGAAACCCATGGAATAGGGGTGGTGTAGTCAGAGCACTTGCCACCAAGACCGACAACCTGAGTTTCATCCCTGAGACTCACATGGAAGAAAGAGATAGGTGATCTTCGAGGTGCATGCATATGCACCTACTCACCCAACATACACACAATAAATGTATATTTTTTAATGTAAAACCGTGGAATACTTAGTTTCTGCCCACCTTAAGCCAATTTCTCTTATTTTTGTTGTTGTTTGTTTTTATTTTTAGATAGTCTCTATTACGTATCTGTGGCTGCCTCAGAACTTGCTATCTAGACCAGGATGACCTGGAAGTCATAGAAATCCACCTGCCTCTGCTTTCCAAATGCTGAGATTAAAAGCTTGTCTATTATGCTCGGCAAACCTTTATATTAAATTAGTGTATGAAGAGACATATCATAGGCCTTTGTAGTTTCAGAGACTTAAATTTGTAGCATACATCCTTCTGATAGAAAGAAGACAAATACACTGTATAATCTGTGGACAAATATTATTGCATTGTCTCTCTTGTGTAAAAATGGTTTGTGGTATAGCTGGCTTTTAGATTCTTGTTTTTTTTTGTTTTTGTTTTTGTTTTTCAGGACAGGGTTTCTCCGTATAGCCCTGGCTGTCCTGGAACTCACTCTGTAGACCAGGCTGGCCTCGAACTCAGAAATCCGCCTGCCTCTGCCTCCCAAGTGCTGGGATTAAAGGCGTGAGCCACCACCGCCTGGCTGGCTTTTAGATTCTTTGGAAGGGCACCACCTAAACATTTCTAAGACTTGCTAATTACGTCCTTTGCCTTTTCTACTTTTTACCCAACAACCTCTACTAGTCTTTCCAGGTGTTAATGTGAACACTAAGCAGTATAGTCCAACTTAAGCCCAATGTACTCCATCAGATACAGGGATCCTTGAGCTAAATTTTTAAATTTTCAGTCATGAGGGGCTGGAGAGATGGCTCAGTGGTTAAGAGCACTGACTGCTCTTCCAGAGGTCCTGAGTTCAATTCCCAGCAACCACATGGTGGCTCATAACCATCTGATACCCTCTTCTGGTGTGTCTGAAGAGAGAAACAGTGTACTCACATACATAAAATAAATATAAAAAAAATTCATTATTTTTATGATAAACTGCAGGTTTTCCAGCTTCCTTCAGAAGATATAGTACATTGGGTTCTAAAGGATATATCACAGATATTTAATGTTTAGAGTCCAAAAGTCATATGCCTATGATAGTAAGCAGACCAGATTGCCAAATTTAAATAGGAAAACTAGAATTCTGTACTTCATGTTAATCATTTTGGGTCTCAGTGTTGATTAAAAGTATGGTTTATTTTTCATTTAATTTGATTAGGAGCTACATATTGAAGACAATGTCTGGAAGCTTCTACTTTGTAATTGTTGGCCACCATGATAATC
Source organism: Tokudaia tokunoshimensis (assembly GCA_036184795.1). Classification (NCBI taxonomy): domain Eukaryota; kingdom Metazoa; phylum Chordata; class Mammalia; order Rodentia; family Muridae; genus Tokudaia; species Tokudaia tokunoshimensis. Next base: position 24,910,184 of record BTHU01000023.1, on the reverse strand, counting down.
CAGTTTTTGAAATGGAATTTTTGCCACCCGGGAAAGCAGAATCCAAAGTATGTATGCAACCTTAAATTAATAAGACTTTTTATGTCATTTGTAATGGTCTGTCATGATAGTGTTTTAGAAATGAAATAGATCAGGATAAATAAAACCACTGAGATATAGCAACAATTAAATTAGATTTTCTCTGGAGTCCCACAGACTGATAGAAAGCAGGTAGGGAAGGAATTTCATCAACTATGAAAGGCTTCTTAAGCATTTGGAAGTGTAGCCTACCTGTCATGGACCTGGGACAAGTTTTGTTGTCAGAATGCCACAGTAGTCCATGTTGTGCTTCAGCAAAACATATTTTTTACCAGAGAAGACTAGATCAGCTTACACCTGAGGAGTAAAAAGAACCTTCCTCCCCCGTTGTTCTGCTGTCATCAGGACTAGAGCACTTCGTTTCTGTGGCTTTTCTAGCACTGTTTAAATTGTCTCCATCTTACTGACCAATCAGGAAATTCTAAAAGCAACAGCAGTGGTAATGCTTTCTTGTTATCTAACTTGTCTTGGTCTTAGTTCTTTTGCTGGCTACCACTCACCTTAAAGCATTTCCATAGTATGAGCCTAATCCCTCAAGAGTGATCATCAGTGTATAGAAAGGAAAAACTGCTGAGAGATGGACACAGCATATATCCATTTCTCTAAGGACTCAGAATCGTCTGAATGGCATGGCAGCACTAGGGATGCAAATATACTTTAACTGTGTAAGGGTGGGTGCCTGGGCAACTGGTGACCTTCCACCAGCCTCATTCTGGGAACAACCTCCCCAATAAGAAGGTTATGCTAGTTTCTTGTGGCTGTCATAGCAAAGTATCAAAACTTGTGTGGCTTAGAACAAAAATGCACTGTAGCAGTTTTAGGAGCAAATGTCTGAAATTGATGCCTTGGCAAGGTCTTTACTCCTATGGAAGGTAGTTCTCTTGGCTCATGGCAACTTAGTGCCTGTACTCTGGTAGCATTCTCCTTGTGTGCATGTGTCCAGATCTCCCATTTAATTCTTTTGTTGTTGAGGATGTCAGAGTTTCACTATGTATCCCTGACTCTTCGGGAGTTCACTAGGTGACCCAGGATGGCCTCCAGTTCATGGATATTCTCTGTTCTCAGACTTCTTAGTGCTGGGATTACAGGTATGAGCCACCACATACCACAGCAAACCTTTTTTCTAAGGACAGCAAGTACACTGGATTAGAGGCCCACTCTACTCCAGAATGACCTCATCTTGACTAACCACATCATCAGTGACCCTCTTTCTAAGGCCACATTCTGAGGACCATATGAGTTTTGAGAAGGACTCTATATACCAGTGGTTCTCGACCTTCTTAATGCTGTGATGCTTTAATACAGTTCCTCATGTTGTAGTGACCCTCCCCCACAACCATAAACTTATTTCATTGCTACTTTGTAACTATGATTTTGCTACTATTATGAATTGTAATATAAATATCTGATAGGCAGATGGTCTTAGCTGATGCCTGTGAAAGGGTTTTTTAACCTCCAAAGGGGTTGCCACCCATAGTTTGAGAACCAATGCTATATAATATAGACTCTCTTCCAGAGCAGGCAGTTTTTGAAAAACACATTGGAAAAGAGAATTCCACAGGAGTGAGTCTTCATCTAGGTCATGAATTCACTCTCTATATTGTAGTGAATCATTCCTGCCTTCTTTTCAGTTAGGCCATCTTGCCCATGAAGAGGACACTCATGGTTCTGACAGGATTGTTTCTGCCGTCAATAGAAATGACAACTCACAGCTGAGCTGAGCATGACCTCCTTCCCCATCCCAGGTCCCAAAGCCATGTAAGCTCTGTTCTGCAAGAGGCCTATCATCGGTCTTCACAAGTGCCACCTCTACTGTCTCTGCAGCTTCTGCTCAGGCAGCCTCCAGCCCTTGAGGCCCTATGTGCATGGCATCCCTTTGTTTCTGTCCTTGATTTCTACTTTGCTCTCTACCCAGAGAAAGTGCTCTCTTTAGTCCGCATCTGCTTACACACACTTTGTGTGTTTCTCTTCTAATGATAGGGGCTTCTGGAAAGTAGGATCTGCCTTATTTCCTCTATTATAAGTAGTAGTCTTTCTTCATATGATGAAATAGTTGTAAAAGTTAGTAATTGCCTTCTACCAGCATTGGAAATGTGTTTAATAGTTTCTTGAAGACATTTATTAATTGGTATTCCTGCTTATGAGTGCTAGCAATAATTTTAAAAACCATAATCTTTTATGTCTTATGATACTAATACATGAAGTAAATGCAAAGAGTCCTCCCCTACCTGGGAAGGCTCCATGCAGCAGTGCAGGGGAATACCAGGACAGGGAAGCAGGAGGGGGTTGACTGGGGAACAGGGTGAGGGAAGAGGGCTTATGGGACTTTCGGGGAGGGGGGAACCGGGAAAGGGGAAATCATTTGAAATGTAAATAAAGAATATATCTAATAAAAAAAGAAAAACATGTATGGAATTTACAGAATGCAAACCAGGCACGCTGGTACTCACCTGTAGTCGTAGCACCTGGGAGGCTGAGGCAGGATCAGGAGCTCAAGACCATTCTTTACTACAGAGTAAGGCCATATCTAAAATAAGAGAAAACACAGTACACACAAATTGACAGAATTTCAGAATGAATTGTTGGTGGTCCTAATGCCATATGTAAATGTTCATCTTTCTTCATTTTATTATTTAGGATGATCACCGACATCTGAATCAGTTTATAGCTCATGCTGCTCTCGACCTTGTGGATGAAAATATGTGGCTTTCTAACAACATGTACTTAAAAACTGTGGACAAGTTTAATGAGTGGTTTGTATCAGCATTTGTCACTGCAGGGCATATCCTTACCTTATGGTAGTTTGCTTTCTGTTGCTATTATAAACACTGTGATCAAAACCAATGTCAGGGAGGAAAGGGTTAGCTTACACTTGCCAAGTCCATCATTGAGGGAAGTCTGGGCAGGAGCTCAAGAAGAAACTGAAGTAGAGACCATAGAGCAATACTATATAGTGGGCCCACCTGCCTATGGATGGTATCAATGGGCTTGACCCTCCTACAACTTCAAAAATCAGGCTAACACAATGTTTTTTACATTTATAAGGCATTTTAAAAAAAACATGAGGTTTAAAAAGGGGGGGAAGGGGGCTGGAGAGATGGCTCAGCTGTTAAGAGCACTGACTGCTCTTCCAGAGGTCCTGAGTTCAATTCCCAGCAACCACATGGTGGATCACAACCATCTGTAATGAGAGCTAATACCCTCTTCTGGTGTGTCTGAAGACAGCGACAACATACTCACATACATTAAATACATAAACAAATAAATACATGGGGTTTTTGGGGGCGGGGGGGGGTATCTGAACCATACCGAAAGCTACTTTACTTTCTCCTTAAGATAAAGCTAAGTTGACTTTAAGCCGGTTTCTGTATTCAGCTTTGCCATCGCAAAGTTCAGTTCAAGTGACAAATGTGAAGAGTATCTTACCAGATGGCTGCTCTAAATGCGTTATTTCTAGTAAAGATTATGCCTTAATTCTCTTCACATATGAGATTTATTATGCTTCATGATGTGAGGCAAGAAGATGGAATAAAGAACTTCTTTACTGATGTCTATGATTTGTATATAAAGGTACGGTATGCCCTAAAATTAAAATATCTGATTTTTAAAAAGGATAGGGCTGGAGATAGACCCCAAATTAAGGTATAAAAATCAGTTTCTCTTATAATTAGTAATTTCATTTTAGTGTTTTCTCACATATGTTATGAAGTCCTTATATTAGCTAAGGAACTGATGTGTTTTAGCTTTATGTTCAAGTAAATTATTAAAACCTTAAATTAAAAGAATAATAGGGCACAGTGGCAATGTCTGTAATACTAGCACTTGGCAGAATCATGAGTTTGAGGCCAGCCAAGCTACACAAGAATTTCGGGAGGGGTTGGGGTGGAAATGACAGCAGCAGTTTGTTTACTGACATTTACTGTTTACATAATCCAAAGGGTCATAGAGATTAATCCATTTATAATGAAGGCAAAGTAGATTCAAGATCCATGTTAATGTATATAGGCCATATCAGTCATACTATTGCGAGGTTAGCTGCAGGTACTTCTCAAAACTAAAATAATGGAGCACAGAATTCCTGAAGGGGAGCCAGGTAAGGAGATGCATGCCCATGATCCCAGCACTTGGGAGGCAGAGTAGGAAATTCAGGAGTGCAAAGCCAGTCTCAAATAAATGCTAAGTTTGAGGCTGCTTTGGACTACACAAGACCCTATCAGACAAAAGGTGAGGTAGCGTACACCTGAATTCTCAAACTTGGGAGACTGGAAGGACTACAGAGAGTTTAAGGCTCGTTAGGTTACAGAGTTCAAGGCCAGGCTAGGGAACAAAATGAGAACCTGTCTCCCAGGAAGAAAAGATGTCAGAGGTTCTTGTTGTTTAATTTTTAAAGATTCTTGGTGCATTTTTTGTCTATTTGTGGGGATGGGAGGCTCAGGAGAGGGAGGTTAGGACAGTCTGTAGAAATCAGTTCTCTCCTACTATGTGGGTCCTGGAGATGGAAGTCTGCTTCTCAAGATGGCTTTAGGCACTGGGCCTGTTAATTTTTTGAGATAGTCTCATGTAGCCCAGCCTGGTCTTGAACTCACTCTGAAGCTAAAGCTAGGTTTGAGTTCCTGATCTTCCTGCAGCTCCCAAGTTCAGAAATTGCAAGGGTATGCAACTACACCTGGCTAAGATGTTACAGTGTCACAGTGAGCATCCTTTGAGAAGCCCACACATATGCCCTAGATATGCCTAACTTCCTGGGGTCTCTTTCTCATGATTACACTCTATAAATTCCTTTTTTGAAGTCCAGGTCTGCTTCATTTAAAAAAAAAAAAGAGCAATGGAACACTTTCAGTGAAAAATAAAAATGGGACTCGGACTCTTGTTTTTGCTAAATTTTACGATGTAAATTTCCTTTAGCAACCTGTGATTTATCAGCCACTTTCCTTTAATAGGCTCACTAATAACCCTTTTTTTCCCTAGTTTGCAATGAATCCATTTTATGAACCCAATTCTCCTATCCGATCAAGTGCATTTGACAGAAAAGTTCAGTTTCTTGGGAAGAAACACCTTTTAAGCTAAGTGGAGAAAACTCTGAAATAAACTGTATCATCGTGGGATATACTCAGGAATGTGTGTTCCGTAGGTAAATTGAAATAGCCTGGAAAACATTCCCTTAAAATTGTACTTTGTTTTCATGTTGATTATCAACATTAATATTTGCTTGTGAACTGTGATATTTACAAACAGCTCCTTACAAGTAATTTGGAACATTTTTATTTAAAAGCTTGAGAAAACTTTTGTCTTTCCTAAGATAATATGACTTTAATTTATTAGTTCAAAAGCCTATGTCATAGTTAATATTTGTTAGATTGATTTAAAACTGAAAAGTTCTGGAGAAATGAATGAAATGTGTTATTTATACATTTAGAGATGTTCTTTTAAAATGCATAATCCACTGCAGTACCAAGAAGCTGAAGCAGAAAGCCCATGCCAAGTGTTACATGCTTGCCTACTGCCAGAGGCTGAGAAGACTCATCCTGCTGTAACTTTAACCCCCCAGACCTATGTATGCTGGACCAGTTACAGGCCATGGCAAAATATGTTGCCTCTGTCACCTTATAGTCTAGTGTTTCCCTTCTCTTAGGAAACCGAAGGTTTATTTAAACTTATTAATATCTGTACTTGAAAAAATGTTATGTGGACTTAGTATTACTAATATAACCTGGGGTTACACTGACATTTGCACTTAACCTTTTAGGCTATATACAGGGTGGGAGGTAACAGATGTGGCCTCTTGTATTAGAAATATTGGTTTGATTTCACAGTAGTACATATGCATAGAAAAGCAAACCAGATTTTCATGTACACGCTGGAAAATATTTTTTTCCATTCTCTTTTTTTGAGTAAGCACTTCTAAACCTTCTTGTATTCTTTGGTGAAGTTGTGACCATCGCTCTTTTATTTCTTGTACATAATTTATTTTGATCAGTTGTTTCAACCTCCTCAATCTCTCTCTGTCCCTTTCTTTGTTTTTTTTTTTTTTTTTTTTTTTTTTGGTTTTTCGAGACAGGGTTTCTCTGTGTAGCCCTGGCTGTCCTGGAACTCACTTTGTAGACCAGGCTGGCCTCGAACTCAGAAATCCTCCTGCCTCTGCCTCCCAAGTGCTGGGATTAAAGGCGTGCGCCACCACCGCCCGGCGCTCTTTTATTTCTTAAATAAAGATTTATATCCAAGAATGTGGTAATTTAATGACTACTTTAAAATACAGACCAACACCAATACTTGTTAAATCCCATTTCACTACTGAAGTCTGAAAACTAATATGGTACATCTTGATCACAGATCACCTCTTACTTTCTGACAGAGGCACTCAGGTAAAATTCTAGGACTTGAGGCTGGAAAGGTGTTACTCAGCAGTTAATGTTTTTCTTCTTACAGATGACCCAAGTTGGTTTCACAGCACCTAAGGGGAGCGCCTCTAGAGGGATCTAATGCCTCTGACCTTCTTGAGCACCTGCATTTACAGGCACTTACCAACACACACTATTAAAAACAATTTTTTTAAAAAAAATCTGGTATTTCAAAAACTGCTGACAAGACCCAAATACGTCTTTATCATATACAATTTGTCTCACCCTCAATGAACACGTAACACACCCAGGGAAGGACTATAATTCCCAACCAGTAGCAGCATATTACAGCATGAAGTCAGGTAAGACTTAGGTTCTGGCCCTGGAGAACAAGAGGTACCTTGCAAATAGCCTTCCTTTTCTTCAGGCTTATGAGGGCAATATGGGAACTAGGACCATTCACCTTGTAACAGGCAGTGGTGGCACACACCTTTAATCCCAGCACTTGGGAGGCAGAGGCAGATGGATTTCTGAGTTCGAGGCCAGCCTGGTCTACAGAGTGAGTTCCAGGGCAGCCAGGGCTACACAGAGAAACCCTGTCTCAAAAAAAAAAAAAAAAAAAAAAAAGGCCATTCACCTTGTAAGTATATTGCAACAGTTAAGTACTCATTTTTGTGTGTGACCTTCAGAAGGTCAAGGGGAAGTCCAGCAGTGACTGAAACTTCAGTGTTCAAACAGTAAATCGGCATTCCAGGAATAAAAGCATGGGAGCCAGAACCTGTGTAAGGGGGGAAAGCATTAAGCAAGTTCATCTGACAAAGTGTGGAGCTGATAGGTAATGTCCTACACAAGGTAAAATTTCATGTTGGCACTAAATTTACAATATACACGTATACTCTAAAGGTGATCCAGATAAAAATACATAAACCTGGTTGTGTCCTTTCTCTAACTGGACATTTCTAGGATACCTCACTCAGTATCCATGTTTCTGGTGTATTTCTAATATGTTGCTGGCATTGAGTCTTTACTCTGTCTCTATCCCTGTGGCTTTTTAAAGTTCTATTTATTCATTGGTGTGTGTATGAAGTTTGGAGGGAGGGTGTATGTGCCATGACATGCATGTGATCAGAGGACAATGTAAACTGGTTTTTCCCTTATGCCTTTATGTTGGTATTGGTTTCAGGGATTGACCTTGGAAGTAGTCAGGTATGTAAGGCCTTTACTCTGAGCAAACACAGGGCTTCTCTGTGTAGCTCTGGCTGCCCTGGAACTCACTTTGTAGAACAGACTGGCCTTGAAATCAGAGAATTACTTGTTTCTATGTCTTGAGTGTTGGAATTAAAGGCATACTCCACCACTGCCCAGCCAGTTTTAATTGTTTTTAAGATTTACTTATGTGTGCTGTATCTGCATGAACACCTGCATGCCAGAAGAGGGCATCGGATCCCATTACAGATGGTTGTGAGCCACCATGTGGTTGCAGGGAATTGAACTCAGGACCTCTGAAAGAGCAAACAGTGCTCTTAAACTGCTGAGCCATCTCTCCAGCCTGTTTTTCTAAGACACCCATACTTCTTAGTTGACAGTCCACAACATCCCAGAAACCACCATTTCACTAGGAACTTCTATTGGTCCATTTTTTTTCTACTTAACTCTACTGCCATTGGAGAGGACTTACCATCCTGGTATCATTACATGAGTATGAAGTTAATGTACAATTGTGAACTAGTTTAAAGAAAAGGAACATCTGGATGTTTTAATTTCAACTAGGAAGTTCCTCAGAAGGATAGAAGAGCAGAAATATTTATATTGAGTGGCCAAATGCATCTTTATCTGTTTCCAAGAGTCAGTAATGTACCTCGTAAAATGGAACTAAGTCAGAAGGCTCTGTATGTGTACACAATTTAACCTTGGCTAGATATGACATGACTACTGAAATGAAAGACAGACACTATATGGTGACAGAGACTCCTTAGGAGCAGTGAAGCCTAACACACTTCCTCCCATCCATCTGCTTTCTTCCTAGACAACTGCATGTCACTGCTTCCACCACCACCACACCACCTGCTTCATTTCCGATTTCTGGCTTTTCTGTATTGTCCATCTTTGTCTAGGTAATGTGAGCACCCCTGACTTTCCTCAAACACAAGGAAATCCTCTTAGCTAGTTTAACGGCCAAGTCTATCACTAAGGTTTTGTTTCCCCTCTTCCTCATGGTTTATACAGTTGGCAGCATGTGATTGGTTAGCCAGTATTCACTGTACTCCTTCAACACCTTATGAAGCTAGGTATTTCCTTTCCCCACAGACAAAAACCTTTTGATCACTGCTGACTGCCCAGTTCTAACCTTTGAAAGCCAACTTTGAAAAACCCACTAGTCTAATCCTTCAATAGTAAACAGCAAGTTATGAACATATTTTTTACATTTAAAATGTTAAATGTGGGTGGGGTTGAGCACACTTGGAACCCTGCACCTGGGAAGGTCAGGACTTAAATGCCAGCCTCAGCTACAAGAGACCCTATCTCATTAAACAAAAAAGCTAAGATGCTAAGACATTCAATCTACAAATAAAAAATACAACATTGGTTAGTGCACTGGTGTACTCATCTGCTGTGATTACCTACACAAGACTGGATCTGTTGGCTTTCCATTATGGAGGGGCTCACAGGGCCCCACCCCTCCCTAAGGATCTGTTTTGCCTTAGGGATGTGGGAAAAGTCACTGGTTAAGTTTCTCTAGTATACATACACATATATGTGTGTCTGTAGTAAAGGCTTAAACATACCTATAGGCTGAGTTATGTCCCCCTAAAATTCGTGTTGAAACCTTAACTTCCAAAACTTGTGGTGTTACCAACTTGACACAATCTAAAATCATATGGGGAATCTGAACAGATATGTTAGTTAAGGTGAAGACCCACCCATTGTAGGTGGCACCATTTCCTGGACAAGGGATTCTGATCTGTGTTGAGTAGAAAAAGCAAGCTGAACACTAGTATCAGGTCCCAAAGCAACTGAGAATGGCTGTACTTCCTATCAGCATATCAAAGTGGATGCTAATGCTAGGCTCTCTCAATAACTGGCTCCTTTGTACTCCACCCCCTACTCTAAAACCTCTTCAGCCCAGGGGCTTCTTCCCTAGTATGTCTTTCTTAATAATCTATAAATGATGGTTTTATTTCCTCAGATGATTGGATGAGAGCTGTACCCAATATATCCATATATATACATACACACACACACACACACCTGTTCACAGGTCTGTTGTTACACCACAAACAAAATCAACCCATGAGACCATTTATGAGAGGAGGGAACCTCACTTGAGAAAATGCCTCATTTTGATCAGGCAGGCCTCTAGAGTGTGGGAGGGCTCAGCCCATTTTCGGGGGTAACCCCTAGGCTGGAAGTTCTGGGTTCTATACCAAACAGGTTGAACAAGACAGTAAACAGCACTCCTCCATAGCCTCTGCATCAGCTCTTGCCTTCGGGTTCGTTACTTGTTTAATAAGAGTTCCTGTCCTGACTGCCTTTGATGATAAACAGTGATGTCAGAAAACCCTTTCCTCCCCAAGGTGCTTTTTCGTCATGGTATTCCACCACAGCACTGAAAACCCTAAAACAAAGATCACTGCTGAAAGTTGTCTTTTTAGAATAAAAAACTTTGAGAACAAATCACTGAATAGTGATAGAGAAGATTCTATGGAAATACCTGTGTGATTACAGGTGTCTGTATTTACACTCTCAGAAAGTACAGTGCTGGGCTGAAGATACAGCTCACCCTCCATGCATTAGACATGGCAGCACAGGTGGGGAGGTAGAACCTCTAAGTCAACCTGGAATATATGAGATTCAGTCTTTTTTTTTTTTAAGGAAAGTAAATGAAAATCCATATAGCTAGCACCTTTATTGGAAAGGGGGAATATATGTGCCACACAATTGAGGTAGATTCTAATCTGTAAAATGAATAAGAAAAGTTAAATCATCTTAAAGAGATGAGGTAATCAAATCAAGAAGCATTGCAACATAAAGAAATGCATTAGATTTTAATCTTTAATAGTATTGCTGTAGGAATTTACTTTCTGGACCAAGAATAGAATGCTAATTACATAAAAATATACACATATAAAAGTAACTCTCCATTTTCTTGTGGGGCAAAACAATCTAAGTGTACTTCTAGAATAGTCAAGGTTTATGTCTGAATTACAATTAAGTCAGTTCTTGGTTACCTTATTAGCACTAACGTTTTAATTTAAAGAAACATTAGACAACCATTACAATTTATAAATGTAACGTGCCATTACTGAGTAAATAGATTCCTCCAGAGTGTTCCTTCTCCCACCGACTAATGAGACAACAATATGCGTTAATTGAATTTTATTAGTAGATGAACTAGTCATACTAATTTTGTTCTCCACCCTTGTGTGTGTGTGTGTGTGTTGGTTAGAATGCCCCAACTATCCCGTTAATGCCATCAACAGCAAGATGAGTTTGGCTTGGGCTTTCGGTGGAGATTGACTGTGTCTGTTTGAATCAGGTGATCCGACCGATCTTCCGTAGCCAGAATTCTTCGAACTGCCTCCTCAAAAGCAGCAGCAACATTGGTGGAATCTTTTGCACTTGTTTCAAAGTAAGGATAGTCGCCGTTCTCCTTGCACCAGGCTTGGGCTTCTTCTGTAGACACCTGCCGTTCTTTTATGTCAGTCTTATTGCCCAAAATCACAAACGGAAAGCTTTCAGGCTCTTTCACATCTGCATAATATATGAACTCTTTCTTCCAGTTGCTCAAATTCTGGAAGCTTTGCGAATCATCAACACTAAATGTAAGCAGGCAACAGTCAGAACCTCGGTAAAACGGTGTCCTCAGGCTTCGGAATCGTTCTTGACCAGCTGTGTCCCAAATCTGCATGGTCACAAAATGTCCATCCACCTCCAAATCTTTATTTAAAAATTCCACACCTATTGTGTGGAAGAGCTGGGAATCAAATTTATTGGTTACATATCTGTTCATAAGAGAACTCTTGCCAACTCCACCATCTCCAAGAAGAATTATTTTAAAAAGAGACGATTTTCCTGCCATTATTAATAGTATAAGTTTTGATTTCCGACTCCTGTAAATAAAAATAAGGTACAATTACATGCCTTTATACTGGTACAATCCACACATATCTAATAAAGTTAGTATTTACGTAAAATGGAAACACAGATCTCTGATTCCACTTTGCAAAGAGACTACCTAAATAATGAAATTTAACAACTTCAAACAGCCCCTCAATCCCCAGTTTACTGACTGGAGTAGGAAAGTCAGAGGTATCCAGAAGGTCACTGATTCAACTAAGAAAAAAAAAAGCACAGTACTGAGTTTGAGATCAGTGTCAGCAACAATGGATGTTTTCATATAAAAGAGCATATTCTTCGAAGACTAATTTTGGGAGCTCCAACTTTTATCAATCATGAGCTCATGTATACATACAAGATACCTAGCACTCTTGATCTCTGTCTCTATCTCCTTCCCTCCTCCTCTCACTCTCTCTGACTCTACCTCCCTCTTCCAGTCTCTCTGTCTCTCTCCCTCTTTCCCTCTCTCCCTCCCCACCCCCCTCTCTGTCTCTCTGCAGCTCTATGAGGCTGTCTCTCTCTCCTTGAATATCGCTCTCACTCTCTGGCTCTATCTCTCTTTTTCTGACTTTCTCACTCTCTGCCTCTCCCGCACCACCACCTCTTACTCCCTCTGTCTCTCTCGCTCTCTCGCTCTCTCTCTCTCTCTCTCTCTGACTTTTTCTTTCTCTGGCTCTCTCTATCACTCTAGCTCTCTCTATCACTCTGGCTCTCTCTGAGTCTCTCTCTCTCTCTGACTCTCTCCTGGTGTTCTGTCTCTCTCTCTCTCTCTCTGGCTCTCCCTTGTCTCTGTCTCTATCTCTCCCTCTCTCTTTGTCTCTGTCCTCTGTCTCTGTC